>CM040239.1:216325455-216864721 GCA_022545495.1 Chrysanthemum lavandulifolium | reverse complement strand
TAGTCGAAACGGAAGGATAGTAGAGGAGATGTGGATCCGCTTTCGTTGGAGAGCCTATCTCTTACACGCGGTAGTGGATGAGAAGTGGGTCCATCCATTCGGTTGGATAGCCTAACTAAGATAGCCAACTAAGGTTTTGGGGTGAAAGAGGCGATGGGGGAAGGGATAGCCAGGTTATCGGGTAGAACCTCTCTCACCCACGCTATTCTCAAACGGGAGAATGGATGGCGAGAGGGTCAGAGTACTCAAGCTAATGGACTCCATGGATAGTGCACATGATTCTTCTTTCATTTGCAATTCCTTTTCGGCCGAAAACTTTGGTGGGTTGTGCCCTTCTCCTCTTCTTCCGCTTTACAACCGAATAAGGAACCTTAGAATTCACCCCGATGAAATAATGGGATTTGAGAGGCTAGCGAATCGAATTGTATGGAATGTCCTACTCCCGCCCGAGCTCCGATCAACCAATCCATGTACAAGAAGAAGGAATGGAACCGCTGAGAGTCGTCAAGTTCACACTGGGTAAAGACGATCGACTTTGGTAACGGAACACGAACCAATTTAAGCTATTCCGCTTCTTATTGGCGAGCGAAATCAAGGTTTATGAGAAAGTCGCGAAGTTTCTATGATGTTCTACCTTGCGTAGTCTCGGTCCACATGGATGTGGAAGGCTCAAGACCGAGCCTCGTGACGACTAATCTTAAAAATGAAATTTCGGATTTCGTCAAAATTTCGATGAAAACTTTGGAGAGGCACGGGAGAGATTCAAAGATCTCCTCGTGAAATGCCCCCATCATGAATTCACGAGCTTCAACAAGTTAATATCTTTTATAATGGGTTGAACGTAACGATCAAGATTCTTTGAACGCAGCCGGTGGCAATATCTTGAATCGTAAGCCTAAAGATATGATTGAGATTTACGAGAAAAATCAAAAGTTCCTATTTCTCTTAACAAAGTCAATATTTCAACACTCCGCTTCTTCATCCGGTAACTCTTCCGAGTTAGCCGCTCTAACGGACGTCATCCGTTGTATGATGAAAGAGGTAAAGGAAATCAAAAGCGAAATTCATAAGTCGGAACCAATCAAAGCCGTGAACAAGGTGTGTGAAACTTGCATGGTCCACACGCATATTATGATTGTCAAGCAACCGGTGCTTCTCTCTACCAAGCTCTTGTAGCTTCAGAAACCACAATCAATACCGACCACAAGTCGATCCTCACTACTGCACCTAGCGGTATGACACCACCGGTTTTCTCCCGTGCAAAACCATGGCAATCAAAATCGCTTTGTTTGAATCAAGGACAAAACTTCAATAACTCTCAAAATTTCAATCAACACCTAACAATTTCAACCAACCATATCAAGCTCCAATCAAGAAAGTTATCAACAACCTTCTCAAGCTCCCTACCAAATGACTTCATGAAAATTATCGAGTCAAGCATACGCTCAATGCAAACTCGGATCAATAACATGAGAGTTGAGCTAAAAAGGAAATTGATACCACAATGTCTCTGCAGATAAATGAGTTGAAGAATATGATGAGCAGCCATGAACATGAATATGAACAAAGCTTCGTCATCTTCTGGAGGACTCCCAAGCAACACAGCCCAAATCCAAATGCCGAGTTGAAAGCCGTCACCACTGTAGTGGTAAGATGCACAATGGACCTTCGACTCAATGCCTCCTCCACCGGAGCAATGAGTCAAGTTACCAAGGATACAACGGACAAGGTGCATTTCTCAAGCCCAATGGTATCAAGACACGTCCCACCTTCGGTAGTCCAAGCTTTAAGTCCGGAACCCGGTTCAAGATAAATTCGAGCGTAAATGACTTCCGTCCCTGCTCAAAAGTCTAGTCGACTTCCTTACCCATCAAGATTGCATGATGAGAAGCTCAAAGACAAAACCAAAGAGCAAATGGAAAAATTTTCCAAATTTTCAATGAACTGCACTTTGATATAAGCTTCGTTGATGCTCTCGCTCTAATGCCCAAATTTGCATCCACGCTTAAAGGCTTCTTGAGCAACAAAGATAAGTTATCCGAGATGGCTAAAACCCTCTCAATGAGCAATGCTCACGGTCCTTCTCAAGAAGCTTCCCAAAATCTTGAAGACCCCAGCAGTTTTTAATCCGTGTGATTTCTTGGGGATGGTTCAATGCTCCGCCTTGGCCGATCTTGGCGCAAGCATTAACCTCATGCCACTCTCAAGATGGAAGAAACTGCTCTTCCTAAACTTACATCCACTTGTATGACACTCGAGCTAGCGGACTGCACCATAACTCGCCCACTGGGATAGCCGAGGATGTCAGTGAAAGTAGGAAAGTTTCACTTTCCCACCGACTTTGTTGTAGTAGACTTTGATGCGATCCTAGAGTTCCCTCATCTTGGGAGAGCTTTCTTGAGAACGAGCCGTGCTCTAATTGATGTATTTGTCAAGAGTTCACCATACGGGTTGACAACGAAGAACTCACGCTTAATATCAACCGAACTCCAAACCTCTATCCAAACATAGTGTTGCCACAATTGATCAAAAATCAAAGAATCAATGCAACACTCTCAAATTTCACGGTTAAAGCGGAGTCACCAAAACGCGTCTTGAGCTAAAAGCTTTGAAAATCAACCATGGTTCAAACAAATGGTTTGAAAGTTGTACCAAGGAAGTCAAGAGTGTTCTTGATGATGATGATCTAGAATCGGAGACTTTATCGGAAGTGGTGGAAATTGCTAGCTCTAAGAGCACACCACTTGTCCCACCTCCGAATCGCTTTATCGATCGAGTTTGTTAACTCGTGGATGAAACCAAATTCTCTTCGCCATCCGGATTGGATGATGATGTTTGTGATCCAATGGAGACATTCTTCCCATTGAAGAATTGCTCAAAATGATCCATCATCTCATAGTCTTATTATTTCCGACTCTTCCATCCCTTCTCTCACTCCGGATGAGGAAGATGACAACTTTAGGAGGGAAGTCGATGCTTTTCTTAGTGATGAGTCGATTCCAACAGAATTGATAATACTTACTTTGATCCGGAAGGGGACATCCTTTTCCGGAAAATCTGCTGATTGAAGAACTGCTTCCAACCCTCCCTACCGAAATTTCGCTGACAATCACCATACAAACTTCAAGACTAAGCTTAAAATGTCAAAATGGTGATTTGCTTTTACCGTGAGGAATGGACTTGCATTCTCATGCGCATCTTTATTCCATTCTTCATGAGATGGTGTGGTTGCTCTTTCCTTTCTCTTTCGAGAATGAGGACACCATCTTTGACCCCGTATCATCCTTTATAGTTTCTACTATTAACAATACCGCGGTTGTATCTCGTCGGTGTGGAACTTTCGATGTTCATATGTTTATTAACACCGTAAACGAAAGTCCGATCGAGATTGGTTTTCCACGTTGCTTCCCAAGAACAAATGAATACGGGTCGAGTCAAGCTAGCGACTCGGGAATCAAAACAAGAGCACACTATATGCTTTCACCCATATTTCGACTTCTTTCTACTTTCTACCACCCTAGTGTGGGGAGTTGCCTCACTGTTGTATATAAAGTTCAAAAAAAAAAAAAAAAAATCTTTCAAAATAATGGCCGTAGTATTTCCCTTTTACGTTTTCGCTTCGCATAATAACGGTACTTTGAATATTGAGGGCAATATTCATTTCTAGTGTGGGGAATTCTCACGAATTTTATCATGTAATTATACCACCCAATTCCCCATTTTTGGCCAATTTTTTTTGGAGTAAGTGTTTTGCACTTACTCGACTTACGATTATCATCCGCCATGTCTAATAAACAAAAGGATTGGCTAATCCAGAGCAAACGGCTCTTGGTAAAGATATCTCAAACCGTTGACGACTTGCAATTTGCCCAAAATTGTATGGTGTTCAATTTCACCATATCTTTAATTAGTGAAGAGTTGGCTAGCCCAAGTTTATGGCTTGTGGTAAAGGCGGTTGGAAAACCATAATTGGTAATCACCACCAAAGATATTTTATCTAAGAGTTGGCTAGTCCGTAGCAAACGGCTTCGTAAAGACAAATCAAACCGTTGGAAGTCGGTGATTTGCACAAAATCATATGGTTATCAGTACCATAGTTCTTACTTGAGCTCAAACATTTAGCTACTCCGAGTGATGGCTTTTGGTAAAGAGATTCAAGTCCATTAAGTTTTCATAAAAGATTGCTAGGGACTAGCAATAGTTTAGTGTGGGGATTGATGAGTGTCTAAATACTCATCATTTTTGTTCCTTCTACATCGCAAAACAAATAAAACACTTTGAAAAGTCTCAAAAGACAGTAAAAATATTTAGATCGTATTTTATGCAAAAATTGTCAAATCTAGTCCTCGTTATTCAAAACAAGTTAATTTTTTCATAAAAGGCCCTCGTGGATTTTCAAGTTGTCAAAATTGCCTTATAAAGTCAGTTTTGCAAAATGGCGACTTTGGTCCTCAAGTTTCAAAGATTGATGAATTACCGGACATTTTTAATTTGAAAATTATTGTTTTTGGTCCTTGGGAAAATTAAACTTGTCATAATTGGTCCCTATGATAAATTTTGCAAATGACGAATTGGTCCTCAAGTTTGGTGAATTGCAAAATGGTCCTTGTTATTAATAAACAAGCCTTGAACCTTGACCTTGCTTGAGCCTTGAACCCCTGCCAAAGCCACTTGACCTCGCTCATTAATAAACCCCCACCAACCCTCCCAATCCTTTTCCTCCAAAACACTCCCTTCTCCACCGCCTCTGCAACCATCTCCCATCACCCCTCACCTCCAGCTCATCTTCACCTCTCCATGTCCCCTCCACATCCACAACAAACCAAATGCATTAAATGCCTCTCCTTCCTTGCAGTCAATCAACCCCAGTTGCTATATCTTCTTTTTGGCGCCAAAAACGAATCCACGGCTAATATCAACTCCAATAATCCAATGGTCCAGAAAAGAGGTGGGAAATGCTCAGAAGACACGTGGGAGACTTTTTGTTGATAAATAGAGGGAAGAGAAGGCAGAGAAGAGTAGTAGTTAATTTTTATAATTTCTTGTAAAATCGTTTTTATTATCAATGTCTTAGTTTAAGTCTTAAAGTGTAATTTTCAGTTTCTATGTACTGAATTTAAGTTACTTAATCGTTTGTAATCCAGTTCAAGTTCTCATTAAAAGTTTATCCAAGTTTCTTGTTTTAAGTTTTCTTTTATTTATGCGCTTTAAATAATCTAAATCAAGGCTTCAAAAAGTCTTTTTTATAGCATAAGTGAGCTTATTAAAGCTGTGTATAGCTTGTAGTAAGCTCACCACTCAGTTTCAATCAAAGTTGGCATTTGGTCAACAAAAGTCAAACTGATGAATGGAAGCTTCAATTGGGTAGGATTGCTGATGTGGTTTGGATTTGCTATTGGTTTAAGTTTATTGGGAGTGCTTATGCAAGTTATAGTTGCTGGACTTGAGTAAGAGCTATCTAAACTTTGTTTTCACTATTTTGAGCTTATATACGCTTTAGTAGTTTTCTTGTAGAACTTGTTGTGTTGGTTTGCTTTAATCAACGCTTTCGGTTGTAAGTTGGTTAGCATTAGTAAGATTAAGCATTGGTTTACTCGATTTAAGTAGATTATAGGTTTAAGTTTATATAACATTTGGAAACTAGTGTTTGGAACAAGTAAGCTAGGTGAGTTATAGGCTTATTCGTACATAGTTCGTTGGTGTAAGTCCATTATAGGTAAACCGACTCAATTCAATCATTTACTTGCATCTGTTTTCACCCAAAGTCAAAATCCTCTAAACTGCTTTCATTTTCACATCTGTTGGAAATTTGAAGATCAAAAGCTTGATCTGTGTTCAGATAAAGTTAGAATAACTTGATTTAACTTTGTTTTAGCTTAATACATCAATCTCAGTTCATTAAATTGGTTTCAAATCTCATATTAGTCAAACTCTCAAAACTGTCAAAAAGTCAAGTTGGAAAATCTGTTTTTCACCCAACTTGGTTGATTTTTCATGGCTTCAATTCTGGATCAATTTTGTTGAAAATCTAGGACAATTGACTTCAGTTGGTCAAGAGCTTAAATCTGATTTTTGTGTAATTTTTCCAATTTTCTATAAGCTCCTAATCAGCTTGTCAAATGGGTGAAGTGCCCCTGCACACATTCGCAGTTAATCGAGTGTGCATGAGTTTGTGCAGAACTCTCAACAAGCTCATAAGAGCTTGTCTTGGGCTCAAATTTGGTTTATAAGCTCCTTGCCGTGTCTACTTGAGATTGTGGTATCGGTTTTGGGTTCCAACTATGGTAGATAGCTTATTTTAAGCTTGAAATCGACTCCTCATAACCGATTTCACTAGTTTGATTTGTATTCATGCTTGTAGCTGGTAATTTAGAGGTGTAGACTAGTTGATATAGGTTCTTTTCACCGAATTATAGCTTAATCTAGCTTCGTGTTCATTTTGTGCTTTCTAGTGCTTATTTGCTTATTTTTAGCTTATTCTCAATCGTTTGCTCTCTGACTTCATATTCTCACATAAGCCCTAGTTTTTATATTTTCTTAGACTTAGAATAATATTTTAGACTTTTCCTGAATTTTTCAGATTTTTCTATTATCGCTTGCTATTTTTCTTATTTTAAATCGCTTTTAGGACTTTTTAAATAGCTTTTAATACAAATAAATCGTAAAATCTTCAAAAATAAGTTTTCAATTTTCATAGATTAAGATAAATATAAAAGCCAAAAAAATATTTTTCCATAATTTTCCTAGTTTAAATAGTAATTTTAGCAATTTAATTAATTTTAAATAGTTTTTAAATCATAGAAATTAGAATATAAATCGAGAAAAATACAAAATTAGTTTTGAAAATTCTCTTTAGTTATTTTAGATTTTTGAAAAATAGTTTCATAATCTTCCTCTTTAATTTCATAATTTTAGTATTTTAATTTAGTTTTAAAGTTTAAAATTAGTTTTAATTCAAATTTATAAAAGAAAAATCAAGAAAATCCAATTTTAAAAATAGTGATAGCGTTTATTTAATATAATTTAGCTTTTAATTTTCTTTCATTTTTCCTTTGTCGCCTAGTATTATCATTACCCCTTTCCTGCTCAATATCACTCGATCACTACGCGTTTAGCTTCAATCGCATGTATTCGTTGGGACTTAACGACCGGGGAAACACTAAACTCTCCGGACTTAATTGCTTTGGTTCCGATCGTTTGACTTTTATTACGGTTGACCATTCACAAGTGGTTGACTTGTGTAATAAACCCGACCGTTTGGGACCCGATCATGAAGACAAGACGTCATGGACCCAAAGGACGACTACACTAAACTTCCCAAGCTACTTAAGTTCCTCTTAAAAGGGCTTGTTTCATTCTCATGGGGAACCGACATTATCTATCGACTTTCTTAGAGATTGTTGATATTGAAGTAGGAGACCTCTCCCTAGTCTCCGCATAGAACCAAATGTGCACAATTGAGTCTAGAGCCAAGAGATCATCCACAATATCTCGTTAGGACACAAAATTAATGAAGACTTGCTGTTTCACACAATGTGGAAAGTAAGAATATATTAAGAGTCCTACGCTTTATCCTTGTGGTATTGCCAGAACATCCGAGTGATATGAAAATATTCACGATGAAGATGGAAATCCTTCTAGAGCCAACATCAAACAAGCTCTTGATGGGTGACATGTGAGATCTTGCAAAAGATTAAACTTGTGACAACTGGATAGAAACGATGGGGCGATTCACTCGTGAATGAACCTTGGTCCAGGAAATGGATTGACGGATACCTTTGAAAAACCGATCGTTGTGCTCAAAAACTCTTTTCTCTAGCACTTCGACTATGTATTATGTTTTCAAAATAAAAGGGTATTTATAATTGAAATTTGATTTCTTCTTCTAAACCTTCGTCGTATTGAAAAACTCTTTATATTAAGCAATACGCGATTGTTTTCAAATCATTTTCTATCAATCAGTAAATCTCAATTTGCTGGTTCACTCACTCCGTGTTGTCTTCTTTGAGACGTTCTGGTTTGAGAACAACTAGAGCTGCTACGAAACCCTGTCAAGGAGACTCTTAGAATCCTACCTAATCACAAGCAAGCTTGTATGCGATCAACGGGAACCGTGGGCCGTGTACCTTAATTCAACGTAAGTGATCAAAGACACTTTCGTGTGTTTTATTGCTAATCGTTGTTTGCGGTACATTTGGACGGTTGCGGTACCGATGAGAATTGAGGAGTCAATCCAAAGCCGCATGCTCAAAGATCCACACTTAATTGAAGAAATCATGGTGGTGCATATCTACATAACCCGGTTCGATATTTTATACTATGCTTCGCTTTCTACTGCGCAAATATCATGAACCAAAGAAAGCTTCCGCTACTCGATGGAAAGATGTCATGATCACGAAAGTGTGAGCATGTCGGTCCAAGAGTCACAACATCACATGAAGGCAACACTACAAAGGTGATCTAGAGATTTATTGTGGCTGATGATCTCAAAGAATGCTCGAAGATCATCAAGATGTGGATCAGTTCAAAGACCTCCACTGAAAGTACAAAATAATCGGACTATGAAGAGTCACTACAAATGCACAAAGAATGCGGACATTGAAGAATTGAAGTCTACGAGCTCGTAATGAAGACAAAATAGAATGCTAGGATTCGAAATGTAAAACATGGGGTGACCTCCCTTAGGGGGAGATTGTTAGGAATTAGAAAATTCCATGATAAAGTGTCGGTCACCCCAATTATGGTCTAGCATATGTTAGCTCGTAGAAGTGTCGTTATTTATGTTATTTAGTAGTTATTTAGTTAGTTTGTAGCGTATTTTAGTTTAGTGCAACACCTTGGAGGAAGGACGGGTCTTTACCTACTGTATACCTGATCCATACTCCCTTAGGAGGATGTATTAGTTGTAACTATAAATACCTCTTCCATCCTTGGAAGGGGTGTGGCTTCTTTGAATCTAACCTTTCATTTTCTAAAGCAACTCTCTTTCAAGAACCTCCTCTCTACTCTCTTCATCTCTCTAATGGCTTTCTTATTTAATCATTGTCCTAAACTACCCGAATCATCAAACAACATAATATTCACGATCCTACAGATTTCCACCATACACTAGAAACGTATCTTTTGTATTCCTAAGATACTTTAGAATATGTTTAACAGCATTCCAGTGAAGTTCACTTGGATTCTATTGATATCAACTGGTCATATTTTGAGCGAATGCCACATCTGGCCTTGTGCATCTCACAAAGATACATTTCGGATCCCATCAAGCATAAGGAACTTTCGCATGCGTGCCACCTCAAAGGTGTTGATGCACACATATCGCTACATAAGCCATGCTTTACTTCCATCGGCAAATATCCTTTCTTGATGTTAGGATTTAGTAAATCCAGTTATTAAAGTGTCGGTCACCTCAAGTATATGTAATCGTTAGAAAGCTCGTAGTCGTAGTTATTTAATGTTAGATAGTATTTAGTTTAGTAACACCGTGGAGGACGGACGGGTCTTTACCCACTGTATGCCTGATCCACAACCCGTAGGTGGCGTTTATGTATGATACTATAAATACCCTCTACCTCCCAAGGTAGAGGGTTGGAGCTCATAATAATACTTTTACTTTCTCTCACTAAGTTCCCTAAACCTCTAAACTTTCTCTCTCTAAAACCTAAAGTATACGCCCCTAAGTGATCATGGTTTGATGTGTTTGTGAAATCCAATATGTTACAAATGGTATCAAGAGCCATGGTTTGATCATCTCTCTTACATGTTCTTGGATTTCTAGTGGTTTTATATGGTTTTTGGGTTTGAAAAAGTTTAGTGGTATTTGCATCATTTGGATCATTTCTTGTGTTAAAGTTTTGATTTTGAGTGTACTTTTGTGTTTAGAATCATTGTAAGTGCTTGGGTTTTGATTTGGAAAGCTTGAATCACTGTGGTTGGGTTAGTTTTGGATTGAAAAGTGTTGTTTTTGAACTTTTCTAGCTAGCGACTTGAGTCTCGGAATAGTATTCTTGGTAGCGACTTGTATCTATATTATTTGACTTGTAGTTGTTGTGGTAGCGACTTGAGCACTAGCGACTTGTCTTTTGAGACAAAGCGACAAATAGTACAAAGTAGTGGTTGTACCATTCGGCTAGCGACTTGTCAACTTAGCGACTTGTCTTTACAATCTTTACGACTTGACTTTATTGTGGGTAGCGACTTGTGCCTAGCGACTTGTCTTTTGAGACAAAGCGACATATAGTACAAAGTAGTGGTCGTCTTATTCGATCTAGCGAGTTGTTCTTTAGCGACTTGTCCACTTAGCGAGTTGTTACTTTAGCGACTTGTGTCTAGCGACTTGTATCACTAGCGACTTGTGCTTTAGCGAGTTGTCACTCTAGCAACTTGTGAGCCTAGCGACTTGTCCACTAAAGCGACTTGTATACTTAGCGACTTGGTGACTTAGCGACTTGTCTTCAAGGTTTATAGCGACTTGGTTAACTATTGTTTACGATACGGTTTTCTCTTGATTTAGTAAAATCCGTGAAAGAATCTATTTCCGGTTTAATCATAGAGTTATAAAATCCGTGAAATCTGTAATCATGTCTACCAACGTGCCTACAATCATCTCTTACATTCTTTGAGGGCGTTCAAGCGGTGGATCGGATACTCGTCCACCCATGCTTGCAGGCGACTATGACTCATGGGCTCAGCGAATTAGGTTGTATTGTTTGGGAAAGGAAAATGGGGTCAACATTCTCAAATCAATTGATGAAGGACCTTATCGATTGAGACTACAAGAGACACACTTGAAGCTGCTGCGGATGGTACGGTGATCTTAGGTTTGGACGGACCAAAGGCGTATGATGAGCTCGGTGATAAGGAGAAAAGAGATATCGATCTTGATATCGGGGCTTCAAACATTATACTTGAGGTCTTCAAAGACATCTACAAGTTAATCAATCACAACACTGAAGCCAAGGCGGTTTGGGACAATGTCAAGATGCTTCTCTCGGTTACGAATTAACTAAAGAAGGCAGAGAATCACAAGCTGTATGATGACTTTGAGCACTTTAAGATGAAACGAGGGAAAGTGTCCTTTGAATATTACGTGAGGTTCCACAAGCTTGTGAATGACATGAGGAATATCAAAATGACTATGCCAAATATTGACTAAATTCAAAGTTTGTGAACAACATGAATCCCGAATGGCACAAATTTGTCACTTGATCAAGTTAACTAAAGGTTTGAGGAACACTAACTATGAGCAATTGTATGCGTTCTGCTTGAGAATGAGAGACATGCTATGTTTGAGCGAATGATTCTTGAAAAGTTCAAATCTAATCAGGGAGAGGCAAGTTCATCAAATGATTCAACAACATTCTACACCAATGTAGGAATTACCACCAAAGCTTCTCAAGTCATACCAATGGGTAATGGTAATCACAAACTCATTCCGATCCAAGGTATAAGCCTCCGAATCTTGACATTCATGGAACAACTTCATCAATCAAGTGGCTCTAATGGTTAAACAAAACTTGAACCTCACTCGAACTTAACCACACACCAACAATAACCTCGAAGCGCATCCAATCACACAATCATGCTACCATCGAGATGGAAAGGTAGTGGTGCAAAATGTGCAAGGAAGGCACATATGAACAAGGATGAATGTTATGGTGAATATGGGAATCTTGTAGGTGGAGGGTATGTGGCTAATCGAGAATCGTGGAAGGAATGCAAATCAAGGACAAGGAAAGCCAATCAAGTGCTACAAGCTGTGGTGGTGATGGACACATTGCAAGGCGCACATCTCCAAACGCCCTCAAAATGCGAGTATTGAGGGACAAGATCTTTCTTGGTACAAGCTCGGGACAGTGGAGCGGTTTTGGATGAAGAAGAGTTGTTGTTTCTTCTTGAGGAAATGCCAAAACCTATGATCTTGATGTGGATGAGCGACCAATTCGGAAATAGGTCACAATCATCAAAATGCCTTTCAAGTTCTTGTTGTGATGCATTTGACTCGATGTCGATGATGAACCTCTGCCCGGACAATCTTCATGGCTAGCATTTCACCAATGGTCTCTCAAAGGTCTCATCACCACAACATTTGGTCCATCCAAAGATTCAATCATTTCGGAGGTATTAAAACTATACGATGAAGTTGATGAGCAAAAGATACATAACAGTACAATCTCATGAAACTTATGAATCGGATATTGATAATGTGGATAATAGTAATATTGTCCCATATGATCAATATGTGATACAAAGTGAAAGTGAAATTGTACCAAGTGATGCATCTTCTGCGATCAATGATGACTATGTTTTGATGAATACACCGCATGTGCCCACGATGATTCTGTTATCTACGAGGCGAATGCCTATAAAGAACAAGTTGCTATTTATGAACAACGTGCTAAGTTTGAGTTAACTACCCGTGAGCAGGAAATGGATGACCAAATGCGTACAATTATTAGAAAAAGTAATTTTAGAGAAGAAGTGTTAAAACAAGAGTTAAACTCCTTACAAGAAAAGCTTTCTAAAACTGTTAAGCAAAAGCAAGAACTCCAAGATAATGTTAAAGTGCTTAAACAAGAATTTAATGCTAAGGAATCAAAACTTTTGAATGACTTTTCCAATCTAAAACTTTGAAAAACAAGCTTGAAAATAAGTTATGCGTACAAGGAATACCATTGATTGCTCACATGATCACTAAGCATAGAGTTCTTAGCGATAAGCATAGCATTCCCTAGTAAAGGAACCCAATCACGAATATGGTAAAGTGGCTAGAAAAGCTCGGAAGGTAATATATGATGGTAATGAAATCCTTAAGCCTAGGCAGAAACCTAGTTGTATTTGAGTGCCTTGAGGAAGATATGCAATTAGAAGAAGTCAATAGGGAGAAAATGGATAAGAAGCTAAAAGATCACGAGTGTAAAAGAAAAACATAACGATCAAACCCCATGATTACACTAAAGAAAATTGGATCTCCACGAACATGTTTAAGCCTCAAACTCAATTAACCCCGAACAAATTTTTGGAAGAAAGATATGGATAAGCAAAAGCAAATGTACTTGTTGAAACAAACACTCCCTTAGGAAAGTGCTGCGACTCTGTGTATCCTCCGAATACACCAATGCATTTAGTTCCTAGAACTATTTCCACTAATAGCAAGACCTTAATCAGCACTGTATGTTGTTTATCAACTATTCGTTGATTTTGAGAAGACATGTAAGAAGAGAATCACACCTACGGGGATAAGCGAAGGGAAAGGGGTTTGAGCAAACTAAAGAATGCTATTTAGCGAGGTCATACCTTTCTTTAGACAATTAAAGGTCAATTTGAGAGTCTCCAAAAGGGATTAACTCGGATATTAAAGAAATGGAAAAGGAATTTGATGCAATGATAGTTGAGGTCAATGATTATGAGCAGGAACTCAAATATAATGAAATTGAAAGGAAGAATCGCATATCTTAAATGAGAACTTAGTATTGAGTTGTGTGGCTCAAGATGTGTTTTATCTTGTTACTAAGCATTCTATTCGCTTCTCAATTTCATGAATTATCTGTTGCTTTGAAAGTTTCCCATGATCGTGTCATTGAGCTTGAAAACAAAACTCAAAACTAAATGAGAAAATTGACCGGGATGATCACGATAATTTGGTAAAACATCTTTCTAAGCTAGAAGTTGAACATTTTGATTTGCAACTAAAATATCAACATCTCAAAGAAAATGTCAAAACCTCAAACATCAAGACATCCTCAAATGTTCGAGTTTGATGCGAGTTTTGAAATAAACAAAGCGTGATGAACAGATTCAAGCTCAACGTAACACGATCGAGAAAGTTGAAAGCCCAAATTTCACAATTAAAGGGTGAAAAGAACAATGTGTTGGCTCCCAAATGCCTCCTCCTTTAGATTCTCGGTTTTCTCAAAACTTTCATCTTCAAAACATCATTAATGTTTTACAACAAGAAAATGAGAGTTTTCTAGAAGAAAATGAAAAGGTTAAACGACACTTCAAAGAGTTATATGATTCAATGAAAGTCACTCGTGACAAAAACAATGAAAAAATAACGTCGTTACAAAAGGAAATTGAGAATCGAAGAGTCGGGTAAAAGGAAAATGCCACTTGTCTTTAATGAGAATGTTGCATCAAAGTCATCTGCGCGGACTCTAAATATCTTGTGTTGTTAAATACATTCCTCCTCATCTTAGAAATAACGAACTTGTGTTTCATAACTATTTCTTTCACCTTAAGGATAGTCTAGAATGTCTCCGTGAGATTGTAGAAGAGGATTTCATAAATAAGCCACTTGATAGTGAAATTAGGTTTGCTTGCATTCGGGCCAAACGATCTCGGGAGGTGTTAGAATGTTTAAGAGCAACATGTCCTAAATCCTTATGTGAGAAAGATAAAGTTGTGATGCCTTGTGATGCCTTGTTCTAATATGCAACCCCTGAAGTGCTAACTCTAAATATCTTGTATTTGTTAAATACATTCCTCCTCATCTTAGAAATAACGAACTTGTGTTTCATAACTAGATAGTCTAGAATGTCTCCGTGAGATTGTAGAAGAGGATTTCATAAATAAGCCCTTGATAGTGAAATTAGGTTTGCTTGCATTCAGGCCAAACGATCTCAGGAGCTGTTAGAATGTTTAAGAGCAACATGTCCTAAATCCTTATGTGAGAAAGATAAAGTTGTGATGCCTTGTTCCATGCCTAGTGCTAAGTATGCAACCCATTCTATGCCCAGTATTAAGAAAGTGAATTTTAATGTGCCTTCAAGTAGCTCGGATCCAGCACTTCTAAACTGAATTGCAAAAGTAGCAAAACCAACTAATGTTCCCATTCCTCTACGGGGTAGAAAGTGACACCAAAGCAAGCGGTCAAAGCCTCAAGGCAACACAAAGAATGATAGGACCTTGCAAGCTAGGAATGTTCGGTGGAAGAAAGTAGAAGATCACCTTAGGAAGAATTTGAATAAAGCGAATCGTGTTGATTCTAGTGTTAGCTCTAAGCGTCTTTGTAATTAATGTGAATTACGCTACTTTTGGCAAAACATGTAATGATGATTGCTTGGTTTACATTACTAATCATGTATGTGGTGTGAATGATTTGATTAATCTTTGTTAAATACCAGTTAAAATTGTTAATGCCAAAAATCAAGCTAAGAAGGCTAGAAAGCAAAGGCGGAAGAAGGTTAGAAAACATTGGAAACCCGGGAAGAAAATTTAGTAATATAGGTTATCAATGGATACCTACTTGGCGCATAAATTTAATCTTAATGAGTTGTGCCCTAAATTTTCTAAGTCAATGCCCATTAGGAAATGGATGCCCCTTGGTAGAACTATACCTTTAAGAAGTGAACATGCTTTGAATAGATCTCTTGTTTCTACTAGCCCGGCATCTACCACTAATGATTTTATTGACTCTGTTTACGATGTGGTTGTTCCAATCTCTTTGTCTAACCAAGTGGAACCCATTATTGCATGGGGTTCCCAATTATCGATTATCCATTCTTATGCGTGTTCAGCTGCGGATCGTTCAAATCGTTACGTGGTACACGGACTCATTTGTTCCAAGCATATATTTGGAGATCGCTCATGACTCATGAACTTCGTGAGTAAATTCATCGGGACTGTTAGATTCGGGAACGACCATTTTGGTGCAATTATGGGTTATGGAGACTATGTTGTTGGTGATAGTGTAATCTCCAGGGTATATTATGTTGAAGGTCTTGGTCATAACTTGTTTTCTGTTGGTCAATTATGTGATTCCGATCTAGAGGTGGCTTTTAGAAAACATACTTGTTTCGTTAGAGAACTTGATGGTGTGGAACTTTTAAGAGGAACACGGGGTTCAAATCTATACACCATCTCTATCGAAGACATGATGAAGTCTTCTCCAATCTGCTTGTTGTCAAAGGCTTCGAAAACAAAGTCATGGTTATGGCATCGTCGTCTCAATCACTTGAACTTCGGCACCATTAATGATCTTTCCAGAAAGGACCTTGTAAGAGGCTTACCCAGTTAAAGTATGAAAAGATCATCTTTGTTCGACATGCCAATTGGGAAAAAGCGGAAATATGCCCACAAACCCAAACACGCAAACTCGGTTATGGAAGTTCTTCATACCCTTCATATGGATTTGTGCGGACCAATGAGAGTGCAAACGATAAATGGGAAGAAATATATTTTAGTCGTTGTTGATGACTACTCTCGATTTACTTGGGTAAAGTTTTTGAGGACAAAGGATGAAACTCGGATGTCATCATCAAACTTATCAAGCGACTTGAGTTCGACTTAACAAGGCTGTTAGAATTATTCGAGCAGACAATGGGCGAGTTTGTTAACAAAGACCTAAGTCAATTTTATGAAAGCATTGGAATCGGTCATCAAAGAAGTGTTCCACGCGCCTCACGAGAATGGTGTAGTTGAAAGGCGAAATCGGACCCTTGTTGAAGCTGCAAGAACTATGCTAATTTATTCAAAGGTTCCAATGTTTCTTTGGGTGAAGCCATTGCCTTTGCTTGCTACACCCAAAATCGTTCCCTCATACACACCACTCATGCAAAAACTCCATACGAACTTGTTCATAAGCGAAAACTGATCTCTCCTACCTTCGTGTATTTGGTGCTTTGTGCTATCCAACGAATGACGGTCAAGATTTAGGTAAATTAAGAGCTAAAGCGGACATTGGAGTTTTGTGGGTTATGCATCAAACAAGAAGGGTTACGAATCTACAACAAAAGAACTCGAGATATCATGGAAACTATTCACGTCACGTTCGATGAGTTATGCGGGCAAATGGCTCCGGGACAATCAAGTTACGGACCCGCATCACAACCTTCATCAAGTAGTCCCATTAGTTCTTCTCTTGTACAAAATCCTCACCAACAACTCCATATGTACCTCCTTGGAAGATGATTTGAAGAAATTGTTTGATCCAATGTTTGATGAACACTATGAGCCAATTGCTAATGATCATCAAATCCATCACGAGGTTGCTCCTATCCACATCAGCGTAGATAACCCTTCGGTTTCTATGTCATTGAGTCAAGAAGCGCTGCTGCGATCACTCTGTCTCATCATCAAATCCTCAATCATCAAGTGTACATCATGGAATTGTTTACGGCACCTATGATGGAGATAACCCTTTGCTACTCCGAAGATGCTCCTTTGAGAACATATTTGCTCTGAACCATCATCGAACCATCTTCATCGGGAGAAAGCGACTACTGCTACTTGGTTCCTCAACAACAACCACATGAACACCTTAGAAAATGGACACATGACCATCCATTGGACAACATCATTGGAAACCCTCTCGTCCGGTATCCACTCGTAAACAACTTGCAAGCGATGCCTTATGGTGCTTCTTCAACTCCGTACTATCTAAGATCGAACCAAAAGGCGTTAAAGCGCCATGAATGAAGGCAGTTGGTTCAATGCCATGCAAGAAGAAATTCATGAGTTTGATCGACTAGATGTATGGGAATTAGTACACTGCTCGACGTGCTATGATCATTGCTCTAAAGTGGATCTTCAAAGTAAAACTTGATGAGCATGGTGATGTGTTAAAGAACAAGGCTCGATTAGTTGCAAAAGGATACCGTCAAGAGGAGGTATTGACTTTGAAGAATCATTTGCTCCGTTTGCGTATCGAGGCAATCGAATCTTCACGGCTAATCTTGCAAGTAAGAACATGGTAGTCTATCGGATGGATGTAAAGGCGGCTTTTCTTAACGGAGATCTTAAAGAAGTCGTATCGTCGACCAACTGAAGGTTTTGTGAATCGAGCATCCTACTCATGTCTATCGCTTGAAGAAGGCTCTTTACGGTTTGAAGCAAGCTCCAAGGGCATGGTGCGATCGCTATCAAAGTTTCTTCTATCTCTTGGATTGACAAAGGAGCGATTGATCCGACATTGTTCACCGAAAGTCGAGCAAACACTTAATTCACGTTCAAATCTATGTTGATGATATTATTTTTGCCTCGGTGACCCCAATGAATGTGACCGTTTTCTAAGGAGATGGGCTCCAAATTTCAAATGTCAATGATGGGACAAATGTCATTTTCTTGGGATTACAAATTTCACAAAGTCCGGAGGCATTTTATCAATCAATCTAAATATGCTAATGAGATTTTAAAGAAATTTGGATTTGATTCTTGTGACCTGTTGACACTCCCATGGTGGGCGTACTAAAGCGGATGAGGACCACTCGGGGATCATGGTAGATCAAACTAAATATCGTAGTATGATTGGATCCACGATGTACCTTCGCCGATGACCGGACATTACATTCGTTGTATGCATGTGTGCTAGATACCGGCTAAGCCTACCAAAAAGCACCTTGAAGCGGTTAAGCGGGTCTTCGGTATCTCAAGGAACCATCAACATGGGACTTTGGTACCGAAGGACACGGTATGTCACTAACGACCTATGCGAGATCTTGACCATGCGGGATGTCAAGATACACGTCGAAGCACGTCGGGAGGTGCTCGGTTTTGGGTGATAAGCTTGTGAGTGGTCTTCAAAGAAACAAATGAGTACTTCTATATCCTCTACAGAGGTGAATACATAGCCATGTCATCTTGTTGTGCTCAAATCCTATGGATGAGATCCCAATTATCGACTATGGCTTTGAATTCAACAAAATCCTCTGTATTGTGATAACAAAAGTGCCATTGCTCTCTCATGCAACAACGTTCAACATTCAAGAGCAAAGCATATCGACATTCGACATCATTTCATCGGGGAGCAAGTGGAGAGCGGTGTGGTGGAACTTTATTTTGTGAGGACCGAATACCGGTTAGCGAGACATCTTCACCAAAGCTCTTCCTAGAGAACGTTTTGAGTTTATCCTTCCACGACTTGGTCTAAAGAGTCTACAACCGGAAACACTCAAGCGTCTTCAAGAGGAAGGCGAGGAGTAAAGTTTTTCTTCATCCATCTCTTGTAAATATTTATTCAAAAAGCAAAATACAAAATTATAAAACCAACAAAAAGAAAATAGAAAAATATAAAATTTCAAAAATCCATAAAAATTGAAAATCTTTGAAAAATTTCAAAAATATTGTTTTTGTCATCTTTTTCTTGATTCGATTTCATCTACGGTCTTTGTGTTGTCATTCAAAGAGTGACACGGGTCTTTAGATGTTGTTCGAATGTATATAAATCATAAAAAAAAAAAAAAAAAATTGAGAGAAAGTAAAACCAAGGCTTATAGTCATTTCATCTATAACCCGTTTTTAAAAAGAAAAACGAGCCATGCTTTATCTTATTTTTCAAATCTCATGCTCGATTCTAAAACAAATGTTTGTCACTAAAAAGACAAATGTTTCCTTCACAAATATTTTTCCTTCTATAAATTCTTACGAAAAATATTTGTTATCTAAATGAAAACTAATAGCTTTGAAAAATAACTCGGACTCAATTTTTGAAAATCATTTGGACTTGACATTTGTCAAAATCTCTATCTCTCAATCAACAACTTATGTCATTGATTGAGGGGGAGAATGATTTCAATTAAATCAAAAGGTTATTTGTCATACAATTGGTTCAGACCAAGGCTTATTTCATGTTTTCAAAAGATATTCAAGCATGTTTAATCGTTGGAGTTTAAAGTCTCAAATTTGATCCTTATCGGTTAAATGTTTTCATAAGCAAGTCACAATTCTCCTCAAAAGCTTTAAAAAATAATTTAAATCTATAGAGATCACAAATCTCAAATGATTTGAAAAGTGTGATCGGGGGAGAATCTGTGATTTAAATTGGATTTAAACTAATAATTCGATAAATGGTTTTATAGTGATTTACAAGCTCTCCTCCCTACATGTGCCAAACGATTTCAAATTTTCCATGCACATGTTGAGGGGAGCATCTATATCAAACCAAAAGGATTGAAGCGTGATTGATTTGTTTCAATGTGCGGGTTTTCCTTATATGTGCAAAACACTTTCGAATCTCGATGCACATATTGAGGGGAGCAACTTTTGAAAACCACATTCTTTCCCAAAATATCTTTAACTAAGTATGAAAAATACTAATCTTGATCGGGAAGGTGATGTAGATATTTTTGAAAATGCTAATCAATGAATTGAATTCTTCCTCTTGCCTCCATGTGCCAAAATGATTTCAAATATCGATGCACATGTTGAGGGAGCTCATTTTCGAAATATCAAAAACAATTCGGTACAAAATGCTTTGATAATATATCACAAGTATCGGATTGATTTTCAAATGGTTTTCAATTGGTTCCAATGGCGGATGAACAATACCAAAAGACCGACCAAATTTACTTTATGTATGGTGATATAAGGATGGTTAGGTTAGGTATTCGTTCCCACGATCCCTTGAGCGGAGGGATCTACCGAGGACAATCCACTAGATAGTGTAGAAGTCCTTAGGTATGATGAAAAAGGAGAAAAGTGAGAAGCGGGAAGAGTGCGGATGAGAGGTGAGCTAATCTTGGAATAAACCCAACAAGGTTCTAGTTATGAAGTCTCGGTAAGCTTGAAGGGTTGAAGAATGAAAAAGAATTGAATGAGAAAAGGGTGAAAAGAAATAGCCCTCCATTAATTCAACCTTAGGGCGAAACCGGGTTCAATACATATACTCTTGGTGGTTACCAAGGTAACACGGTATTGAAGACAAGGCGTCATGGACCCGTGACGCCTTGCACTACAACTTCCCAAGCTACTCAAGTTTCTCTTAAAAGGACTTGTTTCATTCTCACGGGAACCTACATTATCTATCGACTTTCTCTTAGAGATGGTTGATATTGAAGAAGGAGACCCTCTCCTAGTCTCGGCATAGGAACCAAATGTGCACTATTGAGTCTAGAGCCACGAGATCATCTAATAAATCTCATTAGGACACACAATCAATGAAGACTCTCTGTTTCACACAATGTGGAAAAGAGATTATATCTTAAGAGTCCTCGCATTATCCTTGTGGTATTGCGGAACATCCGAGTGATATGCAAACATATTCACAATGAAGATGGAAAGCCTTCTAGAGCCAACATCAAACAAGCTCTTGGTAGGTGGCATGTGAGATCTATCCAATAGATCAACCATGTGACAAGCGAGCAGAAACAATGGGCGATTCAAAATTCATGAATCAATCTGGTTCGGGTTATGGATTGACGGATACCTTTGAAAAACCGGTCGTTGTGCTTAAAATTCTTTTCTCTAGCACATCATTGTGTATTAATATTTCAAAAATAAAAGGTGTTTATGATTGATAATTGATTTTCCTTAAAACCTTCGTTGTATTGCAAAAACATTTTATTAAGCGATACACGATTGTTTTCAAATCTCTTTTCATCAATCGGTGAATCTCAAATTATTTGGTTCACTCACTCCGTGTTGTCTTCTTTGAGGCGTTCGGTTTGAGAACGACTAGAGCATTGCGAAACCTGTCAAGGAGATTCTTGAATTATACGATCACGGCGGTACTTGTCTTGATCAGCGGGGAACCGTGGGCGTGTACCTCAATTCAACGAAAGTGATCAAAGACACTTTCGTGCGCTTTATTGCTAAGCTGTTGTATGCGGTACACCCGACGTTTGCGGTGATCGAATGGAGAGGTCAATCCATAGCCGCATGCTCACACAACACATTCATTTCTAAAGAAATCATGATAAGTGCATCAACGACTCGATATTTTCACTCCATGCTTACGCTTTCTGCTGCTGCAAATATCATGAATCAACTAAAGCTTCCGCTACTCGATGAGAAGATATCATGATCCGAATGTGAGCATGTCGGTCCAAAAGTCACAACATCACATAATGTCAACACTACAAAGGAAGAGTCGAGATTTATGGTGGTGATGATCTCAAAGGCGGCTCAAAACTCATTATCACGTGGATCGGTTAAAGACCTCCACTCGGATTAACCAAACATGCAAAACATGAAGAATCAAAGACTACAGACTCTGAGCAAAGAACTTTAACAAGAATCCAAGAACAATCTTAATGTAATATCTGTTTGTATTCAATGTAATTTGAGGTGACCTCCTAGGGGAGATTGTTAGGATTTAGTAAATCCGGTTATTAAAGTGTCGGTCACCTCAAGTATATGTAATCGTTAGAAAGCTCGTAGTCGTAGTTATTTAATGTTAGGTAGTATTTAGTTAAGTAACACCGTGGAGGACGGACGGGTCTTTACCAGCTGTATGCACGATCCACGACCCGTAGGTGGCGTTTATGTATGATACTATAAATACCCTCTACCTCCCAAGGTAGAGGGTTGGAGCTCATAATAATACTTTTACTTTCTCTCACTAAGTTCCCTAAACCTCTAAACTTTCTCTCTAAAACCTAAAGTATCGCCTACTATGTATCATGGTTTGATGTGTTTGTGAAATCCAATATGTTACATTCCAACCTATGATACAATTACCAAAATCAAACTAAGCTAATTAAAACACATAAAGGAACTAAAAACATAAACTTACCAACATCCGAAACCCATTGCATACTTCCACTACCAATATGGCTACCCTCTTTGTTGTGGCGTGGGTGTCTTGGGTTGGGGATGCAACCGAAGGTGCATGTGTCGATCAGTATTTTCTAGGCCTCCTCTTCATCTGTTTTGCTTTACCAAACCTCATTCAGACCACCATCCATGTTAAAACAATTAGGGTTTGTTAAGGCTAAACAAGCAATTGGGGTTTATGTTTGTGTTAGTTTGATATGAAAGTTTTATCGCGAAGTTTGTCTGTAATGATTAGAGGGTCAATAAGGGGGTGTTTCTTTTCTTCTTAATGGGGAAGAAATGTGGGCCCAAACCTTTCATGCCTCTTAATTGGGGAAAGCATGTAAAGCTTCTCTCTCCTCAATAAGAGGCCATGTAAAGCTTCTCTCTCCTAAGTTATTTTGCATATTTACGGGAAAGAAGGCAAATGAGTGGAGTAGAAATTATTGAAGAAAAGGAGGGTAAATTAGTCATTTCACATGGCCACTAACGGGAAAACTTAATGAGCGTTAGCAAAAAACGTTAGGTACATCTGCTAGGTACATAGCTTGCAAAAGTCCAAACGTTAGGTACATAGCTTGTGAAAAAGGAGGATAAATTAGTCATTTCACATGGATCAGGGGCCTTTTTCGCAGAAAGTCCAAACGTTAGGTACATAGCTTGCGAAAAAGAACCTAACTTTGGTTTGGTCAATGATAATGAAGATGTGGAATGTTGATGAAGATCACAAATCCCTCCAAAATAGACCATAATACAAATGCTAAGGGTACGTTTAGTTGGAGAAAAAATTCTCATACTTTCTATCTTTAGTTTTGTAAAATTTCGGAAAAGAGATTTATCGTAAAACACTTGAAAATATAAAAAAACGCGTTAATCGATGTTTATATATTGCATTTTAAAGAATGGAAGGGGAATTTAAGTTCTAAAGGAAAACAAGAAAACAACAAAATTTGTTTTGTAGTTTCTTGTTAAGATAAGAAATAGGGAATTTTGTTTTGTAAATAATTTTTGAAAATAAAGCAATTGACGCGATTTATTTCCTAATTTTTACAAAACATTTTATAAAAAAACATGGTTGTTTTCTTCTAACTAAATGCAACCTAAGGGACCGTTTAGTTGGTATAAAAATTTCTTGTTTTTCCGTTTTTAAATTTTTAAAGAAGGGATTGGTTTTTCTTTTATAGAAAATAGCTGAGAATTTTAAAAAACCCGTTTAGATGCAATTATATTTTTCCTTTTTCAGAAAATGAAAAGATTTTTAGATGAAACTCTTTTCAAGCATTTTTCTTTTTATAATCAACTTTTTTTTATATTGGATCTTTGTACGTTTTTATCCGTTTTTATACGTTTTAGAATGGTTTAATAAGTTTCAACCATTTTTTCTGTTTTTATACGTCTTCATCCGTTTTCATTTGTTTTTACCCATTTTTATACGTTTTCATCCATTTTTAAACGTTGTACATGTTTTTATACTTTTTCATCGGTTTTCGTCCGGTTTCATCAGTTTTTATCCGTTTTGTACGTTTTCATCCGTTTTTATCGTTTTCATCCTCTTTATATCCTTTTAGATGTTTTCACGTTTTCGTATATTTTTATATACGCCGTCCGTTGGCATTCATTTTATCCATATTTATCGTTTTCAACCGCTTTTATACGGTGTTTACACATTTTATACTTTTCATATGTTCTCGTTTGATTTCATTCGTTTTATCCATTTTGAACATTTTATGCGCTCTTATGCGTTTTATACGTTTCATCCGTTTTGAGCGTTTTATATGTTTGTATGCGTCTTTGTATGTCTTATACGTTTTTACACTTTCATCAGTTTATCCGTTTTGTCCATTTTGTTATTTACATCCATTTTGTAATTGCATACGTTGTTGTACATTTTGTATGTTTTAAGCGTTTTGAGCGGATAAAGCGTGAAAACGCATAAAATTGTTCAAAAACGTTAAAAAAAAGGCAAAAAAATTATAAAATTGTACCAAAGCACATAAAAATGGATAAAACGTATTGAAACATAAAAAAACGTATAAAAAGTAATAAACGCATAAAACGAATGAAAACGGATGTAAATGGATGAAAATGGACGAAAGCATCAAAACGCATAAAACAGACGAAAACCTACGAAAACTGACGTAAATGGATGAAAACGGACGAAAACGTACAAAACGGATGTAAACGGTTAAAAACGGATGAAAGCGTCTAAAACGGATGAAAACATATAAAGACGGATTAAAACGTATAAAAGCGGACAAAAACGTATAAAATTGGATGAAAACTTATAAAACTTATAAAACGGACGAAATGTCTAAAAGCGGATGAAAACTTATAAAATGGATGAAAATATATAAAAGCGGACCAAAACAATGAAAACGGATGTAAATGTATAGAAGCGTATCATAACGGACAAAATGGATGAAAAAGGTCGAAAGCGGATGAAAGCGTATAAAAGCGGACGAAATCGATAAAAGCGGACAAAAGCGTATAAAATTGGATGAAAACTTATAAAACTTATAAAACGGACGAAATGTCTAAAAGCGGACGAAAACTTATAAAATGGATGAAAATATATAAAAGCGGACGAAAACAATGAAACGGATGTAAACGTATAGAAGCGTATCATAACGGACAAAAATGGATGAAAAAGGTCGAAACGGATGAAAGCGTATAAAAGCAGACGAAATCGATAAAAGCGGACGAAACGGTCGAAACGGATGCAAACGTTTAAAAGCAGATGGCGTATATAAAGCGTATAAAAGCGGAGAAAAACATATAAAAGCGGACGACGGATGATGGCGTATAAGCAGCACGGCGTATGTAAGCGGTTAAAAGCGGATGAAAACGTATAAAATGGATGGCGATAAAAGCGGATGAAAGCGTATAAAGCAGATAAAAACGGATGAAAACATATAAAAACGGATGTAAACGTATAAAAACGAATGTATAAAAAATGAGAATGAAAAAAGTGAAAAAAATATAATGCGCTTTTCAAATTTTTAGTTACAATTTAGAGAATGAGAATTTCACCTTTTATGAAATTTGTTTAAAACTAAACGGCCCTTAAACATTTCCTCTTGTGTGCCTTTCAATATCTTTTTTCAAAATCATCCCGCTGAAATGTGCACTGGACTGGTATAGAACCTATACCGGTTTTCGGTTCAGTGAAGACCGGTTATCCGGTCCAACTGGGTTCGGTATTCCGGTTCAACCCCCTACTTAAATATTACGAGGCGATTGATATTTATATTGCTTAGTATTTTGGCATTCTTCTTTTTGTAACTCACACGTTGTAGCTTGGTAGGGTAATTCTTGTGTGCTTGTTGCTTTTGTCGATTGCTCTCCGACATTTAGCTTTGGTGTGTTGACGGGTTTTAGTCGACAGTTATATTGCATGACTCAATTGGAATTAGACCATAATGATGTGAAATAACAAGAACATAGATAAGTGACTGATTAATAATTTTAAGTTATACAAATGAAAATACCATACAGTTAGAAAACTAATTCTTTAAATTAAAAAATAAAATTAGTCTAATCCTGAATCTCTTATAAAATGAAGTACATATGCCTCTACATTTCAGAATCTATCAAGAATTCTCTTCCACTATATTTCCAGTTATTGATTCATTTGCTTCAACTGGAACATGAACTGTGCTTATGTGCTTTATGGGATAATCCATAGCCAATTCATTCGGCATCATATCGACATTCTAAAATCAATAATATTTGTAATGGCATTATAATACAGACCTAGAGAGAGCTACTCGTATATCCGTTTCCTCTTCAAGATGGTTGGTAGTATGGAGATGAACCCAATGAGAAAAAGAACTGATAACGTCTTAAAATCATATAAATCTTTGACCGAATTCAGATCCCCAAGAGCAAGCCCAGCCTGAAAACACAGAAAAGTCAACTGGTAAGAAAGCGTGAATAGTCAACTAAATATGCTGATATGATTCAAGCATTTATAACTAGAATTATGTTCTATTTCTGTATGCAAGAAAACATGGGTCGAATAATGAATCAAATCATCTGATAGTTGTGTATAAAAACAAACAGTCATACTTAGATATCGTTTAGCACCAAAACAAAAAGGAACAGCCCGATCAAAGGTGGAACTTCTATCATTTACTTGAAACAGGTTCATTCAGATTTCTGTGTTATTTCTGACAGGTTAAATTAGCAAAATCAAGAAAATTTTAGCTGAATGAAAGCGGGCTGAACAGGTCGAAATCGCCCAAAGTGTATTTTAGTGTATACAGGATACAACCTCCTAAAGCGTTTTACTCATAGGCGTATTATTTTGTACTCATTTTATCATATAATTGATAATAAACTTTAAAAAGTGGGAAAAGTAACTGTTTGGGGTGGATCTGACATGACCCATCCTGACCCTTTGCCCAACCTGTTCGCTCCGTCCATTATATTAACTGTAAACTTAATCATAAACACTGCATCTTATCCTAGTCCTAAAACATTAATAATCATATTTACTTTTAGGCAAATACGTAATTTCCACTGTGAATACCATCAAATTAGCCATCAGATGCCACATGGTAATATTGCATTATAAAAAATAGAGCGGTCAGAAAACCAGCAAAACAGGACCTCCTGACATGCCTTAGCATGCAACGTCATCACTTGTTAAATATGATAGTATAATACCGTGTGCCATAAAAGGGAGAAATCAATGGCACTATCAGAGCAGACCCAACTAGTTTACAAATTGTGCACTACCGGCATACACATACATTACTGGTGATAAATGTAACCAGAAAATGCTAACACAGCCTATTAATCAAAAGCATAATAAAGAGTCCCAAATAGTTGAAATTTATAAAAATAAGTAAACAATAAAGTTTAATAACACTACGGATTCCAAAAGTACTTTAAAGAGCATTCAACATTTTTAGTCTTCAGTTATACAGTTCGGATGACATTAAAGACATTCTATGGATATCAAGATCGTAACAAATCTATCGATGTCAATAACACTACAGCCAATAACAGCTCCAACATAGCTGCCATGCATATTATAGAAAACAAACCAATACACACAAGTACAGATCATACATTTTCATACAATTCAGGTGTGAAACAAGTTGCCTATCTTATTGGACAATCTGAAATTGGCAAATAGGTTCTATAAGTATACTATAGCTTAAATGCAGAACAAGGGACTCTATTAAGGATGCACAAAAACATTCAATCTTGATAATTACCTAAAACAGAACATATACTTTATCATATACTTGCTGATGTAATATTTCACATTCACAATTTTTATTGAAGGAATATTAGTACCAAATACAGCAAATGAAAAGAAATTGCAAATGCAACATGACACTCACACATAATAAGTTGAATGTGAAGCCTTAAGGAAACATAAACATATAAAAGTAGTGCAGATTAATTTGATATGAAATTACTTACTCTGACAGTAATATATGCGGCTGGGACAAGGCCAACAACTGTAGCCAGAAAGAATACATGATATGGTACATCCACAATTGGTGATGCCAAATTAATAAAAGATTTGGCAAAGTTGGAGTTATCCTCAAAAACAGCATGTAATTCAGCAACTTGTCCCTACGCAGCTACCTAGAATCACAAACTGAAAGGTGAGCTTATGCCATAGGTGTAGAGAGGTGACAATATGGTACCTAGCATTTGTGTATGGGTTAAAACAGGTTGGCGGAAACACTTTTGTCCAGTTTCTTAGATTTCTTATAAATAATTTCAGTGTCAAATATGATTACGGAAATCTTATATTCTTCTTCAAAAAAATTTGTATGCATTAAAAGACAGTACGTGTGTCTTTACACATGTTTGGCTCGTTAGACCCATTTGACAGGTTTCCTTCAAAGCTATTTTTGTACCCGTTATAGCAAGAATAGCCGATTGACCCATTAGTAAGAAATTGGTCGAAATTGGCACCTCTGCACAAGTGGAATAGATATAACACAGTGGTAGTTGAAAGCAGAACTTAGATGTACCTCTGCCTGAAACAGTTTTAGCCTTCCTGGCCATAGCCATAAAACTATGGGTCTTCCAATTAGCTTTGATAGGAAAAAGCATGATGATGCACCAGCCGTTGAATTAAAGACAACCAAGAAGATGCCTTTAATAACACCAAAAAGGGCTCCAGCAAGCAATGACATAAAAATGGTCCCAGGAATCATAAATGTCTGCATGAATATGTAAGTCGAGCAGTAACCCAAAATGAACTTTGTTGGATGGACACTTGCATATGTTCCAAGGTGATCTCTGAAAGCGGCAACAAACATTTGAATCAATCAGAAAAGCATCGTTATGATTGAGCTAACCATTTCATATTGCTAAATGTTTGATGTGTAACTTCTTAACTGTGTTAAGCATTCTTTTACCACTATTTAGGTGATTTTATGAACTTCTAGGTTTGCACGGACCTAATGGTATTATGTTATGTAACCTTTCATGTTGCCACAAAGAGAATAAGGTTGTCTCTAATGAACTCAAGTACACATTCTCAAAGAATCCTTTGATATGAATGTGAGAAACATTAAAGATATCTTCTGTTAAACTTCTTTAATAGGGCTACATTGACATATCAGACCAAGTAAAACCTAATTTAATTATCAAGTTTATAAGTAAGTTGCGATGGGTATTCTATCCACAATCTTTTTCTAAATTTAAGTGCAACCTAATATAATATTCAAGCCCAGTATGAATATGTGATTGAGGAATACGCAAAGAAAATAGGGCCTACTACCTAGTCATACAATTCAAATTAATAACATCCTCGTATCAATGAGGTTACCAATACAGCTGATAATTAAAAGATAGAAGAGCATGAAGGGGGTTTTAGTTCACGGCATAACTTGAAGTAAAACCAAGTGTATGAGATTTGTTAATAGAAAAATCCTCAACCATTTTCTTGGAGTACCTACTTATCCTATAAGCAATCTCTAGGTTCCTAAGAGTATGTTTCTGATCTTGTCTTTAGGTGTGAATCATTGGGATGCTATGTATGAGTTACTGGGATACAGATCGGCCATTCACCTAATTCCGAAGGATGGAGCCTTACAGAAATCGAGAGAAACACATATAACACGTGAGTAAGCTCAATTACCTTGTCACACAAGGCTGACATTTGCTTATTATGTAACTGTCATTAGTAAATTATACTAGCCAATTCCTTATATGGTACACTGGATTGTGACTCTTCGGACACTAAGATATCAAAACATGTCTCTGTGCAATGAGATCTTGAACTAAAGAAAGACAAATAGTCTAATCTGATTAGTCTACATCTATGATTTTTTAAGGTGGGTCACGTGGAACTTGATTAGTTCATTAAGACTCGAACACTAAATTCATTTTCATTTACTATTCTGTTATACATATATGCCCGTCGAAACTAAATCAAACAATACTACATTAAGATCACATACCAAGTCGAAACTAAATCAAACAATACTACATTAAGATGAAAAAAGTGCTTACTTAAGGATCCTAAGATCGGAAATGGAACGAGGCAGCTTAAGTTGACCAAACTCAAGAGGAGGCATATTCCGATAAATACAAAACAAGCCAAATGCGAAAACAAGAAAACGCCGAAAACAAGACAAAATTGCCACCTAGTTAAAGGAAACCTAGTACCAAGATTCTTCTTATTAGCTGGTGAATCTAGATGATGTTGTTGTTCACCCATCTCTAAATCCCTCTCATTATTAATCTTTCAGGCTCCACTGTTAAACTCCTTGGAGCTGCCATTATTAACAATACTAAATCAAATCAAATTACATTTATTTGAAGAAAACTAGTGTGATTTGAAAGAATGAAGGTTGTATTTGAATCGGGATTTTTGAAGAATTTGTGAGATTTATTAGTTGCCAATCAAGACTAGTGTTCAAATCTACAATGGTGTTTGAGGTTGTTTACTTTTTTTTCTCCATTCTATTTGTTTGAAAGCTTTAATAATTATAACAAAAAGTATCTTTAAAATAAAAAAAGAAACAAGTATGATTACATATTACACATTCATCTATTTGAATTAGATCGTCTATTTTTTATCTAAAAGCTAGATGCGTATATATATATATATATATATATATATATATATATATATATATATATATATATAAAGGTGAGATCAATGACAAAAATAAGCGTATTAGCGAATTCGTTTCGATTCCATTCGATGGTAGAGATCAAACCCAAAATTAACAAATGAAGAAGCGAAATTGTCATTCTATTTCATTTAATAAAAACCCACTTTCCACCTTTTTGAAAAAACAAGATATGTTTGAAACTAAATCTTGTTATAAAAATACAACCATTGCGATGAAATTAAATCTTCTTTCATAGATATAGATATGACTTTTATATACTTTTGACGAGTTTTTTTTCAAAATTTCGTCAGGAAGAATCACACGTGATTAAGTAAAAAATCATATGTGATTCTATTTTTCTTGCGATTCGTGTATAAATCACATGTGATTCTCTTTTATTCTAAAATGAGTAAATCACACATGATTCGATTTTTGTTGATTACAAAATCACGTGTGATTTTAGCATTTCATGATGTCGGTCGAACACACAGTTTAGCAAAAAAATCACGTGTGATTTCAAGTCACATTCGATCTTTAGAATAATAAATCACATATGATCTTTAATTTCAAATCAACTTATTCCTTCATTTTTTAAAACAATTTCCTGAAATCACGTGTGATTCTGTTATTTATATTTTTGTTTTGTTATAAAAAATGTAAATTACGTGTGATTTAGTCTTTGTTGTTATAAACTGAAGCACATATGTTTTAATCTAAAAATGAGTAAATCGCATGTGATTTACTTTCAAAAATAATTTACGATAAATCACATGTGTTTGCGGTAAATCACATGTGATTTGAGGTGTGATTGAGTAAAATCACATGTGATTTACAAAATCTCAAGAGCTATTTTGAAGACACTTATTTTTACTATATCACAAATCCCACCACAAAAAGCGATTTTTGTCACATGATTCCGTTTACAAAACTCAAATAAAAGATTCAAAAATTCAAATGGATATTTTCTTATTACACCACGTTGAATATATCATGTTTGTTATTTATATCTTGTTGTTTACTTTGAATATATCATGTTTGTTATTTATATTCTCGTTTGATCACATGGGTGTCTGTAGGAATCACATGTGATTAGGGATGAATCACAAATGATTCATCAAAGAATCCATGGGATTTTGTATGAATAACAAAGGATTCGTCAAAGAATCACATGGGATTCTGTGTGTAAATCACATGCGATTCATGTATAAATAACATGTGATTCACCTTAAAAAAATAATTTGAGGTAAAATCACATGTGATTTACGGTAAATCACATGTGATTTGCGTTGCAACAATAAATACAAGTAGCTGGTAGAAATGTAATATCTCACCCTATGTGTGTTGGTTTGGGTGTGAGGGGAGCATATGAGTGTGGTTGACAATATTTACACTTTCTATGTGATCATCTCAAGTCTTGATTAATATTTAATATGCTAATAATACATCTTTGACATTCTTATAAGAACAGGTAGACTAAACACATGTCTACATAGTGTGTCAATAACTACCGTCTTTTCAAATCAATAACAATGAGTCAACCGGAGAACTCGACCCACGAGTTAACCGAGACACCACCAAATGGCGGATATAGGATTTGAGGCTATGTGTGGCACGAGTCTCGGCTCGCTTCACTTGCGAATTTTTAAAATCTTAATATTTTATTTGTCATAGAAAACGATTTTTTTTCCTTTCAATTCATGTAACCTAACACATAGTATAAAAGTAATATAAATATTTTGAATCGTAAATAAAACAAGATGATTATGATATTTTTATAAATATAAATGAAGGGCAAAGGTAAGCTTAAACCATATATTAAATTGACAAAATAAGCCTTGTATTTTTACCTTTTTCAGAAATATATATGAGCTTGAACGTTTTTTTCTAATACACAATTTCAAGTTCAATTGAATATGTAGTTATATTTTGTGAAACATAGGCTTTAATTTAAATTTTAAAGATTTTGACACACAAATTTAAATAAAATACGTGACTTGAAGATTAATGTAAAACAAAGGCGAATTGGAACTTAGAAATCAAAAGCCAAATAAATAAATAAAGAATAAGGCCCACATGAAGTACAACCTCTCTCACTTCTTGGGTCATCTTCCCAACCAAACCCATTAAAGTGCAGTCCCAAACTATATTTTTTTATATTGTAAAAATATTATATTCTTCATCTTAGATCTTTCTTCTACAACAAACGAGATTAAATCTTTCTTCTTTTTCTAAAAATAAAATTCAAAACATTGTTCTCTGAAAAATGAGTGTAGCACTTTTGAAAAACCAAAAAAAATATATATATATATATATACAAAAACCTACACTTGGTCGCCCGAAACCGTATGTGGCCCGTGCCACAGGTAGCTCGGGCTTAGCTCCACCCTGGTCATCACTTTTTAAATCAATATCAACTGAGTCCAAATCAGTAGCTTTACTTGACACCATTGAGTCAAGATCTAAGGGCGCGTTTGGTAGAGAAATTCGGAGAAAAGAAATGAAGTAAATTAAATCTCGGAGAATAGAAATCGATGAGAATTTTGTTCAATTCTAATGTTTGGTAACAATGAGACTTGACCGAGAAAAAAAAAAAAAAAAAAAAAAAAAAAATTAAAAACTTATTTTTTTAAAAAATAATTTTAAAAATTTAAAAAAAATTTAAAAATAATTTTTAAAAATAATTTTGAAAAAAATGTATTTATTTAAAAAAACTTATTTATTTAAAAAATGTATGTATTTATTTAAAAACAAAAATAATTTTTAAAAATAATTTAAAAAAATGTATTTATTTAAAAAAAACTTATTTTAAAAAAAAAATTTAAAATATATATTTTTTTTAAATATATTTTTAATTTTTAAATGTAAAAAAAAAAAAAAAAAAAAACATTTTTCAAAAAATTAATCAATTTCTCCAATTTCTCCACAAAATTAAGAGAAATGAAGCTACTTAAATTACACTACTCAATCTCTCCATTTCCCACCAAAATCTCATTTCCATTTCTCCTTTCATTTCTATCTACCAAACATGAGAATTGAAATTTCATTTCTATTTCTCTCCTTCATTTTCTCTACCAAACACACCTAAATGATTCCCATTATTAGGCATGTTCAATCATAACACCATAACACCAATACTTGGTTCGGCGTCGGTATGGCATCGCCTTTAACATTTAACATTAACATCCCAAAAACACCCACAACAATAACTTCCCAATAACATTTCATATTTTCAATTTCAACCCTAAACTAAAACAAACACTTCATTTATTAAACTAAACATAACATTAAATTTGAAAACATATTACAATATGCAAGTAAAAAATACATCGAAAAAAATTACAACAAATAAAAAATACATCGAAATTAAAAAACACTGCAAAAAAATAACAAAACATAGCAAATACTTATTCATCATCGTCGCTCTCTTTGTTGTTGTCCATATCGTTCAAAATTCTTGACCGAACATGCTCCATAAGGTCTGTTGGAGTTGGGTATCGTTTGTCGATCGTGTATTTCTTTTGCCTCACATTGTGAGTATCACATCTTTCGACCCATCTTCGTTGCCTCAAATTTCTTGGCGGATCCACCACGGATCGTTATAGTCGCGTAATGCAAATTTTTGATCTTTATAATCATGTTATGCAAAATAATGCAACAATACATGATTCTACGTATCGTGGCAATTTCCCATTGACGTGCCGGTTGTTGTAGTATACCCCAACGGCCTTGAAGAACACCAAAAGCATGTTCGATATCCTTTGGGCACTTTCTTGTCTCCTTTTAAAATCGTATGTTTTCATCACTTGTTGCCGTGAAGGATTTGTGAAAGTTGCTTGTGGATAAATTCCATCGGTCAAGTAATACCCGTGTTCATACCTAGTTCCGTTGACCATATAAGGTGCTTTTGGGGCATTATCGCAAGAAGGTCGTCGAATAACGGAGAGTTATCTAAAACATTAATATCGTTATTTGCCCCGCCATCCCAAAAAATGCATGCGGATCCATAAATCTTGAGAAGCAACGACTTCAAGCATAATTGTTGGGTATTTTTATCACCCCTAGCAAAATGCCCTTGCCAAGCCAATCGGACAATTTTCCATTCCCGGTGCATACGATCAATGCTACCAAGCATTCCGGGAAAACCATGTTTTTTCATGTTGTTGATAAATTTTTTGAATGTCGGCCCATGTTGGTTTTCTTAAATACTCTGGCATAAACAAATCAATAATACATTTGTTAAAATTATCAAGTCATACTTTTGAAGTACTCGCACCCATTTGCAAGTATTCATCAAATGCATCGGGTGAGGTGTCGACGCCAATTGGCTTATGGCGGGCGTACACTTCATTGAGCACTTATACTCATTCGACCCGTAGCATCGGTGTTTGCCTAAAGAAAGTAAAATGGTGCGGAATATTATCGGAGTATAAGATTCAATACCTTCAACTATTTGCGGGAATAGTTTTCGGCTCATACGAAATCTTCTACGAAAATTCGGTTTGAATACTTACAACCTTCTCACGAAATAATCGTTGCAGACGTTCTTACGCAAGCTCACGTTCACGATATATATGGCTACGAGCGACTAGGATGTTGAGATTCAATACCCTTCTTCTTCCAACTAAAGGTGATACTGCGTGCGCGGACGCCATAAATTGAAGTCTTCTTGGTCTTCTCTGTCGACCAAGGCAGGAGGAATATCACCAAATTCATTTGGATCCATTGTGAACGAACTTGATTCTTGAATTATGAAAGTATGAGAGGAAGTATATAAAGTGTGAGAGGAAGTGTGAAAAATAGAGTTTTAGTTGGGTATTTATAGTGGTAAAAATGTTTTGAATTTTTTAAAACTAGCCGTTAGGGGTTTTATGTAAATTTTTGAAAATGTAACGACTACTAGCCGTTGAGGCTAGTTTTGTAACATTTTGAAATGTTTTTCTTGCCATAACAGGCGTTAACGACCAACGCCGAACCAATAACGCCGTTATTTCTCATGCCCCTAGCGAGTGCGCCTCAGCGGCGTTATTAAGCCCTCCAACGCCATTTTCACGTTATGGTTGAACATGCTCTTATCTCTAAACTCATTATCCATTAAACTATCAAACTCAACCGCAATCGCACCTGCCGAAACACACCCGTCGGAATCACCAACAACACCATCCTCCGACGAAATTAAAAAAAAGCCAACCTATTTCACCACCCTCCAAATTCACCCTCCAATCTTTGACAAGCTGATTCCATGTCCGACCAGATCTTGAAAACTTTGTTGTTGACAGTAAATGAGAGACTCTAAAATGAATAATTATGAGCAAATGAGGAGGTATACCGACCTTTTATGTGATGTGCTCAAGTTTGTAAAAATCGCTAGGCGCTAGTGAGGCGGTCGGGTAGGGCCTAGCGATTAATCGGTTAGGCGAGGATTAATCGGGGATTAATCGGATTGTAATTTTTATACACAAAATTGTAATTTTAGATATTATATTATATTATATGTATGAGATAAGCATAGTGCATCAAAGTTCAGACATTTCAAGTGTTCGAATATAAATATAATACATAATTCTTCAAAGTTCAAAGTCAAACATAGATATTACTCGGTTTGTTGACCATTTTAAGCGATCTTTGACCGATTTTAAGCGATTTTGTCCGATTTTAAGCGATTTTGTTGACCAATTTTTAAGCAATTTTGTTTGATTAGTCCGATTAGGCGATTTTGTTCGATTTTATCGATTAATCGGTTTGTTGACCCGATTTTTAAGCGATCTTTGACCAAACCTATTAAATAGGCCGATTATGATAAATCAAGGCGCTTAGTGAGCGATCGGCGATTATCACGAGGATGTCGGCCGCTGGACCGATTTTACAATAGTGGATGTGCTTAGTTTTGAATGATTTTACAAAGTGCCCTTAATAATTAATTATATTAAAATGATGATTAATCTAGACATTTAGATTTAAAATAGATGGATGGTTGAGATCTCTTGATTTGATCTTTATATAATTGTTGTTCTGCATTGAACTTTTGTCATATATATATTAGATGCATTTCATCAAGTTAGATGAAGCCTATGTATTTTTTTGTCCCTTGCGGGTCAAATTTGTTTCTAGTACTACTTTTCATCGCTTTCACTTCAAAATCCCATTTGAAACTAATTGTAATGCATCTGAATGAATAGAGATGCATGTAATTTACGTCGATGCATATCAAATATGCGGTTATAGTTATTTCTCGTTCTTCTCATTTTAAGTTTTCTTCTCGCTAGATCTTTACCCAAGTGTATAGATGCAAATAATTATGACCGCTTATTTTGGTTTTACCTTAGATGCAAAATTACAAGTTCAATTTAAAGTTATTGTGAGAAAAAAAAATCACGGGTTAGAAACAAAAATGATAAAGTTTAAGTAAACAATATTTAAAATATTGATTTATTTGTAGATAATATTAGTGTTAGTGCAAGCGTTACGACATTTGATCTACACGGTCTCTTTGTATTTTAATGATGACAAACATGCAACTTTTAATACATAACATAAAGTGCACAAGTTACTCGTTTACACAAATCATCAATGCATGCGCATCAACATCTCGACGTCTCAAGTCCGAATCACTTAAGGTATGACAAACAATATACCAAACTAGTTAAGTGATCAAAGAATTATTTTGTCCTTAAAACTCACATTTTATAAATGTGACAAAACCTTTACAAAGATAAATTATACAAATTATTTTTGTAATTATAAAGAAATGTTTAATAAGAAAAATAAATTTGAATTTAAAATCTCCAACAACCATTTTCCTACCCAATGAGATAGCACCTTTACCAAAAATATTTCACCACATCGGGACAAAAAGCAGGGCGTTCGATGGGCGATCCACTAAAGGCGTGTGCCTTATATATAGAGGATCATCCATGTTTAAGGGACCGTCCCTACTCCTCATTGCCTATAAATCTTGGCCCATTTAGGTGATTTTCCAACTTCTTGAGCATACAAACTTTATGTCTTCTTAATCACTCTTCTTTGATCACATTAACTTGTTTAAATATTGTTTAAATGCGATTCTTTCTTTCTTTCCTTAAGTGCAAAGAGAAGAACTTCCGTTATCATCTAGATACGAAGTTATGTAGTCTAGTTAGTCCATGTGTAACATTTGTTACATATAGATCGAGTCCATATCTTTTAGTCTTGTATAATTGTTAGAATCGATGCTCTAGGTTGTTTAGACCTTATCTAGGATAATCAATAGCACAAATAACAATGAACAATAATATGTATGCAGTGGAATAATCAAACTATCATTGTTATTATTAAGGTTTCTTCGTCATCATCATGTGTTCTACAAAACACATCCACATTCAATCCTAGACGATCAACTCTAAAGCGGTTACAATCTAACGAGGATCAATGATCCTTGAGGCTAAACACTATAAGTCGACTTCATCAAAACCCTAGGCACCCCACGCTGGGTTTTTCCCACACACACACTTTGGTGTTTACATCTTGACACACATTAAACCTAATTCTGTATCTCTTTATATAATAGAGATACTAGGGTTCAAATGACTACAAGGGACTAGATAATAAATACTTCTTTGACAAGTAGGTCCCTTGTCTTTCTTTGTCTTCAACAGTCCTTCATCTTTCATGTATTTTGTCTTATCAACTTTAAACATAGTTCCCAACAATAATAGTTAAATCCGGACGGTGTGTAAGTCCATGAAGTGTTGTAGTGGTTAGTTGTAACACCCTTAAAAATGGCACAGCGGAAGCACACAAGTCTCGGGTGCTACTAAATTGATATCACAACACAAAGTATAGGATAACGGATTTTCCATAAAAGATTTCATTTATTGTAATAAAACCGGTTTACATCATTGTTTAGTGCGGAAATACATACCCATAATAGAGTGGTCCCATTTAGGTTTATCGGAGAAATCTATGACCATGCCATGCCCTTGCCTTGCGCCTCCAAAGTTATGCTATCGCATTTCAACACGAAAATACATGTTAAAAGTGTCAACACGAGATTGGTGAGTTGATAGGTTTGTTCAAATACATTTCAACAGTACAAGAGATGTGAGTTAAATATTTAGTTTGTGACCATTGTGTCGCAAAATATCAATCTTGGGTTGTGGACTTTTGTTGGGGTATATGTACATTACAACGAATATAATGTCATATAGTGTGACTATTACGCTAGCACTAAGTTCATGCAACCGAAGCTACGACAATGGTGTATGCAAAATGTAGTCATACTAATAAGGGGCCATTGCAGTGTTTATCCCGTTACACTCGATTCCGACATGCTATCGTTCGCATTGACCCATGTGTGGCCAGCGAGCAGAGTCACCCAATAGATCTATTTATAACATTCGCTTCGGGAGGTTGAGTTCATGAGTTTAGGCGTTTTGGGATTTAGGGCTTAGGCTACTCTGCGTACATAATTTAACCAATAAAACATTTTGTGTGGTACAGGGAATATGTTGCGTGATTCTCACGTATGTAACTTTAAACAGTTAAGTTTGCAAGAAAACAATCAATAGTGCGTGATAACATCAAATAATCCTGATTTTTAAGTGTTAATATCCCTGATTATGCTCATATTTTATGTTGTTTATATGGATTTATACTCTTATTTCTTTATATTTCGTTGCGGGTAATATATGAGCATAAGAGCTTAGAGACAGCGGTTTGGAGATATACTTAATGATTTATACCTTAGTATGCTTTTATGGAAGAAGCTACGGCGTAACTCTCACTCTCAATTCGCCAGTAGCTAGGATTACGTTTATGAAGACCAAGTCAGCCGGTTACGACATAACTATCAACTCAAGTTCGCCCATAACTATCTAGGTTGTTGGGAAATAGAATAGCTTCACACTTAGTATTGCGGTATAAGTTAGTATTGCTAGTTCTAGTACTAATAACTTAGTCTTGCTAGGTATAGCGATTAGTACTACTAATTAAAGTTAGTATTGTTGTTTGTTTTGGAAAGACTTGTGAAGGTTGTAATAGAATATACATAATATGTAAAACCCTAAAAATATAAAACATATCAAAAGACTATTTTACCCTTAAAATAGTCAAAATCTTAGAATACGTAAAATATAATAACGCTCATTAAATTAAATTAAAACCTAACTTATAATTGTTTTAAAAACCTAATGTGTATAATAAAACAATCGACATTTAGTACGACGAAAATAAAAGTCACGCATATAAACCTTTGGGCCTCGTTTCTTTGCGTAAGCGAATTGTTTTACTTGAGCCCATGGATCGGATGGTTGAGTGGTGAGCGAGAACACATCCGGAAGACACGGGCTATTTTCTTTTCCTTCTTCCCTTGTTGAGCCCCCACTCAAACCCTTATGACCCGATCGGTGCCTATATATACAAAACAAACCTCAACTTTTGGAACCATAGTCTACACAAAGTCACGGCACATTCTCCTTGCTCTTTTCTCTTTTCCGATCAAGTCGCTACCTTGGGTGCGAGTGTGTTTGATCCGACGCAAGTGCCAAGGTAAACAACGTTTCTCTTTCGTCTCAATTATACTTACATGCAAGCGTAAACCATGAAGCCGTGAGGTGTTAATTTAAAGGTTTTTTTTTTTTTTTTATTTAGCTTTAGTAACTGTTCCTGTGGGTATTGGCGTTTGCCTGCGTGGTTGTTCTTTTTCTTTTTATGTTTTGTTCCTCAAAAGCATGACAGGGGCTTAGCAGTTAGCAGGTCGCATGACTAAAGAAAAGAAAAATTAGTTCGCCTTAGTGTTTTGCAGAGAAGTTTCAGAAAAGGAGGAAGAAAAGAAGGGTTCTTTACAAAAGCTCTTTAATTGTTTTTGCTTTTTTTTTATGTTATTTTTTGTTATCATTTTTTAAAAAAAATTTAATCGTCTTTCATTCATTCTTTTTTATTATAAACGAGTGTTCTCTTTTTTTTTGTTCCGAAAAATTTTCGCGTATGTAACTTTAACGCATTAAGTTTGCAAAACACAATCAATAGTGCGTGATAACATCAAATAATCACGATTTTTAAGTGTTAATATCACGATTATGCTCATATTTTATGTTGTTTATATGGATTTATACTCTTATTTCTTTATATTTCGTTGCCGGGTAATATATGAGCATAAGAGCTTAGAGCAGCGTTTGGAGATATACTTAATGATTTATACCTTAGTATGCTTTTATGGAAGAAGCTCGGCGTAACTCTCACTCTCAATTCCGTAGCTAGGATTACGTTTATGAAGACCAAGTCAGCAGGTTCTGACATAACTATCAACTCAGTTCGCCATAACTATCTAGGTTGTTGGGAAATAGAATAGCTTCACACTTAGTATTGCGGTATAAGTTAGTATTGCTAGTTCTAGTACTAATAACTTATCTTGCTAGGTATAGCAGTTAGTACTACTAATTAAAGTTAGTATTGTTGTTTGTTTTGGAAAGACTTGTGAAGGTTGTAATAGAATATACATAATATGTAAAACCCTAAAAATATAAAACATATCAAAAGACTATTTTACCCTTAAAATAGTCAAAATCTTAGAATCGTAAAATATAATAACGTCATTAAATTAAATTAAAACCTAACTTATAATTGTTTAAAAACCTAATGTGTATAATAAAACAATCGACATTTGAGTCGACGAAAATAAAAGTCAGCATATAAACCTTTGGGCCTCGTTTCTTGCGTAAGCGAATTGTTTTACTTGAGCCCATGGATCGGATGGTTGAGTGGTGGCGAGAACACATCCGAAGACACGGGCTATTTTCTTTCCTTCTTCCTTGTTGAGCGAAGCCCACTTCAAACCCTTATGACCCGATCGGTGCCTATATATACAAAACAAACCTCAACTTTTGGAACCATAGTCTACACAAAGTCGCACATTCTCCTGCTCTTTCTCTTTTCGATCGGTACGCTTGCAGGTGCGGTGTGTTTGATCCGACATAGTGCCAAGGTAAACAACGTTTCTTTTCGTCTCAATTATACTTACGTATGAACGTAAACCATGAAGCCGTGAGGTGTTAATGAGCCCACTAATTAAAAGCGATTCATGTGTTGGGGTTTGAGACAACCTAATCGGACCATATGAATAAGTCGAGCCATAGTAGTGTGAGACGTGCAAACCTTTGCATCGTACATATGTTGTGTGTTTCATGTTTTCCGAACTCATATATAATGTATCGAGCATGCATATCAAATCGGATAACAAGTAGAGTATATGTCGTCATAAAATCACTTAATATGATGCTATATACATATAAGGTCGACGCATGGTTTGTAGGTTATGAATGTGTTGATACTTGAACGTAAATAAACATGAGCATGAGATTCTTGGTCGCGTTAATGAAGCTACATGTCGATAAAATACGCCTCACATTTATCTCTTGTTGCGACTTTGTAATGTCGAGTGCATGCATGTCCTCCCTATCAAAAATCTTTTAAAACAACTTTTGGTGATCGACGTACTCATGGTTGGAATGTAGGTTAGTATCATGTCATGTTGAGTAAATGGTTAAGTGTTTGTGGGTGTCGAATGGGTGTGAGTTGGGAATGAGTAAGTTTTGGTCTCGTTAACATGATTTATATAAGTCAATGCGGGCGTGAGTTATTAGTGTAAACATACATGAGTTTGTTCAACTTCCGCTTGGTTTTCACAAGTTCTAGGTCAAGGAGTTTGGTCTTTTAATCCGTAATACGTCAATTAAATGCGTATTAAAATGATAATAAAGATTGGGAAAACCCTAGAACATTAATGGAAGACGATTAGTGTAAGTAAGCTTGGTGTGCTAATTAGTTATTTCATGCGAAAATAGTAAGTTTGAGGTCATTAATAACCGTTGATTTAACGTATAACTAGCTAGTATTAAGTGTGTTGTAAACATGTCGTGAATTATGATTTTATACAAGGTATCATGAATTAAAGTAGTGTATGCATGGTCTCATTAAGGTTGTGTTCGAACAATGTTACATGTGAGTCTTGATTAACCATGTAAGTTATGAAGGCTTGTGTAAACTATTTTGAAAGAGAGTTCTAAAATCCGTTTTTGACATTTATAAACGTTATACTTTGAATGATGATCATATAAGCCCTCAAATAAGACAATTATCATATTAAACCCTTAAGTTTACCAATTGTCATTTGTAACCCATGAGTTTGGCTAATTAATGATTAATACTCTAAAATGTTATAATTCCGTCCGTCACTAAAAATGAGAATGTACTGACAACTCTAAGAACATTAATGAGATTAATCCGTTATAACTTAATGATGCTAACAAGTATTAAATAAATCAAAATCCGTGTAGATTCGTTTGAAGGACGCTGACGTTATATCTTCGTGATTTCACTCATTCAGCTGTTTTCCCTCATTTGCGTTAAGATACGAGATATTCCCACCTTTCAAGTAAAGTTTCCTTATGGCGTTCGTTTCGTTAGTTTTCCTATTTTACTTATCGGGGTTTCCTCATGACATTGCTATGAACCCTTTTTGATTGTTTGATCCGAAGTGCTTATCCGAACTTACATTATTGAACCATGCGAATATCTGACTTATGTTATGAAGACTACGATATCGCATTTGTTGAACCTTACTATGTTAATTATGAACTTCTAATTATGAATTACGATTTGTGACTATGATATGAATTCGACCTCGAATATTTGAATATGAACTTTATGATATGAAACTTCGATATATATATCATGACTTTATGATGAATTATGATCTGGTCATTTATGACAATCGATTGACCTAAGTTAGTTTGACACCGAGCCACTATTTCACTAGTCATGGAGGTTCCATGTCCGTGTCGATGATGCACCTCGACATGACTCTAGGGCGATGTTAGAGTTGATCGGTTAGTCGCAGTCACTTAGCATCGTATCATTATCGATAGTTGCTAATGAGTTATGTTATATGCCTTCACATGCGTAGTAGCTATCAATTGTCCTAGATTGATTTATCGATATGAATGATGTGAATGATGTTCGGCTCGGTCAGCTACTTAATATTATTACGTGTAGTATCCAATGTGGATTTTCGAGAATTATTTCGATATGAATGTATGATGTTTACGATATGTTATGATTACGGCTCGTGGTAGTTATATGTTAATCTATTTCTTATATCGTATTAATGTTAGTTTCATGTTATGGTCGTTGATCATTTGAATGTGCTATAATTGAGTGTTATTACGATATGTGTTCTTACATTTAGTAAACTTGCTATCGGTATATTCAGTGATCTCGATATTGCCATGTTCTAGGATTTAAGATTTGATATGTTTAGACTTATGATTCGTTGATATTCTATGGCTATTATGCTTAGCATTTATCGTTATAGTTTGGCGTTTTGATTCACTGAGTATGATATGTGCTAGTGTACAAATTGTAAGTGTTTGAAATGGGATTTAGATTATTTGTATGATAGTTATTTATAGTTTTGTAAGCCTTGCTATCGGTTTTATTATATGTAATGCATATATGTACTTGATATGTTAATAACTTTGCGATGTTAAGATTTGTATCGAGGCTAGGTTTAGCATATGAGTTCTATCATTACGATAGATTGCTAGATGAGTTCATGTTACTTTCTTTGGTCTATTTGTATATAGTTTTGTCTATTTGTTTTCTATCGTCATGGTGTAGCCATGATTTTCTATTTCTGGCGTTAAGCATCAAGATGAGCTATGGAATAAGTGATGTAGAGAGTGGAGAATTGATTTGTAAAGGCTAGATGTTTTTAGATATAGTTCCGTAGCCTTTAGATTTTCTTTGTTAGTATGTAAATGCTATTCATTGATAGATTAAGGTTGATTGAAGCCGTTTGTGATATTGTGTACACTTAAGTGTGACTTATGAGGCCAGGTTTTAACCGACTAGGTATCTTGAATTTGATAGATTGTCAGAATTTCTGATGATCGATATTCTCATTCCGGTCATTTCGTTGATTTGTATATTGTTTTTTTAGTGGTATTCCTGTCTTCTAGTTCATGATCAGAGGCAATCGGACCGCATGCTTTCTAGAGTTATTGCGGCGGTTATTGAAAGGCATTCAAGATTGAGATGGGATAGCGAGGAGGATTGAGAGTAGAGCAAGACAGATTGGAAGAATAGTGGATCTTAGATCTTATAAAGTATGTAAGATAAGAATAAATGTTGCACATAGTTTCCTCTTTATGATAGATTGTTTTTGAGTAGATAGGTCTTCCATTGTATTATTAGTGACTTGAAGTTCGATATGAAGAGTAGTGATGAGATGATCTTTACCGCTTTCGGTTGGATGTAGTGAATAAAACAAAATTTATGAGAAGTATAGCTAGGTTTTAGGACTCGTTAGAGTTCTTAGGCTATAGTGTAATTGATAGATTTGTTTCCCTTGATTGTTCTTTCTTTAGAGACATTATCGTACTTAGATTTTGCATTATAGTTTGGTTATTCTTTATATTGTCTATGGTTATTGTCTTGTTTTGACTAGTTCACTGATGGAGCAATACCAATTGTAATTAGTGACAATAAGAACTTGAGATATAGTTATGGCTTGATAGCGTTAGTTTCCTTGCTATAAGTTTACGTTTGCAAGATGTATATAGCGTAGAAATGAAGGTTGACCACATGAGGATACTCTGTGATCAGCTGTATGTGGCACTGCTATTCGAGTGAATGTTATGACCTTTATATGTCGTTTTGACATTAGTTATGTAGTTTTATGACGTGAATCTGAAAACTAAAGATTGTTGACAACTATAGGCTTATCACCACTAAGGTATCATGATAATGTTCGACGTTTTGAAGATTAGTAGAGGAGATAGGTTGGATCTAGGACTTGACTGATGTGTATGTTGTTCTGACCTGTTCGATGAAAATTTGATCGAGATTCTTTGACTATTCATAAGTTACGCTTGATCAATCTGATCCGTGTGAACTATAGATTCTATGTGATAAGTTGTAGCTAGTATAGATTAGAAGAAGATGAGGATAGAATACGATGAATCGTTTGTTTCTAAATAAGTTTCTGCGTTTGCTCTATGTTTCTGCCATTACGAAGAATAGATAATGTTCATTCATTAGTTGCTTCATTTAGAAAATTGAATTGGATTTTGAGTTGTAAGAACGTCTTAAAATAAGTTTCATTTAGACTATTAATCCTTGAAATTATCAAGTCTTTCGTTTTAAAGTTCATCTTTGACAATTAAACGCAATTTTGTTTTGATAGTGAAATAAAACAAAATTTATGAAAAATATAAGTTCTATTTTGCCCTTTTCAAATCGTAGATCGAATTAAGCTTTACTTAATAACCTCATAATTGTTTTAAAACGCTAATTTGTTATTCTTAATCGACTGTTACTGTAAGTCACGACTTGAAACCTGTATGACCCGATCATGTGCATGTATACTACATGAATCGGATGGATTATGTAGGAACTCTATCCGTAGTCGTCTATTTTTCTTTTCTTGTTGACATTAGCTACCTTGGTGGTGTTTCAATAACCCGAACTGGAACTAGTCACAATAAGCAACGTTTTCTTTCGTCTGATGAAGTCATTACATGCAAGGTAAACACGCTTTATCAGCCGTGAGGTGTTAATGAGACACGAATTAAACGATTCATGTGTTAGGGTTTTAGAAAGCTTAATCGACCATATGAATAAGTCGAGCCATAGTAGTGACGTGCAAACCTTGTCATGTACATATGTTGTGTGTTCATGTTTTCGAGAAACCTATACATATCTGCGAGCATGCATATCAAATCGGATAACAAGTAAGTTATATCGTCATAAAATCAGAATATGATGCTATATACATAAAGTCGACCTATGTTTGTAGGTTATGAATGTGTTGATACTGTACCACGTAAATAAACATGAGCATGAGATTCTTGGTCGTCTAATGAAGCTACATGTCGATAAAATCCCTCACTTTATCTACTATTGCTGACTTTGTAATGTGTCGAGTGCATGCATGTCTTCCTTCGAAAATCTTTTAAAAACAACTTTGGTGATCAAATACTCATGGTTGGAATGTAGGTTAGTATCATGTCATGTTGAGTAAATGGTTAATGTTGTGGTGTCGAATAGTATGAGTTGGAATGAGTAAGCTTTGGTCTCGTTAAATGATTTATATAAGTCAAGTGTGTGAGTTATTAGTGTAAACATACATGAGTTTGTTCAACTTCCGTTGGTTTTACAAGTTCTAGGTCAAGAGTTTGGTCTTTTAATCCTGAACATGTCAATTAAATCGTTATTAAAATGATAATAAGATTGGGAAAACCCTAGAATATTAATGGAAGCATTAGTCAAGAAGTAGTGTGCTAATTGTTATTTCATGTGAAAATAGTAAGTTTGAGGTCATTAATAACCATTGATTTAACGTATAACTAACTAGTATTAAGTTGTTGTAAAATCTGAAGTTATGATTTTATGCAAGGTATCATGAATTAAAGTAGTGATAACCTTATGGTCTCATTAAGGTTGTGTTCGAACAATGTTACTTGAGTCTTGATTAACGATGAGTTTGAAGGCTGGTAAACTATTTTGAAAGAGTCCTAAAACGTTTTGACATTTATAAATGTTATACTTTGAATGATGATCATATAAGCCCTCGAATAAGTCAATTATCATATTAAACCCTTAAGTTTACTCAATTGTCATTTGTAACCCATGAGTTTGCTAATTAATGATTAATACTCTAAAATGTTATAATTTCCGTCAGTACTAAAAGTGAGAATGTTTGACAACTCTAAGAACATTAATGAGATTAATCGTTATAACTAATGATGCTAACAAGTATTAAATAAATCATAATCCGTGAGATTCGTTAAGAGACGCGTTATATCTTAAGTGATTTACTCATTCGTTGCTTTTCCCATTTGCGTTAAGTCGGATATTGACCTTCAGTAAGTGTCCATGTATGAGCGTCTTTTCGTTAGTTTCCTATTTTACTTATCGTGGTGTTTCATGCCATTGCTATGAACCCTTTACGATTGTTTGATCGTGTCGAAGCATTTTGAACCATGCAATATCGATGAACTTATGTTATGAAGACTACGATATGCACATTTGTTGAACATACTATGTTAATTATGAACTTCTACATTATGAATGTACGATTTGGTTTGTGGATATGAATTTTGACCTGAATATTTGAATATGAACTTATGATATGAAACTGAGTATAATATCTTGGACTTTATGATGAATTATGATCATGTCATTTATGACAATCGATTGACCTAAGTTAGTTTGACACCGAGCCCTATTTCACTAGTCAGGGGTTCCATGTCGATGTCTGATGCCTCGAACATCTTTAAGCAGACAACTTTTGTTCGCCGCCTTACTCTTATCTGTATGAGCTCAAGTGTATGTTATATGACCAATATCATCGTTGGAAATGGATGCATCCTAGATCGATCTTATCCGATATGAATATGTCGGTGAATGATGTGTAAGCTTTGGTCTCTTAACAAATTTAGACTAGCTCTCAAATTTTTTCGAGATTATTTAGATAAGTATGATGTTTACGATATGATATGTTACGGCTCTGGTAGTTAACTAAATCCTTATCTGTATTCGTGTTAAGTATTCTTATGGTTCAGGATTTCGGTTATATTATGTATTCCGATATGACATGTTAGTTAATATGCGTCATGCGTAATATGTTAAGTGAACTAGTTGCCATGCTAGGATAGGATTAATATGTTTAAACATGATTCGATATGCGATTATGTTGGTTTATCGTTATGTGAAGCGTTGATGTAGATGAATTGCTAGTGTACAATTGAGTGTTTTGAAAGTTTAGTAGTATGATAGTTCATAATTTTATAAACCTGCATTCGTTTAGTTATACTGCACTATATGAACTGCCATGTTTAAAACTCGTGATGTTAAGATTTGATCGACGGTTTAGCTTATGATATCTATTCGATAGTTGCTAATGGCTATGTTATGTCTTTGTCTATTTAGTTATAGTTTGTCACATGTTTCTATCGTATGTGATTAACCATGATTTGAAGCTATTTCGCTACAATATTGAATTAAGTGTCTAAATGCGATTAATTGACTTGTATGAATGCCATGTTTATTTTCTAGATAGATGTTTATTGAACCATGCAATATCGATTTGAACTTATGTTATGAAGACTCGATATGCACATTTGTTGAACCTTACTATGTTAATTATGAACTTCTAATTATGAATGTACGATTTGTGATCGTGATATGAATTTTGACCTCGAATATTTGAATATGAACTTTATGATATGAAACTTCGATATATATATCATTGACTTTATGATGAATTATGATCATGTCATTTATGACAATCGATTGACCTAAGTTAGTTTGACACCGAGCCACTATTTCACTAGTCATGGGGTTCCATGTCCGTGTCGTTGATGCACCTCCGACATGACTCTAGGGCGATAGAGTGATGTTACGCCACGCCCCTTATCTCATTATCTGTTATGAGCTCAAGTTATGTTATATGACCAATATCATGCGTGGGGCATATGGATGCATCCTAGATCGATCCGTTATCCGATATGAATTGTCCGGTGAATGATGTGGGTGTGCAATACGCTGCGTCTTCACAAAATGCAGGAGCTAGCTACTCCAAATTTTTTCCGAGATTATTTACGTATAAGTATGATGTTTACGATATGATATGTTACGGGCTCGTGGTAGTTAACTAAATCCTTATCTGTTATGTCTGTGTTAAGTATTCTGTTATGGTTCGGTATTTTCGAGTGTTATATTATGTATTCTGATATGACATGTTAGTGAATGTGCTCATGACGTATATGTTCAAGTGATTACTAGTTGCCATGCTAGGATAGGATTAATATGTTTAAACATGATTCGTATATCTGATATTATGTTAGTTTATCGTTATGTGAAAGCGTTGATCTGTGAGATGAATGTGCTAGTGTACAATTGAGTGTTTTGAAAGTTTAGTATGTATGATAGTTCACTTAATTTTATAAACCTTGCCTATCGGTTTTAGTTATCTGTCTGCATATATGACCTGCCATGTTAAAACTCTGCTGATGTTAAGATTTGATCTGAGAACTGGTTTAGCTTATGATATCTATTCTGATAGTTGCTAATGGCTATGTTATGTCTTTGTCTATTTAGTTATAGTTTGTCTACTTTGTTTTCTATCTGTATGTGTGACTGCCATGATTTGACTGCTATTTCCGCGGCTACAATATTGAATTAAGTGTGTTAAATGTGGATTAATTGATTTGTATGAATGCCATGTTTATTTTTCTAGATAGTGTTTTCCGTTAGCCCTTAGACTTTTCGTTGTTTATATGTAATCTATTTTCTTGATATGTTAAGTGTCTGGTTATTCTGATGTGTTTGTGTTTGTGTCATTAATGTGCTATGAGGCGTTTTAACTGATATGTGTTCTTCTGAATTTCTGTATAATTGTGCTTCCGCAGAATCCTCAGTGATTCAGTATTCTCATTCCGTTGTGATTTCGTTATTTGTATATTTGTTTTGTTCAGTTTTTGTTTCGTTATATCTGTTCACTGGGCTTTGTAAGCTCAGCCGCATTTTCTTTTCCTGCGGCAGGTTTTAAGCATTCAAGATGAGCTTATGGGATAGGCGATCCGGGTTGAGAGTAGAGAGCGAGCAAGATTTGAAAATAGGGATCTTAGATTTATTTTGATTATTAAGTTATTTATATTTTCTTTTGTAAGTTTTGTAAAGGCTTCCGCTATTATATAGTACTTAAGGTTCTGATATGAAACCGTATTTGTGATATCTTTACCCTTGTCGGGTTGGGGTGTTACAATTTATGGTATCAGAGCCTAGGTTTTAGGACCTTTAGAGCTTAGGCTATGACCTGTGAGGATTGGGTAGATTTAGGATTTCCCCTTCTGCGTACTTTCTTTGCGTCCATTATCGTACTTAGATTTTGCTAATAGTTGGTTATTCTTTTAGATGGTTATTCCTCGTCGTTCTAGTTCACCTGATAGGAGCAAACAAGGACCAGCTAGGCAACCTAAGGAGAGGATGAGGTGGACCGTTGTTATTGCTAAAGGCTGCAAGAGGTTTGGTAGAGTGAAGCGGACCAGCAGGAGGATCTGAGTAAGCTAGTATGTGGCCATGCACAATTGAGGAGAAGTCGACCTTAAGAACGTGAGCGGAAAAGTAGTAAAGAGTACGAAACTAAAGTTGTTGACAACCAAGGTTTCACCACTAGGTATCATGATAGATGTCCGAGTTCTTTGAAGATGGAGGAGTAGGTTGGACTAGGAGTCACGATTTGTATGTTTTCGTGGACCGTGTCTTGGGAAGAGGAAGAGAGGAATCGGAGAATGACTTTGCTAGCCGCTTATTACCGCATAGCCAAGGAAATAAACGGATGGATAAGTGAGAAGAAGAAGAAGAAGAAGAAGATGAGGAAGAATACGTGGTGGACTCGGTTTAGAGTCTACGACTTCTAGTATGTTTAATCCGATACAAGAATAGAAATGTGCACTCGATTAGTTGCCTCTTTATGAAATTTTCGACATTGGATTTTGAGTTTAGGTCCTTTTGTTTTCATTTAGATGATTGAATCTTGGATTATTAAGTTTTTTGGAAGTTCATCTTATGACAATTACGCAATTTTGTTTGATTAGTGGAAATAAAACAAAATTTTGAAAGTATAGTTCCTGTTTGTTGTCCCTTTCTGATAGATTCGTTAAGTTTCCGTTAGTCCTCATAAGTTTCGTCTGCTTTTTATTTTCTTAATGATGTTACTTCATCACAGCTTGAAATAAAGTATGACCATCATGATGGTATACTCATGTGAATCTGGTCTGTTATAGTAGGTTACTTGCTATCCGTATGTTATCTGTATGTTATATGTTTTGTTTTGACATTAGTTATGTGGTTTGTCATGACCCGGGACAGAATATGATGACAATAAGAACTTGTTATATGATGCAAGTATTATGACGCCTGATCAACGTGATAATACCGAAATCATATAATTTGAACTTGTTGAAATTATATGACGTCTGGGAAATGCACATGGTTGATACGTGAGCGGACTTTGACTTGTATCATTATTTGGCACTTCTCATGTTCGATTGAAATTTTGTACCTCTTAGATTCTCATTGACAATTGTTATATATAAGTTTTATGCGCTTGGAATCGAAATCGTTATGATCCGTGTGAACCTATAGATTGCTATATCGCCTAAGTTTGTATGTCTCACGTATTTCTGCGATTAGTAAGACCGTTAGGATTAGTTACGCCTATGTATATGTTTGTTCTCATCTTTAGATATCCGAATAAGTTAGATCGTGTCGTTTGGTTTTACGCATCTCATCATTCTCGCCATTACTTTGATAAATATATAATTATCTATTATAAGTATCGACTATTAATTGATTTCTGAAAAGTATGAGTTTGAATATTCTGATAAGAATCCGTTTGTTCTAAAATAAGTTTCGCGTTTGCTCTATTCCTTGAAATTCGAAGTCCGATTCGTTTTACATTACATTACGTCTTGTTCAATTTCGAAGACGAAATTTTCTTTTTAGAAGGGAAGAGTTGTAAAACCCTAAAAATATAAAACATATCAAAAGACTATTTTACCCTTAAAATAGTCAAAATCTTAGAATACGTAAAATATAATAACGCTCATTAAATTAAATTAAAACCTAACTTATAATTGTTTTAAAAACCTAACGTGTATAATAAAACAATCGACATTTGGTACGACGAAAATAAAAGTCACGCATATAAACCTTTGGGCCTCGTTTCTTTGCGTAAGCCGAATTGTTTTACTTGAGCCCATGGATCGGATGGTTGGGTGGTGAGCCGAGAACACATCCAGAAGCCACGGGCTGTTTTCTTTTTTCTTCTTCCCTTGTTGAGCCGAAGCCCACACTCAAACCCTTATGACCCGATCGGTGCCTATATATATACAAAAACAAACCTCAACTTTTGGAACCCTAGTCTACACAAAGTCACGGCACATTCTCCTTGCTCTTTTCTCTTTTCCGATCGAAGCTGCTACCTTGGGTGCGAGTGTGTTTGATCCGACGCAAGTGCCAAGGTAAACAACGTTTCTCTTTTCGTCTCAATTATGCTTACATGCAAACGTAAACCATGAAGCCGTGAGGTGTTAATGAGCCACACGAATTAAAACGATTCATGTGTTAGGGTTTTAGACAAGCTAATCGGACCATATGAATAAGTCGAGCCATAGTAGTGAGACGTGCAAACCTTGTCATGTACATATGTTGTGTGTTTCATGTTTTCCGAAACCTATACATATACGTATCGAGCATGCATATCAAATCGGATAACAAGTAGAGTATATGTCGTCACATAAAATCACGAATATGATGCTATATACATATAAGGTCGATTTATGGTTTGTAGGTTATGAATGTGTTGATACTTGAACCGTAAATAAACATGAGCATGAGATTCTTGGTCGCGTTAATGAAGCTACATGTCGATAAAATCGCCTCACATTTATCTACTATTGTGACTTTGTAATGTGTCGAGTGCATGCATGTCTTCCCTATCGAAAATCTTTAAAAACAACTTTTGGTGATCGACGTACTCATGGTTGGAATGTAGGTTAGTATCATGTCATGTTGAGTAAATGGTTAAGTGTTTGTGGGTGTCGAATGGGCTGTGAGTCGGGGAATGAGTAAGCTTTGGTCTCGTTAACATGATTTATATAAGTCAATGTGGTGTGAGTTATTAGTGTAAACATACATGAGTTTGTTCAACTTCCGTTTGGTTTTTCACAAGTTCTAGGTTAAGGAGTTTGGTCTTTTAATCCGTAACATGTCAATTAAATGCGTATTAAAATGATAATAAAAGATTGGGAAAAACCCTAGAATATTAATGGAAGACGATTAGGGTTAAGAAGCTTAGTGTGCTAATTCGTTATTTCATGTGAAAATAGTAAGTTTGAGGTCATTAATAACCGTTGATTTAACGTATAACTAGTTAGTATTAAGTGTGTTGTAAACATGCGTGAGTTATGATTTTATGCAAGGTATCATGAATTAAAGTAGTGTATGCATGGTCTCATTAAGGTTGTGTTCGAACAATGTTACATGTGAGTCTTGATTAACCATGTAAGTTATGAAGGCTTGTGTAAACTATTTTGAAAGAGAGTCCTAAAATCCGTTTTTGACATTTATAAACGTTATACTTTGAATGATGATCATATAAGCCCTCAAATAAGACAATTATCATATTAAACCCTTAAGTTTACCAATTGTCATTTGTAACCCATGAGTTTGGCTAATTAATGATTAATACTCTAAAATGTTATAATTCAGTCCGTCACTAAAAATGAGAATGTCTTGACAACTCTAAGAACATTAATGAGATTAATCCGTTATAACTTAATGATGCTAACAAGTATTAAATAAATCATAATCCGTGTAGATTCGTTGAAGGAGGCGACGTTATATCTTAAGTGATTTACTCATTCGTTTGCTTTTCCTCATTTGCGTTAAAATGCAGATATTACGACCTTTTCGAGTAAAGGTTCCTTATGACGTTCTTTTCGTTAGTTTTCCTATTTTACTTATCGGGGTTTCCGATGCCATTGCTATGAACCCTTTTTCGATTGTTTGATCTGTTGCTTATCCGAACTTACATTTTATTGAACCATGCAATATCGATTTGAACTTATGTTATGAAGACTACGATATGCACATTTGTTGAACCTTACTATGTTAATTATGAACTTCTAATTATGAATGTATGATTTGTGATCGTGATATGAATTTTGACCTCGAATATTTGAATATGAACTTTATGATATGAAACTTCGATATATATATCATTGACTTTATGATGAATTATGATCCGTGTCATTTATGACAACTGATTGACCTAAGTTAGTTTGACACCGAGCCACTATTTCACTAGTCATGGAGGTTCCATGTCCGTGTCGATGATGCACCTCGACATGACTCTAGGCGCGAGAGTGATGTTACGCCACGTCCCTTATCGTTATCTCGTTATGAGCTCAAGTTATGTTATATGACCAATATCATGCGTGGGCGTATGGATGCATCCTAGATCGATCCATTATCCGATATGAATTATGCGGTGAATGATGTCGTATGCACACGCGTCTTCACAAAATGCGGGAGCTAGCTACTCCAAATTATTTTACGAGATTATTTACGTATAAGTATGATGTTTACGATATGATATGTTACGGGCTCGTGGTAGTTAACTAAATCCTTATCCGTTATATCCGTGTTAAGTATTCTATTATGGTTCGGTATTTTAGTGTTATATTATGTATTACGATATGACATGTTAGTGAATGTGCTCATGACGTATATGTTCAAGTGATTACTAGTTGCCATGCTAGGATAGGATTAATATGTTTAAACATGATTCGTATATCTGATATTATGTTAGTTTATCGTTATGTGAAAGCGTTGATCTGTGAGATGAATGTGCTAGTGTACAATTGAGTGTTTTGAAAGTTTAGTATGTATGATAGTTCACTTAATTTTATAAACCTTGCCTATCGGTTTTAGTTATCTGTCTGCATATATGACCTGCCATGTTAAAACTCTGCGATGTTAAGATTTGATCACGAGGCTGGTTTAGCTTATGATATCTATTCGATAGTTGCTAATGGCTATGTTATGTCTTTGTTTATTTAGTTATAGTTTGTCTCTGTGTTTTTATCTCGTATGTGTGATCGCCATGATTTGTTGCTATTTCGCTGGCTACAATATTGAATTAAGTGTGTTAAATGTGGATTAATTGATTTGTATGAATGCCATGTTTATTTTTCTAGATAATGTTTTCCGTTAGCCCTTAGACTTTTCGTTGTTTATATGTAATCTATTTTCTTGATATGTTAAGTGTCCGGTTATTACGATGTGTTTGTGTTTGTGTCATTAATGTGCTATGAGGCGTTTTAAGCGATATGTGTTCTTCAATTTACGTATAATTGTGCTTCATAGAATCCTCGATGATTCAATATTCTCATTCCGTTGTGATTTCGTTATTTGTATATTTGTTTTGTTCGGTTTTGTTTCGTTATATCCATTCACCTGGGCTTTGTAAGCTCGGCATTTTCTTTTCTGCGGCGGGTTTAAGCATTCAAGATGAGCTTATGGGATGGTGATCTAGGTTGAGAGTAGAGCGAGAGCAAGATTTGAAAATAGGGATCTTAGATTTATTTTGATTATTAAGTTATTTATATTTTCTTTTGTAAGTTTTGTAAAGGCTTCGCTATTATATAGTACTTAAGGTTACGATATGAAACCGTATTTGTGATATCTTTACCCTTGTCGGGTTGGGGTGTTACATAATATATTCTATGCAATTAGAAGATATATATAGATAGTTATCTTGGAAAGGACTCCTTAACCTATAAAAGAAGGTCCTAAGTTATACTTAGAGATAGATCATTCGGTGAAAAGCTTCAAGGTTGTATACCATGATACTAGCTAAAGTATCCATATTATTGATTATAATATTAAAGTGTTTTGGTTAATACTTTGTCTATTGCATCATTATTGTTCTATTGGTTATTCTTCTAAGTGTTACCAAGTAGATTCCGCATACTTGTTAGCATTAAGCTTTCTTTTATTCACAATTATTTTGGAATCATCCAAAGCAATATACTTATACAAGCTAAGTAAATCCGAGGTTTGGGACTCCCAAGTCGTATCAGAGCTTGTGTATCTAAAACTCAGAATTGAAAGAAGTTCATTCCAACAAAGAAGCAATGGAGTTTGGAAACAACCAATCACATGTTGCTGCAAAGATCCCCAAGGTGAAGCAGGGAGAATATGATGTGTGAAGGATCAAAAGATTGTTAGTAAGTTGGCCATTCTGGGTGTGGATCTCTTTGTTAAAGATGTGAACTCTAGGTTCATGAGAAGTCTACCAAGTGAGTGGAACACACATGTAGTTGTCTGGACCAACAAGCCAGACTTAAAAAAAATGAAACTTGTTGATCTATACAACAATTTTAAAATCGTTGAGCATCAAGTTAAGAAATCCACCACTCCAACTGCAAGCTCAGAGTCACCAAATATAGCATTTCTAGCTCAACCAAACACTTGCGGTACCAATGATGTCATTGGGTTAATGCGCTAGTACTAATATTAGTCTTGCTAACACGAGTTAATTACGCTAGCCTAAGTGATGCCATTCTTTAATGCTTTTCTAGCTAGTCAGCCAAATGAATCTCTGGTTATTCATGATGACTTGGAGCAGATACATGAGGATGACCTTGAAGAGATAGACATTAAGTGGCAGGTAGCACTCCTGAGTTTGAGGGCAAAGAAGTTCTTCCAGAAGACAGGAAAGAAGATCATCATCCACAACATGAAAAAAAACATTCAAACAAATAAACATAGGTTGCCTCCCAAGAAGCGTTTGTTTTTGTTCGAGTCACGAGCTTGACTCTACCCTTATTTAACGGATAAAGGGGAAGTTTTCCCTACACTTAAGTTTAATTGCAGGTGATAGTAGCGACACACAGCCTTAGGGTGGAAATTTGCCACGTGGGGAGAGGGTGATGGGTGATACTTATGCTCAAAGGGGTGTACCTCTTTCATTGTAACCTCGCATAATTCTATTGGTGTGGCGGGTGAATCAAGTCTTTCTCCTAGAAAGGATCATCTTCTATCAACTTCAAGAGATTCTTAGTTAAGGATCTATCTTGACCTAATAAACTGGTTTAAACCCATAATATTTCTTGTTATCAACCATGAATGGGTGATGTAAGTGTGTAAGGTCATGGGTTACTCTTATATTAGCTTCCACTCTACATGGCTTAGAGTCTACTACCTTTATCTTAACATTACCGGACTACATGGTTTGATGGGTGAATTAGGGCTATTTCAATTCCTAAATTCACATCTAAAGGCGAAAAATTGGGTAGGGTTTTGGTTGAGGCTCCAGTTCATCAAAATTAGGAACTTTCCTAGGAATAGAGAGAGGTCATGATAACAAGCATCTAAACCTACATTCTCTAGTGGTGTTTGGTCCTAAGGTTCTATATCAATGGGGTTCCTATAGACAAGGAGGACATATGTCATTAATCATGTAGCTCATAGTGGTGCTTGTCGTGCGTTCACTGTTGTGCGATGTCAAATGGTACATCTTAACCGCTAGTGATAGTTGGGGAGCGATAGCTTTGTCCTTACTTAATCGGACCGAGAGGGCTTTCCAGGCCTATGTGGCTTGGGTTTTAAGTCGGGCCTTTATCAAGTGTTGATTGGGCCTTGGTGATGGGCTTAATTCGAGCGTGTAATTAATGGGCTTGGGCCATTAAAATTGATACACTATCAGAAATCACATGTGATTCTTACAAAAATCACATGTGATTTACTAATGTATCACATGAGTTCAAAGTGAATCAAATATAACAAAAATAACAAAAAGATAAACTTACATCTTGTCACCATGTGTCGCAAACAAGCTGTTTCCAACCACAAAATTTGGCCTTGTAATAAGTGGTACAACTTTTGTCTTCTTGTTTATACATGGAGAGCAGAGGAAGTAAGAGGGTTTCACTATTCGTTTTTTGAGGCAAGATGCTCTCGAGACTCCCATGCGAAGAACGAGTAGCCACTTTTTCAGAAGCAGACGGGCCTGAATCCATAACTTCCATTCTATTATGCAACTCGGCATCAGCCGCTTAACCTAAATCAAAACCAAAATATATAATTAAAAAATAGAAGAAAAGAAAAGCGAAGGAAAACCATCTTTCGTAAGACCATTACGTACAAGTATTCATCCACTATGCAATCAATCACCTCGCTAACAAAATCTAAATTATTGTCCAACCATTGAGTAAAAGTCTCGAGTGTATTCGTGATCTCAAAATCATCATCTTGCTTCTCGATTCCTCCTCATCCTCCTTCGATACCGGATGGATCTTTATCAACATCATATTGCTTCTCAAATTGCTCCTCGCTTTCTTCTCAATACCGATGGATCTTTATCAAAATCATCTAAATTAACTTTTGTATAATCGGACCTTAACCCCATCGCCATTCACGTCATCATCACCATTTGAACCACCATCATCACCGTCAACTTCCTTTGTAACAATTCGCATTTTGGGTTACTTACTATTCACTTTCACTATTCACCTTTACTATTTATGCTTCTATTTCTCATTCTCATAAGTTAACCTAATTCCATGATGACATAAAAGTTTGACACTAGTTAGGTCATTTTCGCAAAAATATTAGGAAACCATATCTTAAATTTACGTTTTGGTCTAAGCGCCATTAAACATCCAGCGATAATGAAAACCAACTCACGAAATTTTATCACATCAGTTAATTTTAGATCACTCATAATCATTTATGTAAATTTTAAAATTTAAATTCAAATGTTACCAAATAGACCTCGTGACTTACGAAACTAAACTTATGTTTTAAGCATTTTACTTATACTGTGACCTTAACCAATACGCACCACACTTTCTAAGACATTTAGACACTTTTAAATCATAAGAAAAATTCAAACTTATTTCCTCATCCTTTGACCATAAAATCATTCGTTGATTATTAACACTTTCGGTTTAGGTTTCTGACGTTTAACACCAACCGAAACTAGACTAGGCTCAATCTAGACATTATAAGCCTTTTAGGTTTATAATAATCATATTATAAAAGTTACATTTTACTTTTTCCATTTTTACGTAAACTTCGTACATTTTACGTTTTACGCATTTTAAACCTACGTTTTCAGATTCAACAGCGTTTACGCAACACATTAAACTTATCACTCATTTTATAAGTTAAATAATGAGTTTAACCATTTCTCCAAGTTTCATATTTTTACGATGCCGGTTTTACGTGTCGTGACTTACGGCTTATCGTTAGCAATTCAGGGACAAAGCGACTCAGTAAAAGCAAGATATGATCAAAAATCATCTAGTTCGTATGTGACACATATAGAACGACCAAGGGGTGATTCACCAAGGCCTTGGTGTCTTGGTGAGAGCCATGGAAACCTTATGCTTTCATGTGTTATCTTAAGAGCCATAGAAAGATTTATGGTCTATAAACTTCCAAGTATATATCATATGTTTCATTTTGGACCATGCCTTAGTATAAACGAACCTCCTAAAGGAACTATAAATACCCCTCCCCCTTGTTTTAGATCGTTCACTTCATAAAAAATACCAAACACTCTCCATTTGATTTCCAACTTAAAGAATTACTACAAGTTTCAAGTTCCAAGATCACCACATCAAGTCCTTTGCAATTCTTGGTGATTCTCTTGAGTTTAAATCCACTCAAGTCACCAAGACATCATCAAGTTCTTGCACAAGCTCTGGCACAACCTTGATCACACAATAGAAGAGAAGGAATCCAAGAGAAGAGATGTAAGTCCTTGTACTAGTTCTTGATTCTTGATTTCCTTTGTTAGACCAAAAGTTGTAAGCACATAATCACCACCATCATTCTATGATTTCATGCTTATTATGTCTTAATTATGTTTATTACATGCTATATATATGGTCACTATATTGTATCATGATGTACTAATGCTTAAAAACAAGTTCTTAACTTACATATTGTCTTATATTACCAAATTAGTAAAAATTAGTCATCTTATACATTTTGAGCCATTAAACCATTTATCTATAATCTTTTATGTTTAAATATTGTTAAAGACAAGATCAAACAAAAAACATAGCGATTTAAATCACCGAAATGGACAAACGAGTCAAAAGTTATGATAAAAGAAGTTCTCAAACTTAGAACCTAAAATTGCCTAATAGCTTCGCCCGAGAAAGTTGTCCAAAGCGATGTTTACGTCAACAACGAAGAAACTTGGCCTGAAAACACCAAATAAGGGCAATTTTTGCTTCAAATTATAAAGACAGTTTTTCGGCGCCAAATTTTGATTTTTACTTGTGTTGGGATCGGAAGATTAAAGTACTAAAGATTAACAAAATCTTGCAAAAGTCAAAATCTTGCTAAGTAAAAGTCAAATCTTGCTTATCATCAAAATCTTGCAAATATTATAAGTCGGTTGTATTAGATTAAAAATAGAAAGTTATGTTTATTTATAACTTTCTAAGTATTGTTTACTTGAATACAAGGATAAGAATTGTAAATCGTTTAGGGTTATCCTTGAGCCTATAAAAGGACCCTAGATTGATATTAGGCGTACATGATATTATTAGAGTTTTAGAAGTTCGATATTATCCGAGGTTGTTAAACCTTAACAAGCTATTTAAGTTAGTTTGGTTAGAGTACATCGATCCAACAAGTGGTATCGAGCTTGTGTGGAAACTCGACTAAGAAGAAACCCTAAAACCTAAAGATGTCGATGATTTTGTTCCACCACCTTCCATCACCTCAATGAGGTTCTGTCATCAAAAGGCGAATATGACCTATGGTGTATGAAGATGAGGCGATACATTGCCATTCTGAGACCATGCTCTATGGAATGTAATTGTCGATAGTAATGAAGAAGTTCGAAACTATTGATGTTCTGGACAACCCAAGCACCTAAAGCGGTCTTACGGCTGACAACATTAAGGAATCAAGAAGGCACTCAACATTCTCTTGTTTGCAATTCCGGATGGTCATCTTCTCAAGTTCCATGATGCTAAAGATGCTAAGCGACTCTGGTCGCTCTCAAGACAAGATTTGGAGGAATGAAGCTTCAAGAAGATCATGAAATTTGTTGAAGCAGCAGTTTGAAACTTTCATGTTGGTGAAGAGAGAGTCTTGATCTTGCATATGATAGATTTGAGAATCTCTAAACATGTTGGAATTATACAAAGCACAAGTTTCGGTTGAAGATTCTAATCTCAAGTTCTTATGAGTCCGCCATCATCATGGCATGTGATAGCTACAATGATGAGGAGGACAACGAGGTTTGGATGTTATGGACTTTGATGATCTCTACAATCATCTAAAGGTGTATGAGCATGAGATGAATGGTCAAACCATTTCCAAAACTCACGGTATTGCTTTTCTATCATCTAAAAGAGGCGCAAGACTTCAACCAAAATCCGCTTCTCTACTCAATCTTGTTGCTCAAAGTATTGTTGTTTACACTCCCCACCTATGCTCAACAAGCCCCACCAACTACTACCATGCACTCGGATGAAGTTGTGTGCTCTTTCTTTGCACAAAAGCTTCTTTACGTAATTTATGAAGAAGATCTCTCCCAGTTGAAGAGGATGCTTTAGAAGAAATTGATGTCACGGTGGCAAGTTGCTTTGATCTTTGCAAGGATCAAGAAGTACATGAAGAAAGCAGGAAAGAGCATTGACTTCAAACCAAAGCAGGGAATCACTTTTGACAAATCCAAAATTGAATGCTTCAATTGTCAAAAGATGGACACTTTGCAAGGAGTGCGGGTTTGCTAAGTATCAACAAGCAGTCGACCGAGAAACCAAAGCCGGAGCTAAAAGAAATCCCTACATCTTGAAACAAAGGCTTTGGTTGCTCAAGAGAATTTATCGAGGTTGATTTGGGTGAAGAGTTTGATGATGAACCGTTGACCTCTTGTATGGTAGCGATGGAAGAAGCGATTGAAGATTCGGTGGAAGAATTGGTGGAGCACTACTTTTGATGAGGAAGGCGATCATCTTTGCTTTGGAACTGGAGATGGTTTGGAGGATTTGATTGGAGCTTGGAGTGTGAAGATGATCTGTTCGCTTGCAATGGTGGCTACTTCATCAAGTTCAACCCTATCTCCGAGGTATGCTCGAATTGTCATGATTTTTATCAAAATTACTTGGCGGTTATGTGATTGAAAGAGATAATTGTGTTAGGGCTAGGTCTCGAGGTAGGTGGTTATCAAATAACCTTAGAGTCGATGGAAACCAAAATATTAACACATGAAAATAATGAAATGGCTTGGGGTGAAAAGTATGAACAACAGGATTACCAGTTAAAACTAAGTGAATGGAAACTAAATTGTAAAATTATCAAATAGAGAAATTAACTAAGGAAAGAGATGATTTGTTAGCAAAGTTTGATGCACGGAAAGAATGCAGTGCATCACATGTTACTTATGTTCAAAAATAGAGAAGAGCATATATTAGAACTGGCTTAGGTTTTGGTATGGACTTTGATAACATAGAAGAGAATCAATCGGTGATGACCTAGAGGATATAAACACTAGTGATGATGAACTCATTAATTATGTAGACACATCTAGTAATGAGGATTCAATTTGTGAACCACCTCGAATTTAAGAAAGACAGGTTATCATCTTGTCCCACATCCCATTGGTAGTCATCAACCCATAAGACACGATGTTTCTCGTTTTGGAGTAGGCGACTTAGAGTTTAGAAAGAAACTTAAAGGTCAATCTAGGTGCGAAACCCTAAAAGCTGTTGAAACCAATGTTCAAAGTCAATCGGTATCTTGACTCAATCTTGCTCCACAAGCAAGTACCTTCAAGAAAACCTTTTCAAAGCAGTCTTGCTAAACCTTTTGGGATAACTTTGGTCAAAACAGGTTCAATCATTCACCTAGAAGGCAAAATAGCTTTGGTCATAGACATAGAAGAAGTAACTTTGGAAGTATGGGTCAAAAGCATGTTTTGTGTGCTTTAGTCCTAATCATTTAATCAAGGATTGTGAACATCACTCGAATACCTTAGAAAATTTCCAAAGAATAGGTGCGCCAACCGTAAACCTAGAGAGCACAAACCGATCGGAATAATTCAAATAGGGTTAATCACACAATTTCTCACGGACCATAGGTACCCTCACCGAGAAGACCTTTTTCTAAATCACGGTACCTTCACAAGCAAAGTACCTTCCCACAGTCTTGCTCAATTCAAACAAGGTACTACTAACCTTGCATGGAACAGGAACCTAGGAGATCTCATTATTATCAACCTAGAAGGTACTATAATTCACATAGGAATCTAGATCACGGGAACCAAGTGTTAAAACCGAATGGGTTAAGAGAGAAAGTATTGTAGAGGGACTCATGGTGCTTTCAACAAAAGTGAATCGATGTTTTATAATACAAGAAAAGAGAATGAATTTGCAAAAGAGAGTTACATTGAAAATCCGAGAAAGTTTGACAATCCACATGCTAAAAATCAAAAGATAATTACGGATCATGTTTTAAAAATAGTGGGAATTACATACTCAAAGAATTTGAGTTTGTAACTCTCCAAGGAACACAAGTCGATGAATGGCTTGGGTTCCTAAAAAAACTAACGCTCTAAATCTTTGTGCGGGGCAACCCGAAGAGGAGCTTAAAGATCATCTTTGTGGATAGTGGTTGCTGGAAGCATGACAGGAGACAAGGAGATTACATGATTTTCGATCTATTAGTGGAGGGCGAGTTGCATTTGGAATGATCCCAATGGAGGAAGAATTAATGGAAAAGGAACCATCAAAGCGGGGCGTATAGATTTTGAGAATGTTAGATATGTGAAGGAGCTCAAGTTCAACTTTTGTCAGTTTCTCAAATCTGTGATAAAAAGCATCCTGTGTTATTCACTGACACAGAATGTCACTACAAGAAAAGGTGGTTTTTGGGACCAAACTTTTTGAGACAGTCAAAGAATCGTGCCAAATACACGTATTTGGCACTTCTTGCATAAGCGTGCCAAAAAAATAGGTATTTGGGATGGCTACTAAAAAAATCGTTCCAAATACGTAGACATTTGGATCGGTTTCAAATATTGGTGCCAAATACATGCGTATTTGGAACACTTTGAGTTAATGGTGCCAAATACTTATGTATTTAGGATGGTTAGCTGGTGGTGCCAAATGTGTATATGTATTCGGAACATTTATTTAATGTTGGTTCCAAATACTTATGTATCTGAGCAGTTGGTACCACGGTGCCAAATACATATATGTATTTGGGACATTTTCTTGGATGTTAATAATGAATCAAAACATATATACATGAAGGGAAGGCAATCCCATGGAATTTCTATCGATTTGTGCTAGTATCAAATACTTTTGTATTTGGAATAAGTTTTATATGACTTCTGAAAATAAAAAATATATTTGAGGCAATTTTATAAATTGTTTCAATTTCTTATGTATATATTTCTTTTGTATATCTTTAAAGTGACCGGTTTACACTTTGACCGAGCCCGATTATATTTATTTCGCGTCTAATACTTATCCGCAATTCGAAGCGATAAAATCACGAAAATTTCAAACCGGGCGTAAACTATAAATACTAAAGAAAAAGATAATTATCTTGTTAAAGAAACAAGATTTTGATGTAAAAGTTTGGCGAGGACATGCGTTGAACCTTTCTTGTTCAGGTGTTTCAGACTAGCAAAAATTTTGTCGTTTAGTGACTTTTGCCGAGGACAAACATGTCCTCGCCAAAAGTTGGTCGCCCGTTCTCATGTTTGTTGGTGTTTATTGGTTTTTCATGACAAAAAGTGATTAAGATACTTCTTGAAGTCGAATCGATTACATTAAAAATATAAAAAGTCGAACCGACATGCTCGATTATTAGACATAATATTGTCACCGTGCCAAATACATATGTTTTTGAAACTCACTTAAAAAAATTATCTTAAACACATAAAATAATTTCTTTAAGAAAATCCATCTATTATTTTCATTCCCTCCATTGTTCATTTCCTCCAAACTTTTCCCTCCAACCCAATGCAATCCCGAGTTTCACTCCTCACAAATCGTAACTGTGATTCCAAAATTACTATGAAATCTCATTACTATATATTGGATTCAAGCCGAATTTCCCAAAATTATCCATCACCATAGGTCTGACAAAGTAATTGGGCATCTAGGGTTTAATAATTTGAGGTATGAAATCAACCATGTTTATTATTGAATTGATTGACAGTGTGATTTATTTGTGGCTCTTTGTATTTGAAATCGATCTCTTGAGTGATTTATTTATTTAATTATTAGAAATTAGCTTGATTTTTTAATTAAGCATGTTTTATGTGCGAATTAAATTAACATAGTTGTATTTGATAATCAATAATTTGTATGAAATGTATGTTTATACTTATTGGAGATGTTAAGATGTAAGCTTCCATCGATTTTGATGTTCTTATAAATACTTAAAATTGTTGCTTTTGTATCTTCTAATCAACTATGTGTAGATTTATTATTTTAATACCATAAATGTTTATGATAACATATTGTTTGAATGATATTCTACCTATTTGTGAACTATAATCCCGAAACGCTGAATGAGATTTTTTGAATTGGTGTTTTATAAGTAGCTATCAGTTTTATTACGTTTACACCTTTTACATGGTTAGTCTCTGGGGTTTGGCATTGCTTGGTTACAGTACGAATAGTTATCGGGTCGGGTTAGGGTTGAATTGTTTTTGTTATCGGGTTATCGGGTCGGGTTAGGGTTGAATTATTTTTGTTATTGGGTCAACCCGATAAGACCCGAAATTTATTTTATAAAAATTCTTTTCCAAAAGTTTTATATGCCCACTAGCTTTTGCAGTCGCTATACAAGCACAAAACAAATTTAATTCTAAGTTTATCATGGTTGCAGTCGCTACACCTACAAGCACTAAACAAATTTTGACAGTAACTTATTTTGTTTTTTGACAGTAACTTAAGGTGTTTTGGTAAGAAAATGAGTAAACCGTTACATGGTTAGTTTTTGAGTTGTTTTTTATAAATAGGTTTACAGTACCAAAAAAGAAAACAATACAAAAGACCCAACATATGGGTCATATAACTCACTTAGACCAAAACAACCACCTGATGCCACACATTCTTGTCCAAATCTAATGCTATCACCATGTCCCAGTCCCAATGGTAATTTAAATAATGTGATAGACTTTATGCATTAACATATGATCAAATAATAAATCTATAACAAGCATTCACTATATTATATTGTACTTGCTTATGCATATCTTTATAAACTATTACTGAGTATGAAACAAGAAATATGTATCTTTATATCACAGTAATACTAAAGAATTTGTTGAGTTTAATCGAAAATTCAAAAAGCATTGATATGTAATTAAGGCACATGAGCCAAAATGAGTAGAACCTGGGACACCATTAAATTCTCACAAACACTTTAATCATATTATCAAAGACCACACTAAAACACTAAAATATACCCGTTTTTCATACATGCACCTATACTCACATAGTGGAAAAACAAACAAGCACCATAATACATTAACTTTGTTGTAGAACGCGTAAACCATGAGCTTTACTGAGTCACTAACTGGAGCAGTACATGGGCTTTTCTTTAAGTATGTGTTGTATGAACAAATATAGGAGTACAGGGGCTGCTCTTTAAGTATGCATTGTATGAACCATTTAGATACTATATTCGCAGCTTGTTTTTGATACACGTGGCAAAATGTTCTCATTTTTAACATACTATTTGGCATTGCTTATTAAATTTAGTTATAGTTTTAGAACACATAAGTATTAGGACTATTCTTTAAGTATGCGTTATACCAATATCATACATGCTTATATTAACAATTTCTACCAGAACTCACTAACAAATATAGCAGTACACGGGTTGTTCTTTTAGTATGCATTATACAAACCATTTAGATACTATATTTGCAGCTTGTTTTTGTTACATGTGGTTATCTGTTCTAATTTTAAAACACTCTTTGGGATTTCTTAGTAAAGTTTTTTGTAGTTTAGAATAAACAAGTATAGGGGTTGTCCTTTAAGTATGTGGTATACCAATCTTAGAAGTGATTATCTTTAAAACTTGTACTAGAACTCAGTAAAAATATATAGCAGTGGATGTTCATTAAGTATGTGTTATACTAAATTATAATACTTGTTCTTTTTATTCAAGTCATTAGTCTTAAAAGTTCTTATTTCTTTGTAGGTTTTATCATGGCGAAGAAAGAGAGCGACGCCTACACTTTCATATGTGAAGTGCCACAAGCAACTCGGGAAAACAACGAAAGTCAAGAGGTGGACACAAATGTCCCTCTTCAGATTCCTATGGAACACAATCAGGATACTCATACCGCACCAACACAATTAGGAGACTCGTCACAAGAACTAAATCGCAACAATACCACTGATTTACCAGCTCAGTCTTCTTTAGGATCACGTAGATCTGGTAAAAAATATATGCTCTTTTTTCATTTTTTAGTATTCTTAGAAGGGTCGAGCACATAACATATGGTTCGGTTTATAGGATCAACATTTGGTTATCAAGTTGACACAGATCTCTCTGTTCAGACTCCAGCGGAATACAACCAGGATACTCACTCGTCACAAGAACTAAACGACAACAATAACATTGATGGATCTGTTCAGTCTTCTTTAGCATCAAGTGGATCTGGTAAAAAAATATATCCTATTTTTTTTTCATTATTCAGTATCCTAAAAAGGGCCAAGGACATAATATATGGTTCGGTTGGAATTGTTATAGGTTCTAGCACGAGCACTGATGTACGCAAGAAGGGTCGACGACCAGCACTTGGTTATCAAGGAAAAGAGAAAATCAATATTATTTTCAATGAGCACATGCAGCCTATCGGGGATTGTAGTACTGATCTAGCAAATTTACTTGGCGGAATTGCAAAATGTGGGGCTCGTGCTCCTCTTAATGTTGTTTCATGGAAGTTAATGCCATATACCAATCTTGAATTAATGTGGCGAGATGTTAAGGTATTATCATGTATATAGATACTCCTTGCATGTATTGTTGTTAGTATGAGGTATAACATAGATAATTATATTTATACTATGGATAATAAAAAATTGTTGCACACAACATAAGACAGATGCTCCAGAAGGCTATAAAGAAACTTGTTTGAAGTTGATCGGTGGTCACTGGAAGAAATAGAAAAGTAGAGTAAAGCATAATTTCTTTACTCCAAACAAAGATGATCCAGAAAAACTTTTAACTCCTCCTTCAGACACTCGGGTAAACCCCGAACAATGGCCAGATTTAGTGAACTATTGGCAACGTAACGATGTTCAGGTAATGACAATTTCCTATGAATAATTACTTTATATTTAACACGAGGTCAAAATGTTTTGGTTAGTATGTTTGTTCAAAATTTTAGGTTTGACATATTTGTGCCCCATTACAGATACAACATAACTAATCTATTCCATGACAGGTTTTAGTTTATTTATTAACTTAGTTTATTTTATTTTTCTCAGGCTCAATCCTTGAAAAATTCCAATAATCGAAAAAATCTAGAGTTTTACCAAGGACCGGTAGAACATCACATGCCAACGTTCGAGAGGAGGTACAAACACACATACTAAATCCATTCAGTTGTATGTTATATTATTTTTACCGCTTCCAGATACTAACTAGATGCAATAGAAAGGATGGTTCAAGCTCAAGTAGATGCACAGTTAGAGACTAAGGTAGCTGAGCGAGTAGCAGATCTAGTAGCAGAGCAAGATGCACAAATAGAGACCAAATTATCAGTTTATATTTCTAATTATGAAAAGCGCAAATAGAGTGGTTTAAAAACTAGAATAATGCTAGGAAGGAGTTGCCACTCGGCAAATGGGTGGTCATCGCTGCAACTAGGTCTAGGATGCGCATCAGTGTCGATGATCGGTATATCTCTAATTAGCTATTCCTAATGTATTCTAGCTTCTATTGAACTTGCATCAAACTATGAATTGATCAATCTGAATTTTTAGGTCCGAACTACATCAAATGAAAATTGATAAAGAGTTAAGATATATTTGAAAATGTATTCGGCCTCTATTGTACATCCGAATTTTGTTGTGGTTTGATCTTAGGTCACATCTAGTAATTTTCACTTTTGCCTTTGTCCACTTTTGGCTTTGCTAGAGTATGGCTTATTTCAATTTGCTTGAGACTTTGAAGTCTCTCGGTCCTATGTTTGTTTTAGTCCTTGAGATAGGTTTCATTTTAGGTACGACTTAGTATTGTCTTCTTTTGGTTGGTTTGAGGTTCCCCGTTGGGGTGGGGTTAAAAGTAGTTTCATTTGATTAGTTTAGCACAGAGTCATGGTTTGGCTTGTTACTTGATGACAGTACCAAGGCATGTTACAAAATGTAAAGGTAATCCTCTATTTGTTTGGGCGACTAGTAGTAGAGTTTCCATTTGATTAGTTCACCACACATTCATGGTTTAGCTTGTTACTTGATGAAAGTACCAAGACCTATTTCATAATGTAAAGCTATTACTTTATTTGTTTGGGTAACTGGTAGTAGGGTTTGCATTTGATTAGTTATTTCATAGTGGCGAGGTTGTGATTTTGGACATTGTTACTGATCATTAATTTGTGGCTGTAAATAATTCTTTTATAATCTTTACATTGCTATTTTCTATATCGAAGTTTTTTCTTATTTCATATATATTTCTAATGTTGGAAAATTATATATGTAGGGTATATGAAGAAGACATGATAAAGAAGACGTGATCCGACAAGCGTTATTCGTTTCCATTAGTAATAAATCATCTTAGTAATTTATTTTGAGTTCTAGTTATGGCTTTTTCATTCTAAAGACCATGGTTTATAACGATGTTGGACGTATTGTTTTTTACTTTATGGTATTCAAGTGACTATCGACTTGATTTTATTGATGATTAATAAAAATTGATTTCAATTTATTTTTTATTGAATTATATTTTTGAGAAATTGAATAGTTGGTTGATACGATGACTATAATTGAAGAATGCAAAACCGTGCCAAATAACTTTTATAACGAACGAAAAAATGTGCCAAATGTTATTTGGTAAGGTGGATAAAAATGTGCCAAATACGTTTGGCACAAAAAATGGAACCATGCCAAATACGTTTGGCACGGTAGATGAACTGTCCTAGTTAATTTTGGCACGATAATAAAAATTGTACCAAATAAGCATTCGGCACGGGAAATAAATTAGTACCAAATACGCATTTGGCACGGGATACAAAAGTGTGACGAATGCTCATTTGGAACGGAAGATTATTAGTGGTGCCAAATTCCTCTCATGGCATCCCAGTTAAACCGTCCAAGAACCGTTCCAAATACTATTTAGCGGGTTTAACCCGATCAAATGTATTTGGCACCCTCATATTTAGGGCGGAGCCAAAAGTGTGTAAAGCCGTGCCAAATAGCATTTGGCATGGCTTTTGAGTATTTGGCACGGTTTTCCACCCTCCCAAATACCCCCTTTTCTTGTAGTGTGTCTCATCCTTTCTCCTGAGTTTAAGTCTGTTGATGATGGCTTGGTAGTTCTTAGAGTACCAAGAACCAATGATGTGTATAGTCTAGATATGAAAAGTCTTCGTTCTTCTGGGAGAGCCACATGTTTGGTGGCAAAAGCAACATCTGAAAAACACATCAATGGCATAGAAGATTGGGCCATGTGAATTTCAAGAATATCAACAAACTGGTCAAAGTAAATTTAGTTAGAGGTTTACCTTCAAAGACTTACAAGAATGATCACTCCTGTTTGGCATGTAAGAAGGGTAAACAACATAAAGCTTCTTGCAAGAAGCTTGAGGAAAGGATTGTTAGAGAACCATTGGGACATTACATATGGATCTATTGGTCTGTATCTGTTACAAGTTTGAACAAGAAGAATCATCGCTTAGTTGTCACGAGATGATTGCGGTAGATTCGATTGGGTATTTTCTTGGGATTTAAAGATGATACTTTTGATGCTATTCGGACTCTCATAATAGCGCGAAAACCAATTGAGACTCAAGGTTAGAGGTATTAGATGTGACAATGGGCCCGAATTCAAGAACAAGCTTATGGATGAATTTTTGCAAACAAAGGAATCAAGAGGGGTTCGGTATTGCGAACACCACAGTGCAGAATGGTGTTGAGAGAGAAAGAATAGGACTTTGATTGAAGCGGCCCGAGAACCATGCTAGCAGATTCACAACTACCTATTCGGTTTTGAAATTTGAAGTCGTAAGCATCTTGCTTGCTATGTACTTAACAGTATCAATTACTAAGCCGCGAGATAAAGACACCTTATGAGTTCTTTGATGGGCAACAAACCCAACATTCGATTTATGAAGCCTTTTGGATGCCCTCTTACTATTTTGAATACAATTGATAACTGGGTAAGTTTGATGGCAAGTCGGGAAGAAGGTTATTCTTGGGATATTGTACCAAGTGATGGGGCTTTAGAGTGTACAACGAGTCACTAAGAAGGTTCAAAATTGTCTTCATGTTGAGTTTTAGAAGATCAAACAATCGGAAGGGTAAAGGTCACGATTGGATGTTTGATCTTGAAGTTTTAACTCCTTCTATGAATTATGTACTGTTAGAGAAGAAAATCAACTTTGTACACAATGAAGATGATTTACAGGTATGTTGTTCATGGGTTCATATTAGTCACGATGTTGTTCACGATGAAGAACCAATTTACGTGGAACAAAGAAAAGCATTGATAAGCCAAAATCCTCATTGTCTGCCGAGGATCAATCTATTCAAGAAGAACTTAATCAGATGCTTCTTCAAGATGTTTTAGCACATTCTTATACCGATGATCAAAGAAGAGCTTATGAATAAGCAAAGACAAAGAACAAAAGCTGCGAGAATACTCTTACAAGACTTTGGACGGATTTTGACCAAAAATCTTCTTTGACTAGTTACCCGACACTTTGGATGCATTGGATGATCCTACCATGCACGGATTAAAAGATCACGATGATGAGTTTGAAGTTGAAGGTATTTCTCCGATTCCAATGAAGATCTTTGATTTCACTAATTTGGATGATACCTATGGAGTTCCAGGTCTCAAACTTAAGAATTCATAAGAATCATCCTCTGATTAAATCATTGGTCCTTCTACTACGGAGTGATGACAAGACACAAAGCTAAGAGTTTTACTAAACCTCATAATGCTTTACTTAGCTTTGTCTATAAGCGAACAGTGAATCATAAGGACCATCAAACATGCTGCTTACTTGCTTTATCTCTCAAGAGGAACCCGAGAATATTGCTCAAGCATTGACAAAAGAAAGTTGGGTTGAAGCTATGCAAGAAGACTACTACAATTCAAACTTCAGAAGTTTGGGTACTATGTGATCTTCACGATGGTAAGAAGGTCATTGGTACAGATGGGTGTTTAGAGTCGAGAGAGATGAAAGAGGAATGTTATTAAAAACAAAGCAAGATTAATTGCACAAGGCTACTGAGACAAGAAGAAGGAGTTGATTTTGATGAAGTGTTTTCTCCTCAGAGTGAGGATAGAAGCAATTGAATCTTTCTTGCTTTTGCTTCTTATATAGGATTTCATGTTTATCAAATGGATGTCAAGTGCCTTTTATATGGCAAAATAACGAGAGGAAGTATATGTCGAACAACCTCCTGGTTTTGAGGATCCTAAACATCGAAACAAAGTTTACAAAGTTGTTAAAGCTCTGTATGGCTTACATCAGGCACCTAGAGCTTGGTATGAAAGGCTCTTTACCTTTTTATTGCAACATGGTTATAGGAGAGGAGCTATTGATAAGACTTTGTTTATCAAAAGAGACAAGAAGGATATCATGTTAGTACAAGTTTATGTTGATGATATCATATTTGGAGCTACTAAACAGTCCATGGTTAAGGAGTTTGAGCGGTGATGCGTAAAGAATTTCAAATGAGTTCAATGGGTGAGTTAACTTTCTTTTGGGACTTGAGTTAAGCGGTCAAAGGAAGGAATTTTCATAAGTCAAGACAAGTATGTATCGACATACTTAAGAAGTTCAATTTTGATGACATGAAGCTGTTACTACACCTATTAAATCTATCAACTCGTTGGGCAGGGCGAAGATGGACAACCGAGTTGAAGTCAAGTTATCTGAGATCAATGATTGGTTGTCTTATGTATCTTCACGCATCAAGACACGATATTATGTTTGTTGTTTGTCTATGTGCAAGATATCAAGTCTCACCAAAGGTTTCTCATATGAATGCGGTGAAGAGAATTTTAGTTATTTGAAACAACAACCTAAGTTGGGGTTGTGGTATCCAAAGGATTCACCTTTTACTTGGAAGCTTTTTCGGATAGTGATTATGCGGTGATAACTATGAGAAGATCAACCACGGTGGATGCCAATATCTTGGAAGAAGATTAGTTTCATGGCAATGCAAAAGCAGACAATTGCAAACAACATCATCTACTGAGCGAGAATATGTGGTCACTGCAAGTCTGTTGTGGATGCGTAATCAACTCTTGGATTATGGTTTCAATTTCAAGAATACTCCTATCAATATTGATAATGAGAGTACAATTTGCATTGTGAAGAATCCAGTTTATCATTCCAAGACAAAGCATATTCAGATTAGGCATCACTTGTTATGAGCATAGGCTCATTAATGTTGTCAAGGTGCATACAAATGATAATGTAGCTGATCTACTCACCAAAGGCTTTGATGTTTCAAGATTCAATCACTTGGTGGTGAGTATTGGCATGATCAATTACTAAGCTACATTTAAGGGGAGGACTATTTGGTGTAAGTATAGTCCTATGCATTGTTTGAGGGAGGATGTTTACATTTTATAAGTGTTTGGTATTGTAAGGAAGAGAATGGGAAATCTTGATTTTGATTTTATGAAAGTCTTGCTTGGAAAGTAATCTTGCAGCGAAAGAAATCTTGCGTGGAAAGTGTTGTTTGTCTTATCAAAATCTTGTTCCAACGGTCATATTGAGGGAAAACTACCTAACGGTAACTTAGTTATTACAGTGTGATTTTCAAATCTCACCTATATATAACTCTCCGAATTTCCTCTCATATTGATATCTCTAATCTTTTCCATATTTCTCTCACTTTCACCTATATTATTTGTTCTATTTCTTCGTGATCATATAACCATCAATGGCGGGTCGTATCTTGTTTCCAAACACAACATGGTGGCGAATTTAGACAAGGACCAGGCGAATGTAATTTTTCATGATATTATCGATTTTCTTCTTGGATCGCCAATTAGTTATGCGCTTTTAGTAGAACCGGATGTTATTGAGCCCTGGATTCAACAATTTTGGGAAAGCTGCTAGGTTCATATGGAGAATGATGAAGAATATATTCATGCTATGGTTCTTGGGAAAAATGTCAAGATTATGAAGCCTCTATTCGTGAAGACTTAGTGTTTGAAGATCTTGATGGGAAACATTCGTTTTGATAAGCAACTAATTTGGGATACTTTTGGGCACATTGGTTATGAAGGGTCCTTAAGCGAACAAACATTCGTGAAACCCTTATTTTTCCTCACTGGAAGTTTTTAGTGCATGTGTTACTTCATTGTATTAGTGCAAAAGTACATCATGGGAGCAATTTGGATCTAACATAGCATCCGCTATAGTAGGATTAGCTCTTGATCGTGTTTTCAAATTTTCAAGGCTAATTCTAGATGGAATGCTTTCACATATCACTCATGGTTCAAAATGGTTGATGTATCCAAGGTTTGTTCAAGTATTCCTCAATAAACAACTTTCGGATGTACCTAAGCCTACAAGTCATTTACTGTTGTGGTACAACAAGCCAAGATTTTCACTTTCATGGCTAGGAAGAGTGATTTATTCCTTTGGAAGGGATACTCCTTAACTACTTCTATAATGGAAGTTGTTCAAGTTGTCCGAGGCGATCTTTGAAGAAGATGAAGATAGAGAGTCTCATACGAAGGTATTGCTACATCTCAAGGTCTTGTTTGGAAAGTCTTGCTTCTCGTAGTCTTGCATCTCGAGAAGTCTTGCATCACAAGGTCTTTGCTTCGCCGTCTTGAAGTTCAAGGCGATGTTGCGGTTCACCTTCTCCATCTCCTTAAATGTCGTTCTCGATTCTCAATCGGAGGAACATTCACTATTCAAGGAAATGATCCACATACTATACCTCGTGAAGGTTTGTCCTTGGATAATTATGTTCGACACGGGAGTTGGTCAAATTGAAGAAAACTCGAGGCTCAAGCTAAGCAGTTAAAGTTGAAGCTCAAGTTTAGAAGACTCAAGAATTTTGTATGGCCATTGGTTCAACATCATCGTCTTTGGGTCAAATCAAAAAGAAGGAACAGCGGCGGTTTAAGAAGACACAGCAAAAGGTTCAAAAACAATCTTCATTTCAATTGGGGAGGAATTTAGAAGAAATGAATTTGAAAGAAGATGTTCATAAGGAGAATGAAAGAAGATCTTGAAGAACATGAAATCTTGAAGTTCTAGGTACAAATATTCACTGAAGAAACCGAAGAGCAGGGTTATTCAAAGTAATCGAGGAACAAGTTATTGATGTTCAAGTTCAGCATCGATGATCAAGGTATCTGCGATCAAAATCTCGCTACTGGAACTTACGGACAAGAATTGGTTACACCAAGGTGTTAGACTTTGAAGAAGTCTGGTCCTTCAACTATTCCACATGAAGTTGTGGTCCTTGAAGTTATACACGAAAAGGAAGCCGATACTCTCAAGCCTATACATCTCTGCAGTGATGATGAAACCATTCTTTGTAATTTTGCAAGGTTTATCACAACCAAGGGTGTTACCATTCGAGTGCAAGAAGAGGAATAATCAAGAGTTTCTCAAGCTATTATTGATCCAAAGGATAAAGGTAAAGGCAAGTTGATAGAGACAAAGAAGAAAAGAAACCTACTTTAGACGGATAAGAGTGCTCAAATTGCTATGAATGAAGAAGCGACTAGAAAGTTTCAAGAGGAATTAAATGCTAAAGATAGAAGCTAAGGAAATTGAAGAAGCTCAGAATAGAAGCGACTAAGAAATTGCAAGAGGAATTGAATTGGTCGATGAACCATTAAGTCACCTATTTACATTAGATTTCTACCAAGAAGACCAAATCGAGCTAAAGGTGAAATGCAATGATGGCTTATTTAAAAAGTCAAGTGGTATAAAGGATTGCAGAGGTTTAATTATTTTGAGATGAAAGAATTATATGATGCTATTAGGGAAGCTTATAAGAAAAGTGTTGAAAGCATCAAAGATTATAAAGATGATCTTTGCTTGGAAAGAAAAGATAGAAAAGAAAAGAAAAACTAAGTTGAAGATATCGGTCATCAAAGAAAAGAAAGTTGACTTACGATCCGATACTAGTGATGAACTAAAGAATTACTTAAGAATCGTGGATTTTGAGTATTATCTGAGATGATCTTTGAGATGAAAATGAGCAGATCTCAAATTATTGCTTTTGAAGTTGTAGAATCCAAAGATGGAAGTTATCGATGTTTCATAGAGTGATGAAAGTTCGAGTGTTCAACAGGCTATGGGATTTATTGCATCATAGATAGAGTGGATTTATTTTATTTATATCATGTGGTGCGAGATTACTTTGAACAAAATCCATCGGAAGGAGTTGGTTTAGTATTGCTTGGAGATCTCACAACTGTATGGGAGGCGAAGAACAAAGCATCTGAAATTTGGAAAAATCAAGAGAATTGGGAGATTGTTAGGTGGAGATTCTTTGAAGAATCTGGAGTACATGTTCTAGAGCTAGAAGATGGAATTATGATTCATATGTTAGGCGATAGAAGATATCCTCTTACACCGAACTTATGAGGAGGATCTTTGGAGCGAGGAATGGAAGTAGAAGAAGATAATGAAATAGCATGTCTAGTCATCAAGTCGTTTATCGGATGGACTACTATTGCCGATGATGATGAATAAATGATATGAATCTTAATTGATTAAATTTTGATATATCGATTTTACTCAAAGTCTCGTTGATCAAACAAGACTTTCATCAAATCTCGCTTGCGCTTTTAAACCGTTAATAATTTTTGAAAACTTTTGTTAAGTACCAAATATTTTAAAACAAAGGTTAAAAAGAAATAAATGGTTTTGAGATGGTAACATCAATAGGTTATCAATCCACCATGGTTACAAAAGGATTGGCTAATCCATGAGCAAACAGCTCGTAAAGATATTTCAAATCTGCTTTTAGTTGACAACTTGCTAATAAGTTGGATGGTAATCAACTCACCATATCGAGAATGTGAAGAGTTGGCTAGCCCACAAGAAAATGGTTTGTGGTAAAGGTTGTGGAAAAACCATTATATGGTAATTAGTTCACCATGATGAAAGAACTAACTAGTCCAAAAGGGTACAACTTTTGGTAAAGACAACTCAAATCGTTGATAGGCGATGATTTGCTAAAATCATATGGTTATCGATGTACCATGATCTTACACATCAAAACATTTGGCTACTCCAGAGTTAATGGCTTTGGTAAAGAGAACTCAAATCCATTAAATTTTCAATGATTCACCTCTCGGGGAGTTTACACATCTGGAAGTGATGAGAATAGACCTGAAACTTAACCGAATTTAATGTACAAGTTGTCTTATGTTGCTAAAAGATGGAGCTTTTTCAATGTTGCGTAAAAGAAATAAGATTGTTGATTGATCTTGAAAAGAATTACACAGATAAAGACTACTTTGATGATGATATAAGCAGAGAATCTACAAAGATAAAATCTGAATACAAAGTAACAATTCCTCTTTGAAGATAAAGATGTTAAAGCTAAATCTACAAAGGAACTTGAAATCAAGCAAGTAGAATTCAAGTTAGGGGAGGATTGTTGGGATACAAAAGATTAAAGTACTGAAGATTAACAAAGTACTGTAAGAAGTCAAAGTACTGCTAAGTAAAAGTCAAAGTATTGCTTATCATCAAAGTACTGCAAAGATTATAAGTCGGTTGTATTAGATTAAAAATAGAAAGTTATGTTTATCTAGAACTTTCTAAGTATTGTTTAGTTGACGTACAAGGATAAGAATTGTAAATCGTTTAGGGTTATCCTTGAGCCTATAAAAGGACCCCTAGATTGATATTAGACGTACGTGATATTATTAGAGTTTTAGAGAAGTTCGATATTATCCGAGATTGTTAAACCTTAACAAGCTATTTAAGTTAGTTTGGTTAGAGTACATCGATCCAACAACTTGTCAAGTAAACAAGAACCATGCTATCTTTGAAACTAATTACTTACTAAACATGATAAACTTTATAAAATAACAATCTTCATTCAAAATAAACTTTCATAAGTTTATTTAACTCTCGGAATAGAGTATTTCAAACCAACGTTACAATTTATAAACTTGTAAACTTTTTAAACACTTGTGATATAATTCATAACGGTAACTTGCGATAACCATTATGATTTCCTAATCATAACCAAACAATCTAATCACTCGCAATAAACATGGAAAGCGGTCACAACTCATTTGAGGAATTTATGCAAAACTTATTTTAGAAACCATATAAGACTTCCTTGAATTCAACAAACCAAAACATATGTTGTTATATACTAAGTACTACAACACTAGGGAGCTTTACGTGAGGGGTTTCATTTGGGTAAATGGATCAACGAGTTGCTGGATTTACGAATTAAAGTGTCCTAGATCCTCGAACGTTTACTACATGACCTCTGAATTGTGATGGCCCAAACGGTAGTACAATATATATAACCTAAACACATTTTCACAAACTAAAACCATTTCTATAAACAAAGATACAAATACTACATCATGATCAATATAAAGACGTATATAGACTTGTTTATGCTTTCACATCACCATTCCAACAACCTAAGACATTTCATCATACTCTAGGTTGCGCGTAGAGTTTTCTCGGCTCATCCATCATATTCATTAAGTACTAAACATCATCAAACTCACGGTGAGTTCATTTTCTATTACTTAATTATTTTACAAACTCTTGGGGAAGATACATGCTATTTTAAACATGAAAACACAAATATTTGAATTGTATGCTTATCTGATTGTTTTATTATCACTAAGTACCATCATTGCCAAACTTAAGGCCCCATATCATGAACCAGTTAATCACTAGAAGTAGTGAGCGTGAATATTGTGAATAGGCCTATCGGGATTGAAGAATCCCGTTTGTGTTGACCAAGTACGTTCAAACAAATGCACTATATTTGAGAACAATAGGTATAACGACAAATTACCTACAGGGGTGACAAACACGCCAATTTAGTTGGTACACGTTAGCACTTTGGTTGCATGAGCTTAGTGAAATAATAACTGTTTTGTTTTCAATTATGAGTATGAGTCTAATTAGCTCACGCTACAAACATATTGTGTTCAAACATTTAACTAAACCTATGGATTTCACTCAACCTTTATGTTGACCTTTTAAGCATGTTTTATCTCAGGTCCATAATGATTGAGGCTGGCACGGAGGGGCACGAGATCAATCAAGAAGGCTATAACTTATTTTATCATTGGAATAAACATAAAATACTATATGTTGTTGTATTTTGTAAACATGGAACGAACTGGGACCTGTCTTTATAAACTCCGATATTTTTTAATAAATCGAATGATCAGCCCTTTTTTTAAAACGACTCAATTAAAGATCGTTTTCTGTTATTATAATTGTTATACCAAGTGGTAACACCCAACTTGAATTTCGCTGCATTCACGAAATTGAGAGTGTTACATCCTTGTCACCGAACGAAACATGTTTCTTGAAAACTTCGGAATATTTCTCATATAGCTCAACAAACTTTTCTTCATCAGTATGATTTAAATACGATTTTTCCAAATAATCTTCAAGAACAAGTCTCTCGGCACATATTAAGGAAAGCTTTTCTTCAAATTTTTTTAAACAAAACCTGTATTTAATACTGAAGTTAATCACAAACAATATTGTAGATAATTACATGAGATTCTGACAAATTCAATGTGATTGTTTAGAATTACAAGCAATATTGCACATAATGGATAAATCACATGTAATTTTTCATAATCACATGTGATTTTTTGATTTGGAATCACATGTGATTGTATGGAATCACATGTGATTAAATAGCAGTAAAAAGTAAAATAAAATAAAACTAACCTCTTTCTCAGAAGTTTCCAAAGAATCACCACCAATAAACCCTTCAATCTATAGACCCTCAGCTTCATTTTATTCACCATGGAGTTCTAAAATCCCCATCACATGTTCTTTCAGTTCTAGATCCTATTTTTGTTTCATTAACCTTGTTGTCCAGCTTTGGATAGCCGGACAACATGGAACCTTTCGAATTTTGTTGAATCTGAATACAAAATACACACAAACATTAAACAATTTAGACTTAGTAGAATTTTGAAACTTATGACGAGGAAGAGAAATGGACAAACAATTGTTTTTTCCAAGAGTTTACTATATTGAAGGCAGTTATGAATGTAGTCGCACCAATCAATATAAGAAATAACATTATCTTCACGAAGGCGTCTAACCACATCCAAACAAATTTGTCCCTTCAACCCATAAAAAATACCCATCGTGTTGGTAAAAAGTGTAAGAAAGTTAACTTTAAAAAAAAGTTGACTTTCCGGGAATAAACCAACACGGAAGCGATATCACCTACTCGGACCTGCTTCATTTTTTAGGTAAAATTGAGCAACCAACAACTTCAAAAAATCATGCTTAAGACGTCCGAGATCTAACGGAAATAACGAATCACCGCCAACAAGAATACCTAAGATATCATGTATTTTCTTATGATTGATCATGATTGACTCGCCACTATCCAAGCTCAACGTGTAAGTTACTGCATTAAAGATTTGCACTACATACCTTCCCAACCTCGACGGAACTTTTTCTATGGTAATGTTTTGAAATGAACTAAAACCTATTTCCGACAAAAACTTCACCATATCAACTCTTGATTCACGGATGGTAGAAAAAGGAGAACTAGGAATTTTCCTTGCACGAAGAGTTGGAAAACTCTTAAGATACTTGTTGTGTGCTTGATTTTCAAGCGTCAACAATTTTTCTTTTTTCTTAACTTTCTTTGGGACACTTTCTTCACCAGATTCTTATTTCTTGATCTTTTTCAACGCCTTATATATTCGCCTTACTTTTTCTTCATCAAAAGATGAAGAATCAGAATTTGAACCATTCCTCTTTTTCTTCAACCGACCCTTAATCTTTGATTTCTTTCTTTTTCGATCAACTTCATCAGAAGAAGAATTAACTTCATTGGTATCAAGCTCAGAACTAGAATGCTCTATCGTCATCTTACCTTTACAATCTTGATTCCAATTTGTTTTACTACGATCTTCATGTGATAAAATCCTTTTCTCGCTAATGTGTTCCTTTGACCTTAAAACACGAATAAGACTTGACAACTTCCTGCTTAACTTTACGCTTTGTTTTGCTTCTGATAATACTTGTTTCTCTGGAATAACCTTCTGCTTGGACTTGTCCTTAACAAACTTCGACTTAGGCTTCTCCTTTGGCTTATCCTTGGGAATGAGCCTTAGACTTGTCCTTCGCAACAACAGTTGGTGCCTTCTCCTTAACAGGATTCTTAAAAACAGCCGGCACTTTATCTTTTGGCTTATCAACATCAGACACCTTATCACCAGCCTTCACAATATCCGCCCCCTTATCCTTAACAACATCCGACGCCTTATCCTTTGGTTTATCCTTATCAACATCTGACGCCTTATCAACATATTTCGGAATATCCGACCCCTTATCAACAGATTTAACAACATCACCAGTTTTAGGATTAAACTGAGTCACCGGGTTCGGGATCAACACTTGATTGCCAGCTTTCATTGATTGATCCATATCCCTTACAACCCACCTAGTCCTAAGAGAACCACTAACGTCAGCTTTACGAGCACCTAACATAAAAAAAATAAAAAAATAAAATTCATGAGTAACTGCTTATATCCAAAATAACACTAACAAATCACATATGATTCATCCACTAACTCATGTACCAAACACTACTGAACCAAATCACATGTGATTCATCATTGATAAGCAACAAAAACCTAATTAAGCAACATCAATTGATTTATATCTAAATCAAGCAACAAAGTAAGCAACATCTAATGCTTATATAAAAAAATAAGAAACAATAAGCATCAAAACCTAAAAAGCTACAAACATAAAAAATAAGCAACATCTACTGCTTATATCCAAAATAAGCAACATCAACAGATTATAAACGCTACTGAACCAAATCACATGTGATTCATCATTGATAAGCAACAAAAACTTAAATAAGCAACATCTATTGATTTATATCCAAAAATAAGCAACAAAGTAAGCAACATCTAATGCTTATATAAAAAATAAGCAACAATAAGCATCAAAAACCTAAAAAGCTAAAAACCTAAAAAGTAAGCAGCATCAATAGATAATATACAAAAATAAGCAACTAAATACCAGAAGCAACGTTTCTAGGCTTATTTTGATTGGAAACCGGCAACGAAGAACATTGGGGCAACAACACACCTCTAGATAGTGCTATTTCATGTGTTATGTCCATGGTTCTAAAAGGCTCACAAAGGCGTGAGGCTTGGTCATGCCGCTACGCCGCCTTATGCCACACATTTTTGTAAACTTGATAGATATGAAATATGATATAAATATATAAGTATTTTCATATTTTGTGTCGCCTTATGCCACGCCTTATAAACGCAAAAGCTTCGCCTCAGCCGCAAAAGCGTGAGGCTTGATCATGCCGCCACACCACGCCTCACGCTATTTATAACCTTGGTTATGTCCATTGATTAACATCAATTTTGAAGTTGCGGTTTAAGGTTTGAAATCGGGGAACCAGTTATGTGAGAGAATTGGGGAGGTTGGAGAGAGTAAATGAGACAAGTGAAATATGTGACCAAATGAGGGGAGAGTGAAATTACAAAATTGATCTTGTGTTAATTCAAAATGAAAGAAGATGTTTAATCAGGGCCGTAAGATGAAAGATATATCAATGGATAGAGCGCTTTGATATTTAGATAATCATTGTTATGCATTGAACTTTTGTTTTAGTAATATACTACGAAGTTGAGTGAAGAGTGAAGTAAAAATAAGTGAGAAGTTGAAAAACTAAAAGCAAGAAAGGGGTAAAGTGTAAATGAAGAGATAGAGATAGAGATAGAGATAGAAGGAGGCCGGATAAGATAGATAGAAGAACATCAAACTAGTAGCAAAGCAAAGCCCATTGTGACATCAAAAAATCTTTAAACAAAAATGGCGATGAGTATTTGTTGCACCTCATCTTCCATGACACCAATCTTTACACACAAAAACACACCTTCAACTTCAACAACAACATTATCAAAACTACCTTTGTGTCAATCCCATGTTGTTTCAAGAAGTTGTTTCTTGAAATCAGCTAAATCATCAACAACAATTGTACCACTTAAAGTTTCCTCAACTGAAACCCCATCTGCTGTTGACGTTCCTGAAGAAGTACCTGAAGCTGTTGAGTTTGAAGCTGCTGATGGAACTGAGAATGGGCAAGAAGAAGCTAAAGGTGAAGAAGTTTTCGCGGTTGTTATGGTTAGTGTCTTGTTTTATTACACATTTCTCTATTTTTATTTCATGGCTGCTTTGTTAGATTTTACAACTTTTATTCGTTTCTTAGCGAAAAGGGTAACAAAACCTTTTAGGGGCGTTTGGGATTGCAGATATGTAGGGGTTGTTTGTTTAAGCTTATTTATGGGCTTATCAGCTTATCTTTTTCCGGATTATGTTTCGTAAGCTCAAATTTTTCGGCTTATTTTGAAACTTGTGGGTTTATGTAAGCTTATTATGACATATAATAAGGATTCCCATTAGGGAAGCACATTTGGATAAGAACCTGATTTTTGTAGCCATTGTAGTTAGATTTTGTTCTCTAGTTGCACAAGTTTTGGAGAGGGGGTATGATGCCCAAGTTTATCATGTCTAGTGTTTTGTCATGTTTTTTTTAACGCCCGAAGATAAGTACAATGCTCATAAATTGCCAGTTACTTAATATTTAATCTACTAATAATTGCATGTTTCATGTGAATAAATCTTGATGTACTATATAGCAAACATGGTTTCAGTTTTGGATTTGAAAAACATTTTTTAAATCTTAACAAGTTATAGTATACCCGTTCTTTACTCTTAACGGAATTGCAGAAAACTATGAGGAATATGTGTGAGGCATGCCTCATTATATATTTATGAAACTAACTGTTTGATTATGTGTATTTTGGATAATTACTCTATATTTTTATTGCTGTTCAGATTGGGGGTCGACAATACATCGTCTTTCCTGGACGTTTCCTGTACACACAGAGGCTGAAGGGTGCTGCTGTTGACGATAAAGTAAGCATAAAGCACAATTTCTTATCAGTTCTTCCTCTTCATTTCATTTTCTTCGAATTGATATTATATTCTTCATTTAGCACAGTAGTATTAATTGGTTCTTTATGATCTTCTGTTAGTCATCGGAATTGATATTTATGAATTCACTTTTTTTTTTTTTTTTTTTGTCGTTTACAAACATCTGAACTTCATCTCCAAGGTGCCGGATAGGTGTTTTAAATAAGGTTTAGTATTGGCCTTAATGCCTTATTAGCAGCATATATTAGTACAACAAAGTGGTTAGCAATATACTTAGAAGTGCTAGTTTGCCTGTTTTAGTGGTATCACCTTGACCACATAAGGTGATTTTCATTTGTTAGTGCCGAATTCGTGTTGATGAGTGAAAAAGTACATAAAAAGATTTGTTTATGAGCAGGCTACAATCTTGGGATTAATAATGTTAGGAGGAACATTTTTATTGCCAAATTCTATGTCCATTTTGGAAAGGAAAAAAAAAGAAAAGAAAACAAGAGAGAACTTTTATTCTTCTGACAACTTTTAACCTTATTGTCAGTATCTAGATGTTAGTAGATACTCCTATAATCCTAGAAAAAGGTCCGGCTTACAAGGTTTCTTTGTTACAGAAAGAGTGTTATAAAATAACAGAAATATATGGTTTACTGTCAGCTTTTCTTATTATGCTTGTAATCCATTTGTAAACATGTCCGAATGTTTCTAATTTTGTTGTTAATTTTATTTTGGAGTCTTTCTTTCTGACAAAGCAATGATTATTTTATCTTGCTTTGATCTTCTGACATAAGTTAGTGTATGTAGATAATTTTGAACAAGGTGTTACTTGTTGGCACAAAAACCAGCACATACATTGGGAAGCCTGTGGTGCCTAATGCAGCTGTACATGCAGTCGTGGAGGAACAGGTACTTCATTTACTTTTCCTACGTTTCCTAGAGGTGATAATTTAACACATTTGCTTATGAGGGGTCAACTCGTGCTATGTTTAATCTATTATGGGTCAAACAGGGTAAACATGTCAAAAGTGTCTCAAAGTTTTATGACTAGATTGTTAGTTTGAGATTGGCTTCGCATTCTTGCTCATAAGTCTTTTCATTATTTAATTAGATAGCAATTGAGATTGGCTTCGCATCTCTAATTGCTCATAAGTCTTTTCATTATTTAATTAGATATGGAATTATATCTAAAATGCAAATAGTTCCTAGTTTTTTTGCACAATTCTTTTTTAACCAGTATCCACTGGTACCAAAAATGATTTGTTTGAACCAAACTGTTGTTGCCTGATCTGCCCGTTTTGCTACCTTAAGCTTACCTTAATTACATATTGCTCATTGCTTTTTTTCACGCATTCTATAGGGTCTAGATCCGAAGGTGGTGGTCTTCAAGTACAAGAAGAAGAAGAACTACCGTAGGAATATTGGCCACAGACAGGTAATGTACTTCATGTCACATGCACCTTTCAGTTTCGGGGCTCTATTCTGATGGCTGATTGTATGCATATGATATTAGATGGTTATATTAGGCATGACTGGATATATTAACTTGTGAGTAAGGACGCTGCATGTTGTATTAGCTTTTGAGTAATAAAAAGAGATCTGAGGTGACATCTATATAAAACCAGTTTTTACCTATAAATGTTTATGAAAAAGTGTTCTGTACCAACGGAATGCTATGTAACTTGTCTAGCGAGATGTAGGTTATAGGCGTATGTTGCAAGTCCTTGGGTCTAGCATACTTGATTAACTTCTAATTGATATGAATTGTTGAAAATTTTGAGGGAATTCTTTTCCACTTTGATGTGTTGACCCCATAACTCAAATTCCTATTCGTCTACTTTGTATTTGATTCTTTGTGATTTGAAACATGCAGCCAAACACTAGAATTCGGATCTTGGGTATCACGGGCTATCAAGATTCCCCAGCAACAACTCTTCCCTGAGATGTTACTTCTAATGGCAGTATGTTTCTCCGTGTCTCTTGGGTGACACAATGTAGAAATTCCGGACATGTAGAAATCATGTGTACTGCAAAAGAGTTGGAAGATTCACTTAGGTCTATGAAGTTTGGTTTAGAAACTCCGGCTGTTCTTTTGTGGCATGTTTTACATCTTTGTACTTGAGAAATACTCCGATGTTTAGTCTAGTCTCTATTTTTCTTCCTTGAAGATGTCTCCGATCTATATCCTCTAAAACTTGAGATGGCAAAATATGTTGGGCAGCTAACGGGTTGACCCTAAACACTCTTTGTTCAAACTTATATAAAATCAGTTTAAGTGTATTAATTATAATTACAAAAATTAGTCTTCTTCAATAATGGGGTAAGCGAGTATGTGGCTGTCGTGATAGAAAGATTGACAAACCCAATTCCTCGCTCTCTCTATCTGAAATGGCCTTGCAAAGACTAAGACAGTTGTTTCTGGATTTGTTATGTGAAGCAACACTATCGAATAATCTTAAATCCATATTTTTATCTAATAGATCATTGTTTTCCTTTAATGTGGATATATTGTTGAATTGGCATCTTCAGATTTTAACAAATTTTTTCAAAGCTGATTACAGTGACAGATTCATATGGTGACATAGGTAGATGTACAAAAGTGAATGCATTAGGTGAATGATAAAATTTACATTTTTTTTCTTTGGGATCTCACTATTCTTGCGAGTAACGATGTGATACAATTTGATTGCATTGAATTGAGTTCCTATAATGATGGCAATGATATGACTTTTGCAACTGGTGGCTCGGGTTTTAGGTTTAGGATGTTATAAAATTTAGTCATGATCGTGACCGGAGATGACCCAGGTCATGGGTCTGCAACATCGCCATTTCTCTCCCGTGATGACACGTGACTGGGGATCTTATAGTCGATGACCGAGGTTGTTTTTTTTTTTGTTTTTTTTAATTCAAACATTTTAAACATTAAATTTAAATTCATTAAAATTAAAAAAAACATTACATTAAAATAAAAAAAAAAAAAAAAAAAAAAAAAAAAAAACATTAATTAAAATTAAAATAAACACTACAATACTTAAACTAATAATTTAAATCGTGGCGTGACTTGATTGTTGCTTGACTTTCATGATTCTTCAGTTGTCGTCCGGTCAAAGTTGGGTCGATTGGGGTGTTGTAGAAGATTATGTCGGTCTCCGTTTGATAATTTCGTGAGCTCGAGTTTCTTTTTCATCTCCACTTTTTCCTCGGTAGTATCTAGCATCTTCTAAACCCTCCTTATTCTTACCTTTCTCCCCTTTGGCGCTTCTTGGTCTTGAAGAAAGTTTGCCAACGATTTTACAAATGATTATGATGGTCCATCATCATCATGAGAGGAGGAGGATGGTTACTTCCTGCTTTTACGCGACCATCCGGTCGTGATTTCTAATCCTTCCTCATCGTAATCATCAACATCTTGGACATCGAAAGGATCACGAGCTTGGGTTGAACCGGAGGTAGTGGTAGAACCCTTTGGTTTCTTCCGACTATTCGTTTGGAAGCCGGCATCTCGGTGTCCTTCAGCGACATGACCCTTTAAAACCTCCCAACACTCCTCCAAAGTGAAATCATGACCGTACGTCATACGGTATTCTCTAAGAGCTTTTGAAGTGTCGTCTATATCATTCTCACCACTTCCATGGTTATTCTTGATATTCTCCATGATAGCACAATAATTACCAACCCTATTACGAATCCTACTCTTCCATTTGGTAGTGATGGAGTCATAGGTTCGGTCTGAGCCAATTTCTTTTTTAAAGTAGTCTATCACTAACTCGTAAAACTTGAAGCGGTTCAGGGCGTTTCCTCTCGCCGAGTTTTCCGACACAAAAACCCAAGCTTTACAAAGCGCGACCTCTTCCGTCTTTGTCCATGGCTCAACGGACTTCTTGGCTTTCCCTTGCTTGTTTGAGACTTCTTGCCTTTGTCCTTGGCCTCAAGCACGCCTTGATGGTCGCTTTGGTTTGATGGGGACATTTCTTGGTGAGCGGTTTTTCATCATCGAATCTTCAGCGGAATGGAATCATGGTGCGAACCGTGGTGCGAACCGTGACCCGAACCTTGGCCCATCAAGCATCTTGACTTTGGTAGTTTTGTATATGATACTCCGTGAATAATCTTCCAAATTCATGTCAAGATTAGTACTTGAATCGGGAATAAGGTTGATCTGGTTGAGAAGGATAAATGAAGTCCATGTTTGGATGGTACGACGACCCACTAGGTTCTTGCGGTAATGTCGGTGTAAGGACGTTGCGGTGGGACAAAAGGACGGTTAATGTAAAACGGGTTTTGGTTTTGATTTGGTTGGGCTAGTTGTGATTGATATTCAAAACTTTGTGGATGAAAGCGAATAGGCCGGTTTTGTTGTGGTGTTATGCTGGTTAACTCGAAGTTGTTTTCCGGCGAGAAATTCATAATTAGTTGATTTTGTGGTAGTCGGGATCGTCGGTTTTTTGATGTTGGGGTATTTTTCTTTGACATCGTGAACTTGGATGAGAATTAGATTGAAATGAATATAAATGAGAAATGGTGAGTGGTAAATTGTGTTTGAGGTGAAGTTGGTATTTATAGAGTGGTAAAATTGTTTAATTTTTTTTTTATTATTTTTTTATTTTGTAGTTTGAATGACAAACGGTTACTTTTTTATGTTTCAAACCCCAACGGTCAAAATTTGCATGGGATATATGTGTTTAAAGTTCGGTCGAAATTTGAACCGATATCCTATTTTTTTGCCACACAACCGATGTGGCGACCGATGTCCACATCCAAGATAACCGATGTTAACATCGGTCGAGTAAGGAAAAGTTTGGTGCCCAACCGATTTGAAAACTACGACTGCGACAAGCCTAAGGGTGTGCATCAGCACGGTTGGTACATGCACCTCATTAGAACTTGAGTGTATAGTTTGGATATAGGTCGTGTTTATATTTCTTTTAAGAGTTAATTACTTTTTTGGTCGTTGTGGTTTACTGGGTACTTCACTCTTGATCCAAATTTTCAAAAAGTTTTGGTTTCAGTCTAAAAGTGATAGTTTCGTTCCACTTTCAGTCCATTTTAAGAACGACATTAGTTCTGTTAGTTAAGTCCATTTTTCAAATGGCAACGTTAGTCCTCGATACTAACAGTTGTTTGTAACATTAGTCATTTATACAAATGATCGTTTGCAACGTTAGTCCTTTATATCAACGATCATTTTTATATACGCTTTTATACACATATTTTTACAAGTTGTTATACACGTTTACACACGTTTTTATAGATATTTTTATAACGTTTTTATACACGTTTTTACACACGTTTTTATACACGTTTATATACACATTTTATACACGTTTATATACACATTTTATACACGTTTTTACCCGCATTTTTATATACGTATTTATGCACGTTTTTACACACGTGTTTATACACATTTTATACGTTTTATATCGTTTTAGATAAGTTTTTATACGTTTTACACACATTTTATACACGTTTTACACACGTTTTTATATACGTTTTACAAAGCGTTTATATCACGCTTTTAGATACGTCTTTATACTGTTTTTACACATGTTTTTATATCGTTTTATACATGTTTTACACGCTTTTATATACGCTTTTTTACACCTTTTTATATACGTTTTTACACACGTTTTTACACACGATTTTACACACATTTTTATATATGTTTTTACACACATTTTTACATACGTTTTTACGCACGTTTTTATACACGTTTTTAATACGTTTTTACACACGTTTTACATAAATTTTTATATACGTTTTAACACATATTTTTACACACGTTTTTATATACGCTTTTAGATACGTTTTTATACACGTTGTTACACACATTTTTATACACGTTTTTACACACGTTTTTATATACATTTTTATATACGTTTTTTACACACGTTTATATATACGATTTTAGATACGTTTTTACACACATTTTTATATACGTTTTTACACACGTTTTAAAATGTATCTAAAAATATATATATAAAAACGTGTGTAAAAACATATCAAAAAACGTGTATAAAAACTTGTGTGTGTGTGTAAAAACGTTTATAAAAACATATCTAAAAACATATATAAAAACGTGTGTAAAAACATGTGTAAAAAATATATAAAAATGTATATAAAAACGTGTGTAAAACGCGATAAAAACGTATTGATTAAGTCTTCGGTGTCATTTGACTCTTCCTCGATGCTGAGTCGTATGATTTTATGATTTTGTGGATCGACAACTGCATTTCATGACATATGGACCATTCTTTATCGATTTGACATTAGTTTAGCATCATCAAAGTTTTCGAGCCACAACTTGAATCTTAATGACCATTACGTATGCTCACGAAAAAAGTATTGGTGGTTTTACATCACAGACAATGGTCATTGCCTCATGAGTAACACACGTTGTGATGTTGGATCTTTGATATGATTTGTTGTTTTGTGAAATTTGTTGAGGTTGGTTGAATTGTTGAGACATTGTTAATTATGTATGTAAAATGATTTTGTGGATCTTGTAGGCGATATAGATGTGTGTTCTATTTCAAAAATGATGTAGTAAATCTTCATGAAATGATCAAGTAATAGCAACAAGGTAGTATGAGCGAGGTAAAATCAAAATAGTGAATTTGGTAGAAGCAAGGTAGTGGCGGTGAGGTAGAATCGGTGAGGTGAAACATCGAGGTATAGGAAATCCTCGAAATAAAAAGGGTTGACTTTTGACTTTGCTCTTGAAATGGTTTTCCTCTTGAGTGGTATTCTTACTGAGTTGGTCTTTCTACTGAGTTGGTTTAAAATGCTACTTCGTTATTTCACGCGTTTGACCAAAAACACTTGAATTCGATAAAAAAAAAACCCAAATTTTTGTTGTAATAATCAAACCAACCGCCAACTCTTGTTAAATCAATAGTTGCAATTGAAAAATGTTAACTTTTAATAATCCAACCGTAAACTAACAAGATTTAAATTACTAAATTTTGCAGCAAGGTACGATTTTGTGAAACACACCAAATCTTTAAATTTGATAGTTTCAATTTTGAATACATAAAGTAATATACTTATCTACCACAAATAATCAATAAACATTATGTTTAAAGTCAAATTGTGACAATACTTAACTACACAAAACTTATTGACACATATCCTACTTCGCTAGTTTTAAACGTGACTAAAACTTAACACTTTTGAAAATACGACATACCTAAATCATCTCCATGTGCTATGATACCAATTGTTGGTTTCCCATTCAATCCATATCATCACACACCAGATAGATTTAAGATAAATAATAAAACAAAGTAGAGAGAGAGAGAGAGAGTTTGGAGGCGAGATAGAAAGAAGAGTATAATTCTATTAAGCACAAGTGAAAACTACACAACCTATCAAGCCGCACCCCTTACCTTGTGGTAAAGGGTATTTATAGTAGAAGTAGAGGCGAGATAGAAGGACTAGCGAGGTAAGCACGTCTTGGTACATGGGCCGTGCCTCCCTTTTGGGCCTTCTACCGGGTTAAACTAAAACTACTTATAGCAATGTACTTAACTATATATTACAAGACAAGACCAACAATAAACACTTCTAAGACGAATCCTATCATCAAACACAACATTTAGATCTTTATCATAGTCAAACTGGCCAACATTCCCAAACATTTCCAACTCAAACTGATTATCAACCTTGTAATAATTTTCCATATTCTCAAAACATTCAACATTCTCAAGATTTTCAGTTATCACAAAATCTTCAGCAACATCAAAATTTTTAAATATTTTAGAATATACAATATACTCAAAATATTCAATATTCTCAGAATATTAAATATATTGAATATATACCATATTTTGAAAATAAACATCATGACCATCAAAATGTTGTTAGTAGCTACATCTAACAGTATGACACTCAATATCAAAATTACAACACCCAAAATCAACGATATAACACTCCACACCCTGATAGTTATTTCAAATCTGAAGTTGATACTAGAATTGTAAAGGATAAAGAAGATGATGAAGACGATTATTCTAAAATTAGATATAATCCAGACATAGATGGTGATGGTGAGGAGGATGAAGAGGACGTTGGTGAAGTTGATGGTGATGGTGATGGTGATGAGGAGGAAGATGATTTTGGTAAAGTTGAACGTGAGAACGAAGACAAATGTTTTAGTAACCGGCAAATAGATACTTTTAAGCACATGCCAGGAGATTTTTTAGAAACAACAATTTTTTAATCCAAACCATGAAACCCAAAAAATAACAATTCATCAAAACTTTTTTTAGGGTGTTGGTATAAATTAAAAGATGAATGCGTATTAAAAATCAGAGATTTTTTTAGATGGTTATGAATACAAGGTTCAAAAAACAAATCCTCAAACATATAATGTCTACTGCGTGGTGAAAAATATTTAGGGAAAATACATTGTGGAAGTTATAATGGGAGTACGGGGTTTGTTACAAAAAAATTTGAAGACAACCACACTTGTCCAAAAACCATAACCCGTTAGCATCACATAAATGCTAACAAAGCGTTAATAGGTTACCTTGTTAAAGAGCAATTAACATATCGATCGGAATATAAACCCAAAGATATAGTAAAGGATATGGTTTATGCGTTTTGGGTCAATGTTTCCTACCCAAGCATATAGGAGGTTGCATAAGGGGTTAGAGATGCTTAGGGATAGCCTTGATGAATCTTTTTAGAAATTACCTTATTGTCACAATTGATGAAAAAAAAAGAAAAAAACTTGCATTGTGATGAATATAAAACTAGACAACCAAAGAAGGTTTGAAATGCTGTTTATTTCCATTGGTGTTGCTATAAGTGATTAGTTCCACAAAATTTCAAAAATTCACTTATGTTGTTTTGACTAACTAAAGCCATATTTTTCATGTTGTCATAAATTCGTAGTTTTAGGAATCCTTTAAGACCAATGATCATAATCGATGGTGCTCACTTAAGGAGTGACTTTTACCACACAGTCAATCTTCTAGTGTAGGTATGGATGGTAACAACCAGATTTTACCTATCGCTTATGGTATTTGCCAAGGTGAGGACGGACCCAGATGGACATGGTTCCTTGAACAGTTGAAGGTTTGCATCGGTGAAAAATCAAACTCAACGATCATATCCGATCGACACCCATGTATCATTCAGGCTGTCAAAAAGGTTTACCCAAAAGCTTTTCATGGTTATTATTGTCGCCATTTAATGATGAACGCCGACATAAATGTTGAAAGATTCAAAACTATAAAGGATGTGCAAGGCGTACACGATCCCTGATTTTGACTGTTATCTGGCCATGATACATGTTGCTAGACCTAATGCATATAAGAAACTTAAAGACGCGCAATATTCAAAATGGTCCGGGGCTCATTGTTTGTTGCTAATCGTTATAATTACCTGACATCTAATAGTGAAGATTCCGTTAATTCATTAACTCGGAAAAGCTCGTAAACTTTCAGTAACAATGTTCATGGAATTCTTTAGAGATATTCTGGGTGGTATTACGAAGGAGAGAGATAGAGACAGGAGGTATATTTTTTACTATCAATTCAAAATGTGGTACTATCATTTTTTTTGTTAACGAGGTATTGCACCCGCGCGTTGCGGCGGTTTTTTCCTCTATTTTTTATTTTTCTAATTGTTATTCTTATTTTTTCGAGTTCATTTTATGCAATCCAATATTATACTTTAACATACTTTAACAGATGTTACGTATATAAACGACATCAGTGAACAACCGTTTTAAATCTATAATTACTAAAAGACTTAAATACGAAAGCTGCAATGTAAAAGACACAGAAATTACCAAATTCAGGTCATCCAAAATAGGTTCAAGGCTTATGTGAAACAAAAATAAGGTTACCTACAAAATGGTTCAAGATGTGGCTGTATCTAGAATTACAATCCAAGAATTCCAAAGAACAGCTAATGTAGAACCTATAGCTATACTACCCCCACTGTCATTTGTTCCAGGCGTTATTTGACCGAAGTTCAAACCAAACCCGATCGGAATTTGTGCAGAGGCCCACTTTCCAGAAATTCCGGTCTGTAAAATGGGTCAAGATATGCGCGGGTCAAAACGTGCCAGGATAGGATGCTTCGCAGGGAGTACTTTCCCCTTAAGACCAACTTTGATAGTGCGGGCATGAGTCGCCCATAAATCATCTTTTATTTGCAAAAGTGAGCATAAAGCTGTTGGGAATGAAAGCATACTTTATTTTTGTTAAATTCTAGAAATATTATCAGTGAAGCAACGAAAACCTGCAATTGTAGTCATATGATATCCCGATTCCGCTATCAAACAAAAATCCTAACAGAAAGGAAGAGAAAGAGCATTCTTATTCCTTAATTGTACATAGGCCGTTCAAAAAAAGTTGTACATAATTTTAAGATGTGATTACAGTTTTTAGGTTTTTTTGTACCTGTTTCGCAACACTGTATGGACGTTCAGTTGTGTTCAAAATCTAACAGTAATAGGCTGAGAAGTTAACTGCTAGTCGAAGACGGATTGGACGTGTTGTGGTGAGTTTCATACCATCAACCCACCCCTTAAACCGACCCGCTGAACCAACCATCTTTACACACCCTCTGTACAACCCTCCTGAGTAGTTCCCCTGAACCCGCTCACTAAGCCAACATACTCAACCAACCAACTGAACCAAGACACTCGACCAACACATGATGAATTTGTTAATATTCGTGAAAATGAACATGATGATAGCGTAATAAATGTTATTGCAGACAGTAAATGTATTTTTAAATAACATAACCACTAACCTCTTTGTGTCTAGCATTCTCTTCATCCTCGAGATCACCTTGCTCATTTAACGATTTCATGATCATCGCTTGGAATTTCTACTCCAGCTTGCTCAAAAATCAGTTCAGAAGGTCCGCTTTCACATCCGATTTCCATGTCTTATTCAAACGCTGTGATCCGGAGTCCACATTCTGTTGACTATTATCACAACTTTCCTTTTGTTGCACCATCCGTTCTTGTGAGCACGATTGATCCGGATCATTTCGTCTCTGCTTGACAAAAAAAAAAAAAAAAAAAAAAGAAGAAGAAAAGAAAAGAAAAAAGAAACATACAATTATCTGGTGAGGTTTCATATCGAGACACCATGATATAACCGTGAACATCCATGTTTCAAAGCAAACTTTCTGAAATTTTGGGCAAATGATTAATTTGGAATAAGATTCAAATGAGTTCCCACGTTGTTGAGCCAAATTTTGGGCAAAGTAAAAAGGCTAACCTAAATGAAACCGTTTATCATCGGCTATAATAGATATAGATAACCCGCAGTGAGTGCAATCACATTGTCGGTGTGATTGGCTAACCAAGATACGATATAGATAAAAGAAATGTTAGCTCACATTAGTTGATGCCCTGGTTGCGCACATGGAGGTTGCAGAGGCGATTGTTTGTCACACTCTACCATCCTTCCACCTTTTGCAACAACATAGTAAAAAGATCATCATAGCTATGACCACGGTTTATAGCATACTATAAAATTAATTTCCAATACCAAAAACTCGACATGGCTGCACCCATAATCACGGTATGGGTTAGCGCAAGATCTGAGGTTTTGATGCGAATGCATAAGAACAATAATATAAGCAATCCCAGAACCATAAATACGTGACAATTACCATTTTATCCATATGTCCCTGGCCGACAACCAAACTCAAATTAGTCAAAATAAAAGCGAAAGGATATCATAACCTTCAACAACTTCACCAAACACAACTTGTCTGACATCTAGCCAAGCCAAGCAACTTTAGCCCTAGAGAAGAGAAACCCAAGCGTCAGCCATGGATAAGATCCCAAGTACCATTATGGTTTTGATGTGCGTGTTTTTTTTATAAGGGAGATCGGAGGTTCTGGAAACCTATGGAAACCGAGACCATCCACTTTATCAAAAAAAAAATTCGATCCGGTTGTCAACCCGAAACGACAACACCTATTTTTTACAAAGAGTGATACGACAAAAAATTGTATCCAACACTGTTGCTACACTCAGATCTGACACTGTAGTTGTACTGTAGCATACGACGTCGTTTTGGACATGGATTAAAAAAATTTATAATGTAAAACACTTAACTATCTAGTATATTTAATTATATAGATGTTGGTAAAATGAGCTTACACCTTGGGGGAAGCTAGAATGGCATTTATTATTCAGAAATTCATTATTTAAATGTCTTCAGTATCAGTGTTCACAACTACCAAGTGAAATGAGCTTACACCTTGAGGGGAAGCTAAAATGGCATTTATGATTCGAATAAGTCATTCTTTAAATGTCTTCGTTATCAATGTTCACAACTACCTCGTGGATGATAAACATACAAGCTATGAAGTTGATTTAAATAAACGTATTTGCAGTTTCCAAAAATGGCAGCTTTGAGTATTGCCTTGCAATCACGTAATAGCTGCTTCAAGATTCCTAAATATCACTGATGTGGGTATTTGGGCAGAAAAATGATTCAAGAAATTTACATACAAAACAACATACAAAGAATCAATTTATCCCGTCGGTGATATTAAAGCATGAGACACTCAAGCTTATGTCACACCTATTTTACCTCATTACATAGGTAAACGGTCAACACGAAGACCTAAAAATAAAGACCGTATATGATCTAAAGGAAAGATGCCCAAAGAACCATATTGTACTCGATGCCCAACAATTGGACATTCTAAAGATAGAACATACAGCTTCACAAAGACTGGCATACGATTGGGGACAACCTTTTATATAAGTGATTGATGAATGTTAGGTACATATTCACTAAAAGATAATTGTAATTGTTTGGGTGTTATGTAAGGTTGATTATAAAAACAATACATGTTCATTGAAAAAACAAGCTTAATTGAAAAACAACAAACAAGTTACATCAAAATAACAAATGCAAATAACATAAGATTACATTGAAAATAACTACACATTCCTAACCTTCATAGGGCATGAACCGTGGTTTTCTTTGGAAACTTCGCCCTTTCTCTTCTTTGGCTTGATTTTTGTAGGAGTGAATTCGTATCTTGTAACGTAGATGTTAATTAGATTCTCTTTAAGCGGTATAGATGGGAACATGTCAAGATCGGTTACCAAAGGTAGCGGACCATCCTCGAACTTTGATTCGCCGAAAATAAAAATATCTAGATGTTTTTCATTATAACCTAATTAACACAAGTTGATGCAATTCATCCATGCAAATTGTGTTCATATTTAGAAAGTCAACATAAGCGTAAGCACCCTTGTCGTAGGTGATACAACCAAATTTGGTCGAGAAAGTACCATAGTGATATAGTCTAATAGAAAAAGTAGTTCATCTTCATCACCATCTTCACCATATATTGCCTCTATGAAGTTGTGTTGGCCTTCAGATCTCCATTCATGGACAACCATGTTTTGAGTTTTCAATGTAGACATCTACGATAAAAATCAGCAAGTATTTATAAGGACAAAACATGAGTCCGTAGCATCTATGAAAAAAGCTAAAAATTTGGGCCGCGTTTAAATCGGGTCGCGTTTTAATTTGTGTCAAATTTTGCTAAATAAAAGTGGGTCGCTTTGGTATGTGTGAAAACACATACATTTTCTTTATCAAAACCGGACCCAAAAGACCAAAAAAACTAACCCTATAAAGCCAAATACATTTGTGTTTTTAAGTTTATTCATGTGCATGTAACATATATTGCAAAATGGACAAAGAAAAGACAAAACAGAGAAAAACGGGCACGAGATTGGAAAAGAGTGTAAAAGCCGGAGCCGGGGAAGTGAATTCTACATTATGGATCATGCTTATGCTCAAAATTACCAATAAACCCTCACCCTTAATCCATTTTCACCAAAATTCATTAAAATCACAATTGCAAATCTAGTCCTTATGTGTTTGCAAAATAAGTCTCTAAGTTAAATCTACCCTTTACCCTTTTAATAAAATCCCACTTGAACCCTTTTTTACCTTACTTAAACCAAACCGGACCCTTTTTTTACCCTTGAATTCCTCGGTCCAAACCTTTTACAATCCAACAGTCCAAATTCACCTTTTATCCCCTACCCTTATACCACCAGTCCAAAAGACCCCTTGAACCCTCCATATTTAATATAAAACCCTGGTCCAAACAAACCAACCTTTCACTTTTTAACCCCTATCCCTTATTACCCGGTTCACCCTTCACCCCACTTAAACAATAATAATAACATATAACGCGCCATTTTACCCTTCCTCCTTCCTCCCACCATTTTACCTTGCATCCCACACAAACTTACCCAACTTAAAAACCTTCTAGAAGCTTGACACACCTGGCAGGGCTCTGACATCATGAGAATGCCACATTGGTAGATTGAAGCACTTTTACTAGTCGAAACACGTCACTCCATGATCCAAGGGTGCGAATTAGAGTTTATGATGATGGGAAATGATCAAAGGGTGTGATGAGAGGATCTAGGAGGTTCCCAAACCCTAGCTTGAAGGCTTTAAATACCCCCTCATTTCACAGATTGTAGTGTGCAGTATGTGTGTAGGAATAAGCTTAAAATAGCTTATTTTTAAAGTTCTTTATTTTTACTTGTAATCTTTAATTTTAGTATCATTTACTTTTAAAAGCATTGTAATTCTCTTTTTATTAATAAAAATCAATTTGGCTTTTATTTCATTTACTTTAAAAGCTACTATCATGTTTACTTATGGTTGATTAAGTTTCAATAAGCTCTTATACTGTCTTTTAAGCTCATATAAGCTTCTTAATAGCTTATTATGAATTATTGTAGTATTTTGTTTAATTTTAAGGCTTTTAAGTTCAAAAAAAATCCATTTTAAGGTCAATAAGCTGTTTTGGAAGATAAGCTAGTAAGGGAAGAGCTTATAGGGTCATTACCAGCTTGTTTCTAAACAAGCTGGAGCTTGTTGAGTAGCTCCTCGAGCATTAAATAGCCTTTGTTGAGCTAAGGCTTAATAAGTTTCATGTTTAGCTTATTTCTCATTAAACTGCTTATTTTTATGCTTATTTGTCTTTCAAAGTGCTTAGATCTGCTTATTATTTATTGTTATTGCTATTTGTTGCTTATTTGTAGATTTAATCTAAATTGTTTAAGCTTTTTAAAAATCATCAAAAGTAAAAAATATGTCCTTATCCTATAGCTTATTAATAAGTGTTTTCAATAGATTAAAATTACTTTTAAACCTTCATTCGATCGATTAATTGTATGTTTTTATTAATCCAAGCTTGTCTAGTCTTAATATGTTTTTAAAACAATTTTTGTTATTTAAAGGAGTGTTTGGATATGGGTTTTTAACAAGCAAAAACCTGTTTTCATCACTTGTGGTCACTTAGGTCAATTAGATCTAGCTATTAAATGGATAATTCAATAGATTAGAGTCAGTTTTTTGTAGATTTGATTAGGTTTAAGGTATTTAGATCATAATATGTTAGAATTTAGAGCCTAGGGTCAGTTTGATTAGCTTATTTTGATTGAAACTTATTGAGTCAGTTGTAAGTGTCAAGTTGGTGTTTAAATTAGTTTACAAATCATTTTGAGTCAATAGGAGTTCAAGTTTAATAGTCAAATTTGCATTTTCATTAATTTTCAAAATGGGTAAAAACTAAAAAAAAAAAAAAAGTGTTATGTCAGTCAGTTTTCTTGCTTATTTTCTAACTTATTTATAAAATAAAAAGCCATAAAAATTGGTTTTATGTGTTATTCAGTTGCTTGTCTTAACCTGTGTGGTTTACAAGGTCTAGCTTAATCATTTAATCAACTTATTTTGGTCATAAAGTAGGTGGGTCAGAGTAAGTGTATGGTGAAATCACTCGGTGTAACTTTTTCTAAGCTTATTTTCTAGCTTTTTTAGGGGTCTAATCTGTTTAAATTTTGGCTTAATGTGTTTACTTGTTGTTCATCTTGATCTGTCTTTAGCTTTGGTGGTCTTAATTTGTCTCTAGTCAGCTTAATTGTCAGCTTAAAGTAGCTGGTTTAGACTGAATTTGAAAAAAAAGCAAAAGGGTCAAATGCAGTGCATCTCGACCTAGTGTTCTCAAAAGCTCTTTAATAAGCTCTAATAAGCTCCAAAGTGTCGAAAATGGTTTTACATGTTCTTAGCTAGCTTGTGAGTGCTTATTTCTTTGTTTGAACTTCTAGCTTGTTGCCTTGTAGTACGTTAAGCTCAAACATGCCCATATAAACTGTTTGGATTTTGCTTTTGCCTTAAGTGCTTATTTGTGTTTGGTACTTATTTGGCTTATTCCTTGTTTATTGTTAGGTTAGATTTGCTTAATATTAGTAGCTTATAGTTCCTTTAGGTCTGTACAAGCTTGTAGCAGCTTGTGCATCATAAAACTGTGTAGTTTGTTTAGACTTATAAAGCTTTTAGCTAATTTTGCAAACTGAGTGCTTTTCTAGCTTATTCTAAAGTTCAATTTAGTTTAAAATTGCTTAGTTAGTGTGCATTTAAAGTCTTAGTAGCTTATTATGAGTAGCTTAAAGCTTTTCTAAAGCTTATTGCTTGAAATCAATTAGGTATGTTTGGTTTAGCTTAATTTTAAATCTGTCACTTTAAGCAGCTTAATTCCCAACTTATTTTAAGTTTTCAAAAGTTTTGTTTTCACAAAATTTTATTATTTCAATTTATTTTTAAGTTTTGCAAAAAGAAAAATCAAAAAAATAAATTAATTTTGCAAAAAGGTAAGTCTGGATTCGAACCCTAGACCTCACCCTATTAGCACCCTAGGGACTTACATGATTCTATTTGCACAATTTATTACTTAACCACTCTTTTTTACTTTTAGCTTATTACTACTTTTTAGCTTATCCCGGATTATTTCAATAAGCAATTTTTCCATTTTTATTTTTCATAGATCCAACACATAATAAAGTACTTTTCCTGAGTTTTTGATAATTTTCACTTTTCATTTAGTATTTTTAATATTATTTCTAGACAAAAATAGTTTTCAACTCATAATAAATAAAATAAAAATCAGAAAAATACAAATCTTTTTTCTAAAATTCTTTTTAGTCATTTAGGACTTAGGAAAAATAAATTTGCACTCGTAGGGTTTAAATTTGAGAATTTAGGTTTTTAGGGCTTATTAAGTTCCCGGTTTTACGCTTTTTTGGTTTAGAATAATTAGGGCTTAGTTGTAACTTGTTTTATCGACTTGTTTGCTTATTTTTGCCTTATTTTCCTCCTTTATATGCTTTTTAGTTTATTCATTATATTTTAAATTCCAAAATCCAAAATTATCTCATCCATTCAAATCACCCGATCACAAACGAAATCCGATTTTCTATTTCGCGCCTCGTTAGGAGAACGAAGATGGAGTATCCCTACTTCCGGTAATATACGTATTCTTGGTGGTTTGACTTCCCGTGATACAATTTGGGGTTTCACATTTTCCTAAGTGTGAAATTACCATTTTGCCATTTCCCGTGGTTTTCTTTACTACTACTAATATTTATATATATACTTTATATCTATATCACGTGTTTAACTTGGGACGCGTTTTACTATACGTCGCGATTTACTTTGTTCAATAAATTTTGTTTAAATAAAACTTGGGTCGCGTTTTACTATATAGGTCGCGTTTTACTTTTGCTAAATAAATAAAAGGGGTCGAGTTTAAAGAAAATGGAGTCGCGTATTTTACATGAAAGTAAGTCGTGTTCTAAATGGATCGTGTTTTTTATATGAAAAAAGTCGTGTTTTAAAAATTATCGCTTCACATGTCGCGAAAGATGAAGTGAATTTTTTTTTCATCAAATGAATCTAAGAGCATGCGCGTGATAAGCTTGGGTTAAAGTTTAACATCGTCCACATCACATCGCGTCGAACTTTAACGTTTCACTTTATCGCTCAAAAAGCAGCGCGTCGATAACGTTCCAAGTTAAACTTTAACACTCCGTGATTCTGAAAATAACCCTCATTTAGGGGCGTAAAAAAGAAGAAGCAAGTAGCAGGCGTTAAAGAACGCGTCGCGAGGGTATAACTTCTGCAATAACGCGCAACCTCCAATGATTTAACGCCGCTAACGGCATTATTAATGGCAAAAATGGCGTTATGCCGTTACCAATGAGACTGCTTTAACTAGAGTGAATTTTTTTTGTCATCAAATGAATCTAACGTATGATATTTAAAAGTTCACTGCGCTAAAAATTTATGCTAAATCTTGTAAAATTCTTTCTTTAATAAAAGCTTTTAAGTTGAAGTCCAAGAATCAAGATGTAGAAAAATAGCCGGTCAGAAAGAAATTTCTAGAAGCAGGTGGAAATGGTTTGCGATTTTATCATCACCACCTGAGCAGAGCAGAGAGGGTTTTACTCGCAAAACAAAAAACAAGCCCTAAATCCAAACAAAAACTAAACCAAACATGTCAACAAAACAATCATCATCGTCATCATCATCATGTCAGGAAGTTGAATGTGTAGGTGAACTACAAATCGTTAAAGAAAACCATGACTTCATCGGCACCATCCCCATTTCTTATAATAATAATAATTCTTCATCCTCCAATTCTGCCCTTATTGTTCCTTCTTCTCACCCGGCCCCACCTCCTCCGTAAGCAGTTGTTTTTTTCTTAAACTAGTTTGATTTTTTTTATTTGTTAATTATTGTTGCTGTTGTTGTTAGGGAAGGAGCGCCGATGTATCGGGTGATTCCTACCGAAACTAATCTTAAAACGCTGCCGGTTATTCGACCCACCGATGATAATAAGGTTCTTCCTATTGTTGCTGCTGCTGCCGCCGCCAATACTAGAGGTATTGTTTGCTAATATCAACATTTGTATGTTACATGTATCAGTAATTGTATGCTACTATTTTAAATGGGTTAACGCATTAGGTGAGTTTTTGACTCGTTTACGTGGCCTAACCGGACACCCCCAACTATGTACCTAGTAATTTGGTAAATTATGTTTCCTAATATAAATGTTTGTATGTTACATGTATTAGTAATACTAGCTTTTGTCCCGAATTAATTCGCCATGTTACTATTTTAGTTTGTCACATGTTATCTGGCATGTCCGCTGCTTTTGATAGTCTGAAGGGTAAATCTTAAGTCTTAACTATTCATTAGTTTGATATTATTTGATTGTTTTTTCAGAGGGATATCACTCTTAACGTTTTACTTCCTTAAAAGCTATACTTCTTTTACTATCACAAGTGTTCTAGAGCTCCTTTCATTTCTGTCTCATGAATTTGACCGAATCATAAAAATCGTGTCATGAATGGTATGGTGTTGGCAACATTGTTACATTGGTATGGTGTAACAATGTGGTACTGCCATGATAATTGTGTTCATACAAAAATACCGTAGCTTTTATGTTGGGCGAACCACTGTTTTTATTGAAACACTTGGGTTTTTGAAACAACCATCTATCGAATGGGATTGGTATTTGGATTCGTGGATAATACAAAACTTTTTCCTGTAACCTGGCATGCATTTGCAGATAAAGCAGCTGTTAAAATAAATAAAGCTCATTATTAATGTGCACACCAGTATTAACTTGTATTTGGGAGAACGGTTGCCTCTCGAAAGCAGACTGGATCTGTGTTCTCTCTTCAAAATTCTCTCTTTTTATTAGTTTTTTTAAAACGAAACTTTTCTTGTAGATTTACCGAATGACAGTGGCACCATGGCATCAAACCTTAGAAGAAAAGGAGAAGCTCTTGCTGTGTCTGGGTTAACAGAGTATGGAGATGACATTGATGTTATTGCTCCAGCTGACATTCTGAAGCAAATATTTAAAATTCCATATTCCAGGGCACGTCTATCTATTGCAGTACATCGTATTGGACAGTCTCTCATATTGAATACAGGGTATATTGTATCGTCTTATGCCTCACTTAGTTTTCTGTTATACCTAGGTTGCAGTTTCCATCCATTTACTTATTTTGATTCAGGTTATTGTTGTATAACTAATGGTTTAAACATTTAAAAGAAAAACGTGCTAAAAGGGGAACAGGTCAAAATCAACCAAAGTGTTTTCAGTGTCTAAAACATCCTCTTAAGTCATTTATGTAAAGAATTATATTACTGTTGATATACAGTAATTTTGTAATCACATTTGACAAATAATTCTTTATAAATCAATAGAACTTTGTGGACCGGAAATGTTTGGTTCAGCCCAGCATGACTAGACCAGTACCAAGAAGTTACATGTTTTAATTAATTACCCTCCCTGCCTGATTTGACCATTTTGCTACATATAGTCCTTTACTAGAAATTGTGTTAACACCTGATAATAATTCTATTTAAGTGCAGGCCTGATGTTGAAGAGGAGAGAAACTGGCTAGAAGACATAAGCAGTCACAATCCACAGAAAAATCTATATTTAGGAACTTCGCTATGCATTCTGTTAGGATGGAGGCATGTGATTGTCCAACGCCTCAAACTTCTGACTCAGATAAGCAGGTCAACTCAACTTATCTGCCAGGCAATAGGGATTCTGATACAATGGTTAATGGTGGTCAAGGGAAGGATTTAACTCTTAATCAAAACAAGATAGTTTTATTGGGGAAAAAGAAGAAACAAAGAAATAAAGATGATGATGCTGTTAAAGAGGTGTCAAAAGTCAAAGAAAATCCTAGACCTTCAATGCAAGAATCAGACATGTACGAAGAATGAACCGAGACGGTTCTTAAGAGTTCTGTTTTGGAACTTTAATAATTTGCGTATGTTCTTGGGGAGCGACTTGCTCATATTTAGTAATGAGAAATATGTTGCAGTGAGTTTGCACTTGTGGGATGTGTCGAGACAGGTTAGATTGCACGACTAAATATGTTTTAGCTGGAGTTGGCTATTTTGACCCTTACATTTAGGAATGGATCATTTTTAATGCACAGAACCTCCTAAATCGTTATATATTTATTGTTATTTTATAAATATTACTTTTGTTATACTCCGTAATAATTAACGCCTTGATTATTTGTCGATTTTGTAAAAAGATTGACAAAATGTGTTTACGAATCAACCAAACTTGAGTAAAAGATGATCAGTCACACAACCCTCCTGAGCCGCCCATCAGTTGCAAGTATTCACCTGCTTAACTTCATAATTAATCTTCTGCAGGTTACTCCATTGACTTGGCTTGAAGCTTGGCTAGATAATATGATGGCAAGTGTACCTGAGTTGGCCATCTGTTATCATCAAAACGGTGTTGTTCAAGGATATGAGCTGCTGAAAACAGACAATATTTTTCATTCTAAAGGTTTATCTGAAGATGGCACTCCTTTTTTTTATCCTGAGATCGTTCGAGAGCATGGCCATTCAGTTTTACGCTTCCTTCAAGAAAATTGCAAGCAGGACCCTGGAGCTTATTGGGTACTTTTTTCCACTAATCGAGTTAATTTATTTTTTCTGGCTTCTTTATGCCTGTTTTTGCTAAAATGTTGGTTGTTTTTCATGTATGTACAGCTCTACAAAAATGCTGGAGAGGATAACATTCAACTTTTTGATCTTTCTGTTATTCCTAAGAGTCATGCCACCAACAGTTGTGACGATGACTATACCTTTAGACCTTCTTTAATTAATAGAGGGAGAAGTGATTCGTTACTCTCACTAGGAACTCTACTCTACCGTGTTGCTCACAGACTCTCACTTTCGGCGGTCTATTTCTCTCTCTCTCTGGGTAACGGGCTGGGTTGGGTAACGGGTTGGTGTAGGTAGCGGGTCAAAACAGGTTCGGGTTGGAATGATAACCTTTAGTACAGATCAAAATGGGTCAGATCAGATTTGGGGGACTTGCGGACACTTTTTATCTAGTTTTAGCTTTTTAGAAAACAATCTGTACATTCGATGTTATTATGGAAATTATATAATCGCAATGGTATTCCATGTTTTTGAATCAAGTGATTTAGGAAGTTAAAGCATTAACAGTACACTTTGGGCGACGTTCGTTCCATTCAACCCATTTGACCCATTTCTCTGTTAGCTTACTTTTTTATCTGATCCGTTCGACCACAGCCAAATCTAATAAGTGTTCTTTGCTGCAGTCTCCTCACAACAGGGCAAGGTGTGCAATGTTCTTGAAGAAGTGTCTTGACTTTCTTGATCAGCCAGATCAATTGGTATCTTCGCAACTCTTTATTTGATAGATATATAGTTATGAATTTTCACATGTAGAACTGTGTTGTGACCAATAGGTTGTACGCATTTGCTCACGAGCAATTTGCAAGGCTACTTTTGGATTATGATGAAGATTTGGATTTGACATCAGAAGTGCTGCCTCTGGATTCTGAAGACATTGTAGTTGATGCTGAAGAAAGTGAGTCAGATAAATGCTTCAATGAGAACTCTGAGTTGATAATCCATGATAATTTTATTTCCAACAAAGAAAATGAGTCTGGTGGAGATACAGCTTCAGAAACTTCTGTACCAGATGGTTCTTTAAAACTTTGGTGGCAAATGAGGCTGAATCGGAGATGCTGTCATGCAACTGCCAACTTGTAACGCTGTGGTTCAAGCTAATGTTGATCTTATCTCTTCTAAGTTGGCCGCGATACATCATGTCTCCCAAGCTATTAAGTCTTTAAGGTGGACACGGCAGCTACAGAGCTCGGAGACTCGTGGAAAATCTGACCATGGTGCACCATTGCCAGTTGATTTCTCTGTTTGTGCATGTGGTGATGCTGATTGCATTGAAGTTTGTGATATTCGAAAGTGGCTTCCTCGTCCAAGCTTGATGACAAACTGTGAAACTACTACTATTGCTTGGAGAATCTTATTTAGCCCTTGGAGAAGCATACATACAGGATGGTCAATCACATCAATCCTTTAAAGTTGTTCGTTTAGCTTGTTTGGTTTGGCTCAATGCCACAACTTCTAGAAAGTTCTAGATTTATCTCCTCAATGAGTAGTTCAGTTCATCAATTGAGATGGATGACATTCACGATACAAAATCTATAGCAGCTCATTATCTGTTTTGGGCCAAAGCATGGACACTTGTTGGAGATGTGTATGTTGAATTCCATATAGAGAACCAAAAGGTTAAAACAGAGGAGAAACCACCTGCTAGAGAACTAAAATGTCTCCTGAAGTTCAAAAGGAGCTTGAAAGGCTCAAGGAAAAACTTGGGAAATTTAACCAGAGCTGTTCATCTTGTTCATTGGTCAACTGCAGCTGCCAGGTGGTCGGGCCAGTAGTGGAAGTAGTGCAAGTAGTAGTAGCAGAACCACCCGCTCGCTTAGTTATGGAAAGAAGCATTCTGAAAAAACCGTTTCTAAAGCTTATTGCAAAATGTTGTGAAGGACAATGAAGTGGTAATATCCTCTTCTAAAGAGGCGGATTCTGATTCAGCGGAGACAAATCGAATAATGGTGGCATTTTCAGATACCTTGATGATTATGAGCATAAAGATGCAGACCATAATCTCACTACTGCTCTTGATTGTTATAAAGAAGCCGCTAAATGTTTGGAAGGTGATCCTAGTAATTCTGCTGAGCTGCATTCTCTTTACAAGAAGAAAGGTGGGTCTGCAATGAGTTAGGCGAAAGAGACTGGAGCGAAAAAGAAACTGACAAAGCTGAACAAGCCTTTTCTGAAGCTATCAGCTCTTTCAAAAAGGTTTCTGATTACAATAACATTATTTTAATCAACTGTAATCTAGGCCATGGAAGACGAGCAGCAGCTGAGGAGATGGTATCACAAATGGAGCATCTACTAAGAAATCATCCAGTTTTCAGTAACGCGTGTAACCAGAAACTGGAGGCTGCTAAATCAAAGTATTGCGAGTCATTAAAGTTCTATAGAGCAGCAAAAAAAGAAGCTGATGCCAATGATGTAATTAGTGATCTTAGAAATGAAGTATCTACTCAGTTTGCTCACACATATCTAAGGCTTGGCATGTTTCTAGCAAGAGAAAATACAACAGCTAAAGTTTATAAATCTAAAATGGAATTCGGGAAGCGTGAGATATCAGCCAATGATGCAATTAGTGAGGCTTTATCTATATATGAATCATTAGGGATTTGCGTAAACAAGAGGCTGCCTATGCATATTTTCAGATTGCTTGCTACCAAAGGATTGTTGTTTGAGATTATTGGAGATGGATGTGAAGAAAAGTAAATTGTTGAAAGGTGAAAACAGTGTGCCCCAAAGAGTTAAGCAACACTTGTCAATAGCTGAGAGGAACTGGCAGAAGTCTATGCAGTTTTATGGGCCGAAAACACATTCTACAATGTATCTGACCATTTTGATTGAAAGAGCGGCTTTGTTGTGTAGCCTGTCAAAGTCATCTCATGCAAATGTGGTATGTGTAGACTGCTTTTCCTTCTTTTACATGCATTTTACTTCCCCATTCATATCTGGTTGGTTAAAAACACTTTTTAGGGTGGTTAGTCTTGACTAGAGCTAGCAAAAGGACCGGTGGGATAACTGGTCAAACAGGTTTGGATTAGAACAGATATTTTTCAAGTTTCGGTAAAAAGGGGTTGTGTCATATTGGTCGGACTGTAGACATTCTAACTTACTAGAAGGGTACCCGCGCAATGCGGTGGCGGGTACCCGGTGACTATTTTTGTGGCGAGCAAATGTTTTTTATTTTAAACTTCCTTATTCTAAAGTAGTAGATAAATGTTTTTCAAAAGTAGATAGTCTAAATTATTAATAGTGTAAATAGTAAACATATTATTATTCAAATTTTAGCAATAAATTGGTGGTCTAACTATAGTGAGCTTTTCTTATAAACAATTCCATTAAAATGTATCATTATTGGAGGGCGGTTACATATGGTTTTAATAAGACTTAAATTTTAGATTTTACATTAATTTCCTACTTTTCCTTTTCTAGTAATGTTTTGGTCTTAAAATTTTAAGACTTCCTTTAATAGAAAGTCCCAAATGCTTTATAATGTAGTATAGATAATTTAAAATGTGCCAAGTATGAATGTATGTTACAAAAGCTATTTTTTTTTTCCTTTTTTTCTTATACTCTTATTTAACAAGAGGCTCATGCATGTAAGTGTGTGTTAAATGACCTTCAAGTTTCAACCTGTTTGTCTAGTAGATATAAAACATAGCCAAAATCTGTTCATTTATGCTGAATTGGTTTAAATTTTGCATCTTTAGTGTTAACACTACTTCAATACAAATGAATTACCCCAATAGGGGCCACAGACTGAATATCGTAAATGCAATCCAGTTGAGTAGTCTATGTAATTGTTTTATGGCCCGTCAGTTCACTTCAAATTGTCTGGTAATAGGAGTTGGTTGTTTCTGTCTTATATATCAATGAAAGGTTCACTTAAATCAGTAGTGTTTATAAGCGTCCATAAACTTGCTTGCGGATGGGAACCTCATGTGTCCATACTAAGAGTGGCAAAATGGGACCGTTGTGTTGTGTTGGGTCGGTTATGTGCAGAACATTTTTTCCCAGATTATTTTGCCTCTTATATAGATTATCTGTGTCAAATAAGATTACAAAAGTTAGCCTAAGTAATAGTAATAGTCGTTTTGAATGAATGATTTTAGAGGTTTTCATTCATCTAAAAAGTTCACTTTGTGCAATTTTTTAACCCCTTAGGCGCAGGTAGACAGTTTCCTTTGTAGCTCTTTTTTTCTTTGACCTGTTAAAGATGAAACATAAGCCAGATTGACACATCAATAAGTTAGTAGGCTGAAAGCGCCTCCTCTAGTATGCTTTCCCATTGATGGTATGAATGTATGATGAGTACAAAATAATTAATAAAATAGCGTGCAAGTATGCTTTTAGTCATTTCATTATGTATGATCAACTCTTTCATAACGGGCAACCGTTTAACTAATTCGATTACATTGCAGATGCTTGAATCTGCTCTGAATAGCTTGCTTGAAGGACGCCACGTGCCTGCTGCAGATAAAACTACATTGCAAAAAGAGGATTGTAAGGTGTATGAGAGATTTTGGAGTCAGCTTCAGATGACGTTAAAAAGCATGCTAACAATGGCTCTTCCAGGAACCACAAAGAAATCTCCTGCTTGTTCTGAACAGATCGCTTCAGAGTCTGGAGATGTCAAGAAACTCAAGGAGCTTTACATGTTATCTTTAAAGGCTACGGACTTCACTCAATTGCACGCCATCTATAGGCTTTGGGTGTCAGAAAATAAATCAGTTATACAGTAAGATTACAATGGCGAACTTTCAAGTTATATAAAATTTTAAGTACTTGTAAGTTGCAACTTATGCAGCAAGTAACAGTGCTCTTGATTTGTGTATGTCACGAACTTTATATCCCAGACCAGAAGACCATGTTAACTTATACTTCATGCGGCTAATGTAATCAACCTGCTCTATTTGTATCCATCTCTTGGAGAATCATACACATATAAAGTAGAGGTGGTGGGTTGGTAAATTGTGCCTTTGAATTTATACATGGTAAATATTTGAACATGGGGCTTTGTTTAGGGTTCCGTGAGTTTGACTGAAAGTAACATCTGCTTCTTAGCGCGGGAACATAGTAGTTGGAGTTGTTGGAGCGTATTGACTATGAGTACAATGTTTAAAGGGACAATGTAGGAGTGTCATCGTCATAACATTTAACGTCGGTGACTATTGTTAGATGGGTGACTACTCTAGATTAGGGCCGAGCACCGGTCCAAAACCGAATCGAACTGAACCAACAAAATCGAAAATCGTAAAGAACTTGAATCGAAACCGAATCGAGTATAGTCGGGTCGGTTCGGTCCGGTTTAGACGTGTTTGTGTGTGTTTTTGTTGGTTTTGGGTCGACCGAACCGACCCGAAACCGAAAATCGTAAAAAACCAAAACCGAAACCGAACCGAAGGGTTGTCGGGTCGGTTCAGTCGGTCCGGCTCGAGGTATATTATGCAAGCTCGGTTTAGGCTCGGCTCGTTATAACGATGCCCCAATGAAAAATAAAATTTGGCTCAACCTCAGCTCATGGTATATTTGAGCTTGTTTATTAGCTCGTCATCGAGCATGTTTATAAGGTCACCACTCACCAGTAATGATCATGATACCATGTAAGAAAACACATTCATTAACAATTTTTAAAAGAAAACAGTGGCTAACCCATTTGATAACCCTCCAACAGAATGTTAATTTAGGGGAATAAGGAAACTTGAACCCGAGTAAACAATCCATACGAAAAAATAATAATAACGAGGCTTTACGAACCCGTACGATGCACCGACTATGATTTTGATTGAATATCTACTTGTTTTGTACATAATGTTTGTACAAATGTTTGTATACTTATTATCAAGGTTGCGTTAATGTGTGTGATATGTTTTATATAATCAGTTATATGTAATGTATTAGGTTGTTTATTTTATTTTATTTTATTTTGTCCAATAAGTTTGTAATCTGTGTTTGTTATCACTGGTTGAAGATTGTTGGTGATGTTATTCATCGCTTTTAATTAAGTTTCAGTGAAACAATAAAAATGATATTTAGTTTTATAGTCTTAAACGCTAAGTTTCCCTTCAAGTCTGCTCCTTCCCTGCCGGATATACCTATTGATAATCATAACCTTATTGCATCTCCTGCTGTGGTTCTTGACATGATTAAGAGTTTTCCCCGTGGTACATCTTGTGGTCGAGATGGTTTGCGTGCCCAACACCTTTAGATTGTTTTAGTGGTTCTGCTGTGGCTATATCTGATGAGTTAATCGATTCTATCGCCTAGGCGGTAAATCTTTTTCTTGATGGTAAGTGCCATAAGGCATTGGGCGAGTATATTGTCAGTGCTCCTCTCACACCGTTGATCAAACCAGGTGGTGGCATCCGTCCTATTGCTGTAGGGACCGTCTGGAGGCGTTTAGTCTCCAAAGTGGGTGCTTCGATGATTGAGCATTCCTTAGATGGTTACTTGAATGATCTACAGTTCGGAGTCGGGGTTTCTAGAGGAGGGGAGGCTATTCTTCATGTCGTGAATCGATTTATTGAAGACCGTGGAGATGATGTGGGCCTTTCGATGTTGTTGGTGGATTTAAAAAACGCCTGTAATTTGGTGGATCGTGAGGTTATGCTACAGGAGGTTCGCCTCCATTGTCCTGCCATATCACGTTGGGTTGAATTTTGCTATTCCAAGCCAGCTAGATTATATTATGGGGAACGCACTTTATGGTCGCATCAAGGAGCGCAACAAGGTGATCCACTTGGACCTCTCCTTTTTTCCTTGGTGCTACATCCTTTGGTGTGCAAGATTAGAGACTCCTTTTGCCTCTCTCTTCAAGCTTGGTACTGATAACGCTACACGCGTCGTTCGGGGTCAAGGAAACTTCCTTTTCTTTGAGCAAGTTTTATAACACCCTAGGCAGTGAACCTAATCGTTGTAGTGTAGTAATTAGGGTAAGCCACGGGTATTGATATCGTTCTCTAGGGGAATAGGAATGCTAGTAAGGAGTTACTACGCTAAGGTTAAGGTTGAGGAAGATTATTTTTTGTATTTTTATATTTTATGAAATGGAAGGTACGAATCTCGGGTATTGGATTTGGGGGTTGGTATTTCTACGATTACTCTACTATTATCTAATTATCTAAACTAAGGTTGTGGGAGTCTATGTCTAATTAATGTGTGCTCGTATGATAGTTTAAAGATGTGTTTACTTAGGTTGTACTACTCCTTAATTATCTCTATTGATGGTTGAGTTGTCACGTCCTTATTCTTAGTTGCGTTGTGTGTCTAAAGTTGTAGGGTATCGTTTCTCCCAACTCTTTGAACTTACCAAAGGGTCTCGTCTACAAAACCCACTAGGGATAATAAACTCTTACTCTAAGGCACTCTTTGGATGGTTTAGCTTACAACTACTCGGTAATTATATTCTAAGGTTCAAAGATGAATCAAGCATTAAGTACACAACGAATGACCTATCGCATTACTAGATCATTAATCAACTAAGATAAGAAACAACCAATCAATATTCAATAATTAAGTTTCATACTTCTAAGCAAACACACAAATAAATTAGCGGGACATGGAGAACATGCAAGCATACACAAATAATCAAAGACATAATTGAATTAATGAAGTAAATACTTATCTTGATGTAAGATAGGGTTTAAAACCCTAAAATCTTGTACAAGACACCTTAGGTTCGGTTTTAGGTTTTCACTCCAAAGACTCTCCTTAAAAGCGAAAATTCGGATTCTATATATAAGATTACATATGCGACGGCGTCACCTTATGTTTCGTGGCGCGTCGTGTCGCCGTCATTAGGGTTTCGTCTTGGCGCGTTAACCTTGCGGCGGCGTCACCTTATGTCCGTGACGCCGTCCTCTTGACTCGGCGTCGTGCGGATTGCATCTGGGCCGTCACGAGTAGCGACGGCCTACTCTTTACAAGCCGGGCGTCGTCACTTGAAAATCTGAGTTTGGGTTACGAACCGTCACAAAAATCCTAGGGCCGGCGTCGCGGTTGCTTTTGGCCGTCGCCTTCTATTTTCAATTTGTGAGTGTCTCGATTTTGACTTTGGCCATTTTCTTCATATATTCGCGCCTTTTCGTCCAAATAAGTGCCATTCCGGCATTTTGCCTTCAGAGACTTAAAAGTGAAAAGGAGCGATATTAAGCAATAACGGATACAAAGTGATCAAATAAGGACTAAAAGCGACCCCTCAAAATGGTACCTTTTAAAACCTTATCAAATATCCTACACTTGTTATTTGCTTGTCCTCAAGCAAATGTGCTTTAACAATTAATTTATAAGTTAGGGGTCATGAAGCATTAATTCAAAGCGGTCCACAACACATATAAGCCCATAAAGTCATAACAAACACGAAAGTACATACTAGCACCTCACGGGGTGTTTGGATACTCGCATCTCTCTCGGGTGTATATATGAAATATAACAAATAGGAAATGGAAGATAAACACTCATTAACGGTCCTAGTACATAGATTACCATAGGCTTGAGAATAGATCAAACCTCCATCGCTTTGGCGTAAGCACCTAGGAAAGACTATCAAAGAGGTCTTTTAAAGGGTTGTAATGTTAGGCTTACGGTAGGAAACAAGGGTTTGGTGGGATAGGCTATTTAGTGGTGGCAAGTCAAAATCTCTATGTTAAATGCATATGAAGAATGGCGTTGCTAAGCCAAGACTTGACACTCTAAAACTCTAGGTAGCGAAATAAACAAACATAACTTTAAAGGATAGATGTAGGATGGTAGCCAGTATTTTTTTTTTTTTTTTTTTTTTTTTTTTTTTTTTTTACTCTACCATAACATCAAAATACTAGGGATTTATAGGCATATCCCTACACTTGAGTTTTATTACTCTAACACTAATTTGACCCGATTTGAAAAGATCAAAACACTTGGGGTACATTATTATGCAAACAAAGGAATTTAATTTAACGTTCACTTCCGTCATTTCATAAACTTTAACTTTTCCATGAATCCCAATCGTCCCAAAGCGTATACAAAGGATATGACTCGACTTAGCAACTTATGCAAGCAACTAGATAATTGAACTAAGGGTTTAGGGTGATAACAAACATTTGCACTAAAAGTGAGTGCATAAGGGGTAGGCTAAGGCGATTTGGGTGTATATTTGGGGGTGGCGTGTAAACAATGCTCTTCATTGATATTCGGAAAAACCGAAACATCACGAGAACCGCGAAAGGGATAGGCTCGAGGGGTTAACTAGGGTATCGTGTACTAAAGATGAGTACAACATAAAGGGTGTGGGGAATTACTCAACCGATATGGAAGAAGTAATTATATTACGGTGTCGAACAAGGGTTATTCTAATGCCTCTTATCATTTAGTTATTCCTAACTACACAAGTGTAGCCTCACTTGCGATCTCGGAATGCATCACAAAACAAGTTCTAGAATCTAATATACTACCGGTTCACACTCTAAGCATTGAAGATGAATGCTTTTAATTCCTACTAATCTAAGGCGATCCTCGCATTTTGGTGGAATTTGGGTGGTAAAGGGTTTTGTGCTAGTCATGCAACTTCCTATCCATGAGGCGCTTTTGTTAAGACTAATGGCCCACTCCTATATGTCATGAAAATTTTAAATTTGGTGCCAAAATTACCCTAACCGACATTTTCTCATGGTTTATTACACAATCACAATTGAATGAGCAAATAGTCGAGGATAAGCATAGTTTCAAAGTTCCGTTTATTTTCCTCCCTACACTTAAATGAACATTGTCCCCAATGTTCCCGAAAATATCAAAGTTATGATAATGGAAGGTAATTAAAAGCGAAAAACTAATACTCCACGATTAGCATTGGTAGGATCCGTGTAAAGTGGTGGTTAAATCCTTTTCAAGAAGAATTATTGCGTGAAAAGCTCCTTCCAATCTTATGTAACTTCTTCTTGACAAACTAAACTGCACACTTGAAGAAAACAAAGCGAAACCTTGGCGTAAAATCGGTGATAATAATGTATATAAGACTCGATTTAAACTAGGATATAATGCTTGTGGAATGGATGTTTCTGAAATTTCTAAGAAAATTAAGACACGGAAAATTCCAAAAATTTATAAGTAGCTCGAAAAGCGAGAAAAAAGTAATCGATGTTTTTACTCCTTCTGGCGCCGTCGGTTGCAATCTGACGCCGTCGGTTATCTGACAAAAATTGATGCTGCGATTTTCGGAAAAAATTGGAAAATTTACATCTTTAGAATCGGAAAAAAATTTACGCAAAACATCCATTATGACTCGATACAAGCATTTGACTCGAACAAACAAACATAAATATCTTTTAGTTAATTGTTATTCTCATGTTTCGTTTCTTTTGAAAGCGTGTGTAATCCTCCTACACTTATCCTTTATGTAAAATACCTTTATATGCAATTAAGGCGAGGTTAAAAACAAAATAAAGCATTTTTACAAATTTAAACATGAGGATAAACAATTAATAGAAGATATATGACACTAACAAGCAAACAATTAAGCATGGGTTGCCTCCCATGAGCGCTTTTCTTTATTTAAGAGTCTTGTAGCTAGACTCATAGTGGGTTCTACGTTTCCTCATTACCGCCCTCTTCACCCTTTGTTTTCCCTTCATCGAAAGGGTGTAGGCAGCTATATGCTCACCGTGGATTCCTTGCCAAGCTGTCGATTATGGCGGCGGTTTATCTTTTAAATTGGTCTCCTTAGCGTGAAAGGCCCAAACCATCTTGGTTTGTTTCTTCCTCGTAATGCCCTTATCCGAGATCTATATAAGAGCACTTTTCTCCTTTAGAAATTCCTCGGGGTCCTTTTGTACCCTAGGTATTGAGGTGGGATTGCTTCCTAACTTTTATCGGGTTTCCACAATATCGCATACAATCCTTGAACCATAAAGTCTCTAAGCCCTTTTCCGATCATTCATCTTCTTAACATTGTTGCGGGGCTTTTCGATTTCCACCGTAATCATTTCCATGATCTTAAGAGGGTATCTTGGGATGATGGGTATCCTAGCGTACCCTTCCGCTTTTGAGTATCATGATGCCTTCTCCGCATTTGATGGTTGCCTTGGCGGTGGCGAGAGCGGTGTCCCAAGAATGAAGTGCGTTTTATCTTCCTCAACATCAATGATCACGAAATCCACGGATAAGCGATGTTAGCCACCTCAATTAGAACATCAACGGCGATTCCTACAGGGTGGACATAAGTATGATTAGCTAAGGAAAGTCTAAGGTCGGTCTTGGTGGTTTCTCTTTAGTTAACTTATTATAGATTGACAATGGCATTATGTTCACATCGGTCCCTTGATCGGCCAAGGCATTTATATTGTCCATGTCACCGACACTAAGCGGTATCACGAAATTCCTGTGGTGTCTCGTTTTCTTGTTAACGGTTTTTATAACCAACTCATCAGAGGTTCCATAGGTAGGCGTCGTATTCTTAACACATCATTTTCCTTGAGAGCTTCCTAAGAACTTCATTGTACCTAAAGTTGTTTACTTGGTTTGCAATGGTTTTCTTGTTATATTAGTGCTTAGGTAGTACTCAATGGTCTCGGGTTCATCATTAGGCACGAGACTCGTCCCGTGCTTTCCTCGAGTTTTCCACATCTCGCCCTTGCATTCTCGGGCATAATGGAAGCGGCGTTTACAAATGAAGTGGGAGGCAATCGTTGCTTCTTACGAGCACTTTTTGGGAACCTTTGTTTTGGTAAATTCAATTACCAAATTCATCATTTCTTTCATTTTTGCTTGCATTTCTCTCTCTGCCTATAAACCTCCTCTTGAATCGGCTAATCTCTCTGTGAGTGCCATGTACTCCTCATTTGATCCTTGAAGCTTGGTGAAAGTGGTATTGGGGAAGTAGAGCAGGCGCCTTCGGAACAGGTTTGCCAGCGACTTGGGGATTCGAAAGAGGTGTGGAGCGGTTGGTGGAGTGGGCGGTTGAAGACCTCTCGAGGAATTTGTGCGGGTGCTCTTTTACGCCTTTCCATAAGATAATCAATTCCTCTCGATGGCACTCAATTGCTCTTGAGTGTATCGGAGGATTCGGGAAGGAGTGGATATGGCATTAACCACGTTAATCGGAGTTTGGAGATTCACTCCAATCTTCGTAGCTTTGATCGGCAAGCTCCTCTATAATACCCCATGATTTCTGCATTAAAGTCATTGAGCCTTCCACCGTGGCTCGATCAATGGATCGTCGAGTGATGAAATCGGTATGATCATAGAAGATTTGGATTTGAAGCCAAAGATCAATGCCATGGTGTGAAGTCTCACGGAGTAGTTCCCATCGAGTCCATGCTTTGTAAAGAGACTCACCTTGGGTAGCTGGAATGTCAAGATGTCTTGCCTAAGCTTAGTGGTTCTCCCGGTGGAAAAATTGAGCAAAGGCGAGAGGTAAGATCATCCCAACTTGAGATGGAGCCGGGGCGGAAGTCGCTCAAGCCAATTACTAGCTTGGTCCCGTAGAGAATTGGAAGAGCAGCGGTAGCGTGGTCTCCCGAGTAGTAGCATCAAGGTCGATGGAATCGGCGATTTTGAGAAATCCTCGAATCTTGATTTGGATCTTACGAGCGAAGTCCATGGAATGCACATCCGTTTTGCACCAACCGGATGGTGTCGGATCGCGGGGCCGTAGTTTGGGCTTGGTCGGGAAGCTCAATGGTGTTCCTATAGCCTAGGTGGCTTGGTCTCGAGTATTCACCAAAAGTGCAGGCTCTTGGCGGGTCATTTGGTGGTGGGTTGATGAGTGGTGGTTGGTTATCACCTTCCATGATGAAAAGTGATGGGATTACGAACAAAGGTCACGAAGAAGGGGATAGACTAAGAGAAAGCTAAAAATGAGAAAAATTTACTTGATAGGAATCAAGCAAAGAACCTAAGCGGTGGACTACTAACTAGCTATTCTATTCCCGACAGCGGCGCCAAAAACTTGATAACGCCACTGCAGCGTCGTTCGGGGTCAAGGAAACTTCCTTTTCTTGAGCAAGTTTTATAACACCCTAGGCGGTGAACCTAATCGTTGTAGTGTAGTAATTAGGGTAAGCCACGGGTATTGATATCGTTCTCTGGGGAATAGGAATGCTAGTAAGGAGTTACTACGCTAAGGTTAAGGTTGAGGAAGATTATTTTGTATTTTTATATTTTATGAAATGGAAAAGTACGAATCTTGGGTATTGGATTTGGGGGTTGGTATTTCTACCGATTACTCTACTATTATCTAATTATCTAAACTAAGGTTGTGGGAGTCTATGTCTAATTAATGTGTGCTCGTATGATAGTTTAAAGATGTGTTTACTTAGGTTGTACTACTCCTTAATTATCTCCTATTGATGGTTGAGTTGTCACGTCCTTATTCTTAGTTGCGTTTGTGTCTAAAGTTGTAGGGTATGCGTTTCTCCCCAACTCTTTGAACTTACCAAAGGGTCTCGATCTACAAAACCCACTAGGGATAATAAACTCTTACTCTAAGGCACTCTTTGGATGGTTTAGCTTACAACTACTCGGGTAATTATATTCTAAGGTTCACAAAGATGAATCAAGCATTAAGTACACAACGAATGACCTATCGCATTACTAGATCATTAATCAACTAAGATAAGAAACAACCAATCAATATTCAATAATTAAGTTTCATACTTCCTAAGCAAACACACAAATAAATTAGCCGGACATGGAGAACATGCAAGCATACACACAAATAATCAAAGACATAATTGAATTAATGAAGTAAATACTTATCTTGATGTAAGATAGGGTTTAAAACCCTAAAATCTTGTACAAGACACCTTAGGTTCGATTTTAGGTTTCACCCAAAAGACTCTCCTTAAAAGCGAAAAATTCGGATTCTATATATAAGATTACATATGCGACGGCGTCACCTTATGTTTCGTGGACGTAGGTGTCGCCGTCATTAGGGTTTCGTCTTGGCCGCGTTAACCTTGCGACGGCGTCACCTATGTCCGCGACGCCGTCTCTTGACTTCGGCGTCGTCGGATTGCATCTAGGCCGTCCGAGTAGCGACGACCTACTCTTTACAACCGGGCGTCGTCACTTGAAAATCTGAGTTTGGGTTACGAACCGTCACAAAAATCCTGGGGCGGCGTCATTATGCTTTTGGCCGTCGCCTTCTATTTTCAATTTGTGAGTGTCTCGATTTTGACTTTGGCCATTTCTTCATATATTCGCGCCTTTTCGTCCAAATAAGTGCCATTCCAAACATTTTGCCTTCAAGAGACCTAAAAGTGAAAAGGAGCGATATTAAGCAATAACGGATACAAAAGTGATCAAATAAGGACTAAAACGACCCCTCAAAATGGTACCTTTTAAAACCTTATCAGGTACCTAGATGATGGTACGATCATTGGAGATATTTTGACTGTTGGGAAATTTTTGGAGCTTATTATGATGGATGGACCTCGCTACGGTTTGTACCTTAATGTCGACAAAACTGAGGTCTTCTAGCCAAGGGAAGATCCTAGAAGCAGGCTTGCAGGTGTTTTCCCCCCTAATATTGCCCGGCCTTCACGAGGGTTAAATTCTTTGGTCGGACACCGCTAGTGTTGACCTTGATTTTAATGCGAGCTTGTTATGAAATGGGTTGCTAAAACCATTGTGCTTATGGATCTTGTTGCTAAGCAATGACCCTCAATGGAATTGTTGCTCCTTCCGAGCTGTCTTGGTATTTCAAGTTATATTTTTCTATCGCACATGCTCCCTCGGGTCTTTGGCGTGCTCAAATTTCTTTGTGCGACACTTAGCTCTTCTCTAGGCGTGTTGTCCCGCTACGGACTGGTTTTGGTGATTGGCAATGGAGACGCCACTACCTTTTGATTTTGGGGGCTTGGCGTATACTCTGTAGGTGATGTCTTGAACTATGCTTTCCTTGCATCTAGACTCCAATCTGCCAGTTTATAGACTAAGCTCCTCCGAAATTCTGGCATTATAACTTCTGGATCTTCCTTTGATGATGCCCTGCATGCTTTTAATGCGAAAATGAAGACCGACCTTTTGGACACCCCAGGTGAGATCGCTGCCCCCAAACTCATGAAGAAATTGACATATATATATTTCACACGTGTCGCCAAAATGGCCGAATCCACCTTTTGCTTATCTACTCAACTGATGGCTCCATGGAGATTGCAAAATGAGGACTACACTTCTAACTGGCTTAGGGTGGTTCCGATATCCGGGTTGGGACAGACCATGAATGCTAGAACTTACCGATGTGCGTTATGCTACCGGTTAGGTGTCCCCTTTTTTTTCTGCTCAGATGCCATGCTCAGCTTGTTCCAAGGTATCTACTGGTGAAATTTATGGGGACCACGCGATATCCTGTGCTGGTATCATTGGCATTAAACATCGGCACAATGTGGTGCGTGATACCCTTGTTGACATATGCTCGCGGTCTGGGATCTCGGCTCGTAAAGAGGTTGACATTGGGATATGTGGAGATAGGGACAAATCTTTACGTCAAGCGATATGTTGCTATATTCTTGGGGCGGTGGGAAGGATACGTGTGTCGATTTGACGGTCGTCTCCATGATACAAACTAATATGGTTGATTTCGCCCGGTGGTGTGGTGGTGAGCGGTATAGCGTAAGCGTGCAAATACGAGGTAAATGTGCGGACATTGGATATAGGTTTCTCCCCTTCTCATTCTCTTCCTTTGGAGAGCTTGAGAAGGATGCGGTAACCTTACTAAAGCGCATCCGAAGCTTCGCATTGACTCAGGAAATTGACGCACGTGCTGCTGATCATATTTTTAGTAGGATTAACTTTGCTATAGCTAGATAAGTGGGAGCCCAATTAGTTTCTCGGCTACCCACTAATTTCTTGTAAATCCTATGATTTTATAATGAAGTGATGTTTAATAATAATAATAATAATAATAATAATAATAATAATAATAATAATAATAATAATAATAAGTGTTTCTATGTACTCGCTAAGTCCCGTCGGTGGCTATTTTTGTAAATCCTATGAGTTTCTAATAATAATAATAATAATAATAATAATAATAATAATAATAATAATAATAATAATAATAATAATAATAATAATAAGTGTTTCTAAGTACTCGCTAAGTCCAGCGTCGGTGGCTATTTTCGATTGCATCCGCGCCTCGCATGCGCATGATTTTCCTTTCATCATCCCTATTGACGGCTTGAGACAAATGATGAAGTATCGCCGATTCCGATATGTGCTGTGTTATAGGCTTTCTGTACCCATGTTCTCTAAAGGTAGCATTTTCCCGAGTTGCAGTGTGCATCGTATGGACCAAGGGGAGATCACACGGTCCACTGCTCTAGTGAAGTGGGTGTAATGTTCAGGCATAATCTGGTGCGTGATATTCTTGCTGATATATGTTCCAAGGTTGGGATCATGGTGCGTAAAGAGGCTCCAATGGGGTTCCTTTAGGAGGATGAGAAAGAGCTACGACCCGTAGACTTGTTATTATTTAATTGTGATACGCGTACAACGCACGTTCGGGGTCAAAGGAAACTTCCTTTTCTTCGAGCAAAATTTTCAACCACCTAGGCAGTGAACCTAATCGTTGTAGTGTAGTATTAGGGTAAGCCTCTGGATTGATATCGTTCTCTAGGGGAATAGGAATGCTAGTGAGAAATTACTACGCTAAGGTTGGGGTTGAGGAAGATTATTATTTTTTTTATCTTTTTTTATGTTTTTAGAAAATTGAAAGTACGATCTCAGGGTATTGGATTTGGGGGGTGTTACTTCTACCGATTACTCTACTATTATCTAGTCTAATTAACTAAGCTAAGGGGTAGTTTATGTCTAATTAATGTGTGCTCGTATGATGATTAAAAATGTGTTTACCTAGGACTATTACTCCCTAGTTATCTATAACAACTCGTAAAATTTTGGATTATTATAATAATATTTATCACGTCAGAAAATTTAAATCGGTTACTTTCGACATATGTGAATATTTTGTTAGGATTTAGTAAATCCAGTTATTAAAGAGTCGATCACCTCAAGTATATGTAATCGTTAAGCTCGTAGTCGAGATTAGTTAATGTTTTGTAGTATTTAGTTAAGTAACACCGTGGAGGACAGACGGTCTTTACCATCGTATGCTTGATCCACAGCCCGTAGGTGCCGATTTATGTTAGAACTATAAATACTCTCTACCTCCCAAGGTAGGGAGTTGGAGCTCATAATAAGATTTTTCTTTCTCTCACTAAAGTTCCCGACCTCTAACTCTTTCTCTCTAAAACATCATCTTATACGCCTCTATGTGTTTATGGTTTGATGTGTTTGTGAAATCCAATATGTTACAAATGGTATCAAGAGCCATGGTTTGATCATCTCTCTTACATATACTTGGATTTCTAGTGGTTTTAGATGGTTTTGAGTTTGAAAAAGTTTAGTGGTTTTGCATCATTTGGATCATTTTAGTGTTAAAGTTTGAATTTTGGGTGTACTTTTGTGTTTAGAATCATTGTAAGTGCTTGGGTTTTGATTTGGTAGCTTGAATCACGTGGTTGAGCTTGTTTAGATTGAAAAGTGTGTTTTAAAGTTTTCTTGCTAGCGACTTGGTTCTCGTAGTATTTTTCATCATAGCGACTTGCTTGAGTAAAAGTTAGCGAGTTACGGTGTTAGTTGTTAGCGACTTGAGCCTAGCGACTTGTCTATTGAGACAAGCCGACAAACAGTACAAGTTAGTGGATTCTCCAATACGGCTAGCGACTTGGTGAGGTTAGCGACTTGCTTGTAAATTGTTAGCGAGTTGTAGTGTAAATTGTTAGCGACTTGATACTAGCGACTTGGATCTTAGCGAGTTGTTCTTTAACAACAACGTGTCTAGCAATTGGTGCTTAGCGACTTGGTGTTAGCGACTTGGACCTTAGCGAGTTGCTCTTTAGCGACTTGACGTGTAGCGACTTGGTGCACTAGAGACTTGTGTCTTAGCGACTTGGTTCAAGAATTGTGAGCGACTTGGTTGATTAATGTTTGTACACGGTTTTCTCTTGATATAGTAAAATCCGTGAAAGAATCTATTTCGGTTTAATCATAGAGTTATAAAATCCGTGTAACTGCTAACATGTCTACCAACGTACTCTACAATTATCTCCACTTATTCTTGAGGATGTTCAAGCGGTGGTTCGAGATACTGGCCCACCTATGCTTGACATAACCGACTACAACTCTTGGGCTCGTGAATTAGATTGTCTTGTCTTGGAAAGGAAAATGGGGTCAACATTCTCAAATCCATTGATGAAGGACCTTATCGATTGATACTACAAGAGACTTAATTGATACAGTGCGAGATGGAACAATGATCTATGGATTAGAAAGACCAAAGACATATGATGAGCTCAATGATAAGGAGAAAAGAGATTCGATCTTCGACATCGTGGCTTCTAACATTATACTTGTGGTCTTCCAAAAGATATCTACAAGCTTATCAATCACAACACGAAGCCAAGCGGTTTGGGATAATGTCAAGATGCTTCTCTCGAGGTCCGAATTAACGAAGGAAGACAGAGAATCCTGGCCGTATGATGAGTTTGAGCACTTCAAGATGAAACGGATGAGTGTCTATGAGTACTACGTGAGATTCCATAAGCTTGTGAATGACATGAGGAACATCAAAATGACCATGCCAAACATTCAGCTGAACTCAAAGTTTGTGAACAACATGAATCCCGAATGGCACAAATTTGTCACCGTTGTGAAGCTAACCAAAGGATTGAAGAATACAAACTATGAGTAACTGTATGCCTTTCTTCTTTAGAATGAGAGACATGCTATGTTTGAAAAAAGGATTCTTGAACAGTTCAAAACCAAACAGGGAGAAACAAGTTCATCAAATGAATCTACAACTTTTTACACCAATGTTGGAATTACCACCAAAGCTTCTCAAGTCATACCCACGAGTAACGAAAATCACAAACTCATTCCCGATCCAAGTTTCAAGCAACTGATGCAAATGGGTCATGGAACACTTTATCAATCAACGGCTCTTATGGTTAAACAAAACTTAACCTTCACCCACATACTAACCGTCTTCACACTAACAATGAAATCGGATCGCATCCAATCTACACAATCATGCTTTGGTCGGGAGATGGAAAGGTTACGGTGCAACCAGCTCAAGAAAGACAATATGAACAAAGAAGAGGTGGAGTAGGAGGAGGTATGTGGCAAATCGAATAGTGGAAGGAATGGTAATCGAGGGACAAGCAATGCCAATTAAGTGCTACAACTATGGTGGTGATGGACACATAGCACGGAAGCGCACTTCTCAACGTCCTCAAATGCGAGTACTTCAAAGACAAGATGTTACTTGTGCAAGCTCGGGATAATGGAGCCGTGTTGAATGAAGAGGAGTACATTGTTTCTTCTTGAGGGCAATGCCAAGACATATGATGCGGATGTGGATGAGCAACCAATTAGGAGATAGGTCATAATCATCGAATGCCTTTCAAGTCGCGAATGTGATGCATACGACTCGGGGCGTTGATGATGAACCTCTCGCACAAACAATTTTCATGGCTAGCATTTCTCCAATGGTCTCTCCAAAGGTCCCTCACCGGTCCATCGAAAGAATCAATCATCTCGAGGTATTAAAACTATATGATGATGTTGATGAGCAAAAGATACATGACAAAAGTACAATCAACTGAAACTTTTGAGTCGATATTGAAAATATGGGTAATATCAATGTTGTCCCATATGATCAATATGTGAAACAAAGTGAAAGTGAGACCGCATCAAGTGATGCATCTTCTGCGCTTAATGATGACTATGTTTTGATGAATACATTGCATGTGCCTCGATGATTCGCTATCTCTGAGCTGAATGCCTATAAAGAACAAGTAGCTATTTATGAACAACGTGCTAAGTTTGAGTTAACCACCCGTGAAGCGAAATGGATGACCAAATCGTACAACTATTAGAAAAGTAAGTTTAGAGAAGAAGTATTAAAACAAGAGTTAAACTCCTTACAAGAAAAGCTTTCTAAAACTTCTAAGCAAAAACAAGAACTTCAAGAAAATGTTAAAATGCTTAAGCAAGAATTCGGTGCTAAGGAATCAAAATTTTGAATGATTTTTCTAATCTAAAAACCTTGAAAAACAAGCTTGAAAATAAGTTGTGCGTACAAGGAACACCATTCAGATCGCTCACATGATCACTAAGCATAGAGTCTTAGCGATAAGCAGTACCCCCATTATAAAGGAATCTAATCACAGTATGGTAAAATAGCAAAAGTCGCTCAAAATGTAATCTATGATGGCAATGAGATTCTTAAACCTAGCGAAACCTAGTTGCATTGAGTGCAACCGAGGAAGATAGAAAACTAGATGATGCATCTAGGGAGAAAATGAATAAAAGCTTAACGATCCTGCGTGTAAAGAGAATAACATAACGATCAAACCTCATGATTACACTAAGGAAAATTGGATATCCTTGAACATGTTTAAGCCTCAAACTCAATTAACCCCGAGCGGATCTTTTGGAAGAAAGATATGGATAAGCTAAAAGTTAATGTACTTGTTGAAACAAACACTCCCTTAGGAAAATGCTGCTGCTCTCGTGTATCCTCCAATACACCAATGCATCTAGTCCCTAGATCTATTGCCACTAATAGCAAGACCTTAATCGACCTATATGTTGTTTATCACCGTTTGTTGATTTTGAGAAATGTGTAAGAAGAGAATCACACCTACGAGGGATAAGCGAGGGGAAAGGGTTTTGAACAAACTAAAGAATGTTATTTAAGCGAGGTCATGCCTTTCTTCAAACAATTAAAAGGTCAATTTGAGAGTCTTCAAAAGGGATAAATTCGGATATTAAAGAAATGGAAAAGGAATTTGATGCAATGATAGTTGAAGTGAATGACTATGAGCGAGAACTCAAATATAATGAAGTTGAAAGGAAGAACTTGCACATCTTAAATGAGAATTTGATTTCGAGTTGTGTTGCTCAAGATGTGTTTTATACTATTACTAAGCACTCTATTACCGCTTCTCGATTTCATGAATTATCTATTGCATTGAAAGTTTCCCATGATCGTGTCATTGAGCTTGAAAACAAAACTTCGAACTAAGTGAGAAAATTGATTAGGATGATCACGATAATTTGGTAAAACATCTTTCTAAACTAGAAGTTGAACATTTTGATTTACAACTAAAATATCAACATCTTAAAGGAAATGTCAAAACCTCAAATATCAAGACATCCTCGATGTTCCGTAGTTTGATGCGGTTTTCGGATAAACAAACATGACGAATGATTCAAGCTCATTGTAACACGATCAAAAGTTGAAAGCCAAATCTCTCAATTAAAGGGTGGAAAGAACAATGTGATCCGGCTCCCAAATGCCTCCTCCTTTAGATTCTCAATATTCTCAAACTTTTCATCTTCAAAACTTAGTTAATGCTTTACAAAAGAAAACGAGAGTTTTCTAGAAAAATGAAAAAAGTTAAACGACACTTTAAAGAGTTATATGATTCAATGAAAGTCACTCGTGACAAAAACAACGAAAAAATAACGTCTTTACAAAAGAAAATTGGGAATGAGGAGTTAAGAAATAGGAAGCGCCACTTGTTTTTAATGAAAATGTTGCATCAAAGTCATCCTCGATCGCAAATATCTTGTGTTATTAAATACATTCCTCCTCGTGTTAGGAATAATGAACCTATGTTTCACAACTATTGTGCTCATCTTAAGGATAGTCTAGAATGTCTCCATGAGATTGTGGAAGAGGATTTTATAAATAAGCCTCTTGGCATGGTGAAATTAGGTTTGCGTGCATTCAAGCCAAGCGATCTCAAGAAGCGCTAGAATGTTTAATAGCAACATGTCCTAAATCCTTAGGTGCAAAAGAAAAGGCGTGATGCCTTGTTCTATGCCTAGTGCCAAGCATACAAACCATTCTATGCCTAGTCTTAAGAAAGTGAACAATAATGTGCCTTCAAGTAGTCCGGATCCTGCACTTCTAGTTCGGGAATGCAAAAAGTAGCAAAACCAACTAATGTTCAAATTCCTCTACAGAGTAAGAAGTGACACCAAAGCAAGCGGGTCAAAGCCTCAAGGCAACACAAAGAATGATATGACCTTGCATGCTAGGAATGTTCAGTGGAAGAGAGTAGAAGATCACCTTGGGAGAATTTGAATAAGACGAATCGTGTTGATTCTAGTGTTAGCTCTAAGCGTCTTGTAATTAATGCGACTCGCTACTTTTGGCAAAACATGTAATGATGATTGCGTGGTTTACATTACTAATCACGAATGTGGTGTGAATGATTTGTCTAATGTTGTTAAATGCCGATTAAAAGCTCATAATGCTAAAAATCAAGCTAAGAAGGCTAAAAGGCAAAGCGAAGAAAGTTAGAAAAGCAAAGGAAACCACATGAAGGAAATTTAGTAATATAGGTTATCAATGGATACCCTCGGGCATAAGATTAATGTGTTTTGCCCTAAATTTGCTAAGTCAATGCCCACTAGAAAATGGATGCCTCTTGGTAGAACTATTCCTTAAGAAGTGAACATACTTTGAATAGGTCAAATATGGACACTAGCACCTGCATCTATTTCTAATGAGTCCATTGTTTCTACTTCGATGTGGGTGTTCAATCACTCATTACTAACCAAATGGAACCCATTCTTGCATGGGGATCCCAATTATCCGATTATCCATTCTTGTCTTTGTTCAACCGCAGATCGTTCAAATCGATTCGTGGTACGGACTCATCTTGTTCCAAGCATATGATTTGGAGACCGTCACGGCTCATGAACTTCGTGAGTAAATTCATCGGAACTGTGATATTCGAAGCGATCATTTTGGTGCTATTATGGGTTATGGAGATTACGTGGTTGGAAATAGTGTGATTTCGGGGTATATTATGTTGAAGGTCTTGGACATAATCTATTTTACGTCGACAATTCATGACTCGATTTAGAAGTGGCCTTGAGAAAACATACTTGCTTTGTTAGAGAACTTGATGGTGTGGAACTCTCGGAGGAACTCGTGGTTCAAACCTATACACCATCTCTATCGAAGATATGATGAAATCTTCACCCATCCGCTTGATGTCAAGGCTTCCAAAACTAAGTCATGGCTATGGCATCGTCGTCTCAATCACTTGAACTTTGGTACCATAAACAATATTTCTAGAAAGGACTTAGTAAGAGGATTACCCGATTAAAGTATGAAAATATCATCTTTGTTCGACTTGCCAATTATGAAAAAGCACAAAATATGCCCACAAACCAAAACCCACAAACTCGTAATGGAAGTTCTTACACTTCATATGGATCTCGTGCGGACCAATGAGAGTGCAAACAATAAATGGGAAGAAATACATTCTAGTAGTTGTTGAAGACTACTCTCGATTTACTTGGGTAAAGTTTTGAGGACAAAGGATGAAACTCCGATGTCATCATCAAACTTATCAAACGACTTGAGTTCGACTCAACAATCTTGTTAGAATTGTTCGATGCAGACAATGGCACAAAGTTTGTTAACAAAGGCTTAATTCAGGTTTATGAAAGTGGGAATCACCATCAAAGAAGTGTTCCACGAACTCCTCAACAGAACGGTGTAGTTGAAAGGCTAAATCGAAATCTTGTGAAAGCCGCAAGAACAATGCTAATTTATTCAAAGGTTTCAATGTTTCTATGGGGTGAAGCCATTGCACGCTTGCTACACCCAAAATCGCTCCCTTATTCACACCTCTCATGGAAAAACTCCATATGAACTTGTCCATAAACGAAAGCCCGATCTATCCTACCTTCGTGTATTTGGTGCTTTATGTTACCCAACTAATGACGGTCAAGATTTAGGTAAACTAAAAGCTAAAGCGGACATTGGAGTATTTGTAGGTTATGCACCAAACAGAAAAGGATACCGAATCTACAACAAGATAACCCGAAATATCATGGAAACAATTCACGTTACGTTCAATGAGCTGACCGGTCAAATGGCTACAGGACAATCCAAATCTGGACCCGCATTTCAACCTTTATCCGGTAGTCCTACTCGGTTCTACTCTTGTTTCTAATCCTCACCAAAGAACTCCTTATGTACCTCCTTCGTAAGATGATTTGAAGAAATTATTTGATCCAATGTTTGATGAACACTATGAGCCAAGTGCTAATGATATGTCGGCCCATCAACAGTAGGTCGCCTCTATCCTGCCAATGAAGTTAACCTTCGGCCAATGTCATTAAGTCAAGCGCTGCGTCTGCCGATCACTCTGTCTCATCAACAAATCATCAATAATCGAGTGTACACAATGGAAATGTTGTAGTTGTTACGTATGATGAAAACCCTTTTGCTCCTCCGTAAGATGAACCTTTGAAAACATATTTGCTCCCGAGTCATCATCGTAACCATCTTCTTGGAGATATCACTCGCTACTTAGTTCCTCAACAACAACCAAATGAACATCTTATAAAATGGACACATGGTCATCCAATGGACAACATCATTGGAAACCTTTCCGTCCTAAGTATCCACACGAAAACAACTTGCAACCGATGCCTTATGGTGCTTCTTTAACTCCGTACTCTAAGATCGAACAAAAGACGTGAAATCGCCATGAATGAAGACAATGGTTCAATGCCATGCAAGAAGAAATTCATGAGTTTGATCGACTAGATGTATGGGAATTAGTACCGCTCCAGATTGTGCTATGATTATTGCTCTAAAGTGGATCTTCAAAGTGAAACTTGATGAGCATGGTGATGTTTTAAAGAACAAGGCTCGATTGGTTGCAAAGGATACCATCGAGAGGAGGTATTGACTTTGAAGAATCATTTGCCCAGGTTGCTCAGATTGAGGCAATCGTAATCTTCTTGGCGGTGTTGTAAAATCGGTTGATGATGCCGCCGTACGTGGCGCCATGGCGATATATCGGCGATCATGCCACGATATTTCCAAATCGGTCTAATATGGCGTTTTGGTCAAAATCGGTCGAAATCGGTCAAAATCGAGCTTAGCGGTCAAAATCGCCTTGGCGACGGTTTGGTCAATGCGTCAACGCCGGTCAACGCGTCAACTTCGATCTAGGTTTTTTTTTTTCAAATTCACGGCAATTAACTTCGATTTTATTGATTTTGTTCTAATTTAAGCTAGTTTTTATAATTAATCTTGCTAATATTCATTTCTTTAATAAATTCCTTTATAATTTAGGGTCACCGCCATGGCGCCGCTATGGCGCCTATGGCGCTTGGCGGGGGTCAACCGCCACGGTACCGCCGAGCGATTTTTACAACCTTGCTTCTTGGCTAATGCTGCAAGTAAAACATGGTAGTCTATCGATGGATGTAAAGACGACATTTCTTAACGGAGATCTTAAAGAAGTCGCTACGCCACCAGATCAAGGCTTTGGGAATCCGAGCATCCTACTCACGCTCATCATTTGAAGAAGGTTTTACGGTTTGAAGCAAGCTCCAGGGCATGGTATGACACGCTATCAAAGTTTCTTCTATCTATCGGATTCAAAGAAAGGAGCAGTTGATCCGACATTGTTCACCGTAAAGTCGTGCAAACATTTAAATCACGCTCAAATATATGTTGTGTGACAACCGCATTTCTGTGTCATTTCTACACCGCTCACGTTTCATTATTTCAACATTTTAGTAAACTTGGTTTACTTGTTTCAAATTGCGTAACCTTGGAGGTTTAGCGCTAATTCATGATCATGACATTCACGTACATTTCATATGGACTATGAGTAGTCTACATTTCATTGACATCATGTGCATTTCATTAATTCATGCACGACATTTCATTTCACCCTTCAACGCTTGATTTTTATATTTATTAATTTTATCGCGTGAGTTTTTATTTTGATTATTAACCCGTTACTCTCAAAAATGATCCCGAGGTATTTTAAACTCATATTTAGTTTATAAAAACTATGTTTTTAGTTTTCCTAGTGTTTCACATTCATTTGGTATTTTTATCGTTAAAGTTTAATTATAACGTCGTTTTTCTTAAAATCTTACGATAATTATTTTATCACCCGATTTTCACGAGGAAAGTATTTTTATAATTTTTATCAACTCATTACATTGTATTTTAATCTAACAAAAAGTTACTTGCACCAAAAATTTACTTTTACTTACACTTTTCTTTCACAATTCATTTCATATTCTATCAAAATAAACACAAATACTTACAAGTAAAGATAAAAAAAAAAAAAAGTACAAAATATCTTAGATTCCCCTCGCCAAAACCAAGGGGGGGGGTGCATTAATTGATGAATGGTTGTGAATGTTTAAAATCTTACACAAACTCAAAAGTCTTACTTAACAATTATTCACTCATTCACTTTCACTCATATTTTCTCAAGTGTTAGTAGTTGTTTTTCCTCTCATTTGTTCCTCCATAACCGCCACCCTCAAGATCACCAAGAGATCAAAATTTTATCAAGTTCAAGCACAAGTGTTATTTACAATCTAGTTATACTCTTCTAAGATTTTGAAATAAAATCTAGAGTATTTAGGTAAACCTTTGTTACCTACACCTCTTCATATCACTAGTAAGCATGTTTTTATCATCCTTATGTTTCCTTATCATTTTATATGCTTCTTGTCATTTTGAAGCTCATATGCATGTATTGTAGTTTATACCATTTATTCTTGATTTTAAGGTTTTATATACATAATAGTCATCCTATAATTATCCCCAAGTTAATCTTTGGTCTTGATGATGATTAGGAACCCATGACACCCTAAGAAGGTGTATGGTAGGATTTAGTTAGCTTTGGAGTTGATTTGAAGGGATTAGAATAGGTTTTGTCCGTGAAAAACTATTTTCGTAAACTTTATTTTGTAATCTGTCCTTAAAACGTATTTCTGGAAAAATCCACTGATGGTACGACCTTTTGGCTTTCAAAATTAGAAAATACACTTTAAAACGAATCCGTGGCCTTTGAACGGATAAAACGGAGTTATAACGAAGCCGTGGTGAATTTTTAAAGTTTGACACCGACAAGTATTATTTTCTGAAATTGGCAGCTTGTTGTTTTGAGAGTTTTGGGTCAAAACGAGCCTTAAGCTTCACAAATTATTCCGACTTCTCAAAATATATTAGTTTACTTGATACGGCTAAGGACATATTTTACGAGAAAACGGAGCTAAAACGACAAATATATGGCCATTTTCATAAAGTTGCCGTGAAAGTATTATTTTCTGAAAATTATATTATTTTGACGTAACAAGTATTTTATTAGCTCTATCGTCCATGTTTGCGCGCTTTTAACCGTGATGCAAAACTTTTCATAACAAAGTGTCTTCTAGTAAAATCAAGTTCATCGGCCATATTTTCAAAACAAAAGCCGTTTGTCAAGCGGAGTTATGGTTATTTATTTACGGATGTTCAAAGATTGGCCGAAACTCATTTTCTCGCACACCATTAACAAAACCACCATCTTTAGCCTTTGATATCTTTATGATCGAGACCTTTTGAACGAAAACTCCTGAATCGAAACTTTTAGATATCGATACAAACTTTCCAAAACCGTCGGGTTCGTTCTCTAACGATCGACGACACCGCTTTCGACCACTTTTCCGGAGTCATTTTAGTGATTTCATGGTTTTTCCGACGACATTGTTTTGCTGACGAAAATGGTAATTTCACCAAAATCATTATAAAACCATTGTAGGATGACACTTTGACGTAAAACATGTAAAGTCATTTTTGATTGGTCGAGACGCCAAAAGAGTATTTTTCGACGACGATATCATTTTCAAAACCCGTAAATGGTATAAATAACATACGGCGCGTGCATAGCATTACATTGCAACTCATGACATATCATATCATTGATAATAGGTCCCGTTGACGATCATTATAAACCTCGGTGTACTCACGTTTGCCGTTATTTCTGTTTATCCAAGTGAGTTTTCATAGCCCGCTTTTACATGCTTTCGATTATTTTCAAACCCACGGGAGAATACATTGCACTACATTTTTTTTGTACGATACCAAGTATGTTAAATTCATTACATTGCTTAAGTTACCACATTTGCCAAGTTGAAAGTCCCCATTACATGAACATGAACCGTTAATCTTTGAGAGCGAGGATGAGTGGATAGATCTATCGAGGGTGACGCTTCCATCCGGGTTGGTGAATCCAACCAAGTGAACGGATGCATTTCATTTGATTACATTACGGAGTTGTCCGCAAACACTCTGCGAGGGCATACATTATTGAACAGGTCTAGTTTCGGGGTCATGGGCTTAGAGCAATTGTAACATTATTTTTACGTGACTTGATTGTCATGCATGGTCTATACTTGTGTAGTCGTATAAAATGTTTACATAAACCTATGATTTCTCACCAACATTATTGTTGACGTTTTAGCAATGTATTTTCGTGTGGCGAGGCACGTTCATCATGACATGGTTAGGGACCCATATTTTGAGTCGCGTCGACTTACATTATGTACATTATGGTTTATTTCAAAACATCGTTTGGATTTGTAACATATTTGTATTTTGGCAAACTTGTAAAACTTTTGGGACCGATGTTGTACTGATTATGTTTTATGAAATATCCAACGATGTGTTTTTAAACGACACTTTAGGTCGTTCAATATAACTGTGATGTGGTGCTATGATGGTCGTTGCCCCTGTGAATTCCATTCGTACATTGCAAAGCAGTAAATTGGGGTGTGATGATTGGTACCGAGCTACGCTTATGAGAACTAGGTTGCATCATTGACCCTAGACTATAGCTACATTATCATAGCATCTCATCATTTTATCATCGTACATGTTCATTGTTTTCATGCGGATTCACTTACACTTTGTTCGAGATTATTTACATTTATTTCATATCGGTTGTCACAGACATGTCTTCAGATTCTCACCCTATTACCATTTCATCGGACCCTAGCATGGATGATGTTCCATCACATTCCACAGAGATTGTATCTTCTATCGGATCCACTGCAGCCTTTCCACTGATCATGACCGACACCGAGACCGAACCCTTCGAGGAGGGTGAAGTCGCACCTACACCTCACGTTAGCCCAGTTCTTAACCCATTGCTTGCACCATCACCACCACCAGCACCACTACCACCATCATCACCGTCATCATCATACTTTCTTAGAGAGCACAGACCAGATCGGACTTGCCCAAAAGCGTGCGCTTCGATATCCCTACACCACCGTCGACCGAGCCCGAGCCGCCCGTTAGATTTGAGATGGCGAGAGTTCTAGAGCATTTGGCCGCGACGTACCGTCCACAGAGGCATTAGGTGCCCGTATCGATGCACAGCAGTTACAGATTGATAGTTTGACTCGACAGTTAGGGGAGCTATCGGTTGACAGGATTGAGCCCATCGCCGAGGAGGTCGAGGGTTTGATATTAGGCAGGGTTAGTATTGACTTAGAGTTTCAGGGTCTTCAGCACCGACAGATTGAGGATAGGGAGCACATCACGGAGTTGAGGCAGGAGATGCCTGAGTTGTTTGACAGGACTGATATGGCACGTGATGAGTTACAGAGTCATTCACAGGAGTTAGTTTTAGCTCGTGAGCGTATTGTTACATTGGAGGGTCAGATGGATGAGATGAGGAGTTTGATTGATAGTTTGGTTCTTCAGGTTCGCGATCTCCAGGATAGGGCAGGCGGAGCACCATGAGGTGCCTTATGTAGACTTGTATTATGTATAGTTTTGACCATTATTATCCTAGTCACAAGGTGTGTGACGTAGTTTAAGGAACTTGTTGTATTTTGGTTGTTGTACAAACAAATTATCAAGTATTGACTCTACTATGTAGGAATGGTTATTATTATGTATGATATCGGTCCATGTAGGCGAAATTTTCATGTATATTATCCACGTGTGTTGTGATTATATTGTGATATTTCGTTATTGTTCGTTGTGATTCCATTTATCTTTATGCATGTTGTGGTTGTGGATATATTTGCATGATGGTTGTTTCTACTTACGAGTTCTCATGATTGTTTCATCTTGTGATTTTGAAGAATTATGGCAATCAAGAAAGCTACAGATTGAGATGACTCAAGCAAAGAATTCGGAAGTTGGTAAACGATAGCATTGCTAATGCACTTAGAGTCGAGAGGAAGCGATGGGCTGCTGCTTGCTTCAAGTCGCATCACGCGGAAGCCGCTTAGATTAGATGCTACCGGTAATGCCGGAGGATCCGGGATTAAGAAATGCTCATACAAAGATTTCAAGAGTCTTGAACCTACTAAGTTCCGAGGTACCGAGGAGCAACAAAGAATGGTCGGATGGTTTGAAAAGTTGGAGTCGGTATTTTTGCTTTGTAACCGTCCGGGATGATGAAGGTTAAGTATGCTACAAGCACTTTGCTCGATGGAGCGTTGTCATGGTGGAATTCATACGCAACCAATTGGTATGGAGAATGCTTTTAAGCATACGTGGGAGGAATTCAAGAGCTTGGTGACTAAGAAGTTCTGTCCTCGAACAGAAATCAAGAAGTTAGAGACGGAGTTTTATGAATTGGTCACGATTGGCTATGATATTGACACTTACATTCGAAGGTTCCAGGAATTAGCTGCATTATGCCCATCAATGGTTTCTGATAATGAAAAGTTGCTAGAGGCTTTTATTGGAGGACTGCCTGAAGTGATTCAAGGAGATGTGACATCGTTCGATCCGCAATCAATCGAAGAAGCTATTCGTGTTACTCAGAAGTTAATGGCACAAGTGGTGAAGCGAGGCAAGTACACCACCACTAATCGAAACAACAACTCAAAGAACTGTTTCAACAACAACAACCGAGGCAACAACAACAACAACAATAACAAGCGCAAGTGGGATAACACAAGGGTAGGAATGCTACTCAACAACCGCCCAAAAGGCAAGAAGTTGCTAAGGTTTATGCCGCGGGTCAAAAGAAGGAAAAGGATATTCGGAGTTTTGCGAAATGTAATAAGTGTTTGAGCCACCATAATCCGGTCGTTGTCCCGATCCGTGAGAAGTGCAAGAAGATTGGTCACCGTACTAGGGATTGCAATGCACCACCGCCACGTGTTTTGGTTGCGGGAAATTGGACACTACAAGAGGATTGCAAGAAGGTAAAGAATCAAGCAAATCCGAATCAAGGAGGTATGGCTCAAGGAAGAGTTTATGTTATTGGAGGCGGAGAAGATAAGGAAGACCCGAATGTCATCACGGGTACGTTCCTTCTTAATAATCGTTATGCTTCAGTCTTATTTGATTCGGGTGCCGATAAAAGTTTTGTGTTCATCGTGATTTGCACCTTTGCTCAACATTAAGCCAACTACACTAGACATATCATACAACGTCGAATTAGCTAATGGTAGCGTAGTTTGCACCAACACCATTGTTCGCGGTTGCACATTCAATTTTCTTAATCATCCATTCAACATAGACCTCATGCCCGTAGAGCTTGGAAGTTTTGACGTCGTCATAGGCATGGGCTGGTTATCTAAGCATCGCGCAAGGATCATTGTGATGAGAAAGTTGTACATCTTCCTACAATGGCGAAACTTTGATTATTCGTGGGAGCAGTGGAACTCGAATTAGTATCATATCGAGTATCAAAACGGAGAAGTACATTAAGAAAGGTTGTCTTGCTTTCTTAGCTCATGTAACGGAGAAAAGTCGGAGGAGAAGCGACTTGAAGATGTTCCTATTGTCCGTGAATTTTCCGAGGTATTTCCGAGGATTTACCGGACTTCACCCGCACGACAAGTAGAGTTTCAAATTGACTTAGTGCCCGGAGTCGCACCGATTGCACGAGCACCGTATCGCTTAGCGCCATCCGAAATGCAAGAGTTGTCTAATCAATTGCAAGAGCTTCTAGACAAAGGGATTCATTAGCCGAGTTCCTCGCCTTGGGAGCACCGGTTTTGTTTGTGAAGAAGAAGGATGGATCCTTCCGAATGTGCATAGATTATCGAGAATTGAACAAGTTAACGGTAAGAATCGTTATCCACTCCCTAGAATTGATGACTTATTCGATCAATTGCAAGGTTCCGTATTTATTCCAAGATTGATCTTCGTTGGGTTATCATCGACCGAGTTCGGAAGAGGATATTCAAGACGACTTTTAGAACACGTTACGGTCATTACGAGTTTCAAGTGATGCCGTTTGGATTGACTAATGCACCCGGTATTCATGGATCTTATGAATAGAGTTTGCAATACATTCTTGATCGAAAGAGCTTAACATGAGGCAACGTCGTTGGTTGGAGTTACTCAATGACCACGATTGTGAAATCAAGTATCACCCGGAAAAGCCAATGTTGTGGCCGATGCTCTTAGTCGGAAAGAGAGGCCTAAACCTTTAAGAGTTCGATCATTGGGAATGACAATTATTTCTCCTTTACCGTCGAAAATCCATGAAGCACAAGTCGAGGCACTTAAGGAGGAAAACCGACCAAGTGAAAAGCTTTATGGCATGCCCGAAAGCGCAAATGGTTTTGTGAAAAGAGAGATGGAGTACTATGTTTCAAGAATAGAATGTGGGTTCCATTGTATGGCGGAATACGAGAATTGATTATGCATGAGTCGCATAAGTCAAAGTATTCTATTCATCCGAGGATCGGATAAGATGTATCAAGATCTTAAGAAGCTTTATTGGTGGCCGAACATGAAAGCGGAGATTGCCACGTCGTTAGCAAATGTCTTACTGTGCTAAGGTAAAAGTCGAATACCGAAGCCGTCAGATTGCTCCAACAACCGGAAATTCCTCAATGGAAATGGGAACGATTACTATGGACTTTGTTACGAAACTTCCTAAGACATCGGGAGGTTACGACGCTATTTGGGTAATTGTTGATCGCCTTACCAAGTCAGCTCATTTCATACCGATTAGAGACTTATTCCATGGAGCAACTCACTAGACTTTATGTCAAGGAAATAGTCTCGAGGCACGGAGCACCGATTTCTATCATTTCCGACGCGAGATAGTCGATTCACTTCAAACTTTTGGAATTCATTGCAAGATTCATTCGAACCGATTAGAGATGAGCACAAGATATCACCCACAAACCGATGGTCAAAGTGAAAGGACCATTCAAACATTAGAAGACATCTTTGAGAGCATGTGTGATTGATTTGGAAATGGTTGGGCTAACCATTTGCCATTGATTGAATTCTCGACAACAATAGTTATCACACCAAGATCAAGATGGCACCATTCGAGGCAATCGTATGGTCGTAAGTGCCGATCACCTGTTTGTTGGGCCGAGGTAGGAGACGCACAACTCATCGCCCGTAAATGGTACGGAAACCACCGAAAAGATTGTTCGATTCGTGATCGACTTAGAACCGCAAGGAGTCGATGAAAAGTTATGCGGATGTTAGACGCAAGGACTTGGAATTTCAAGTGGGCGACAAAGTTATGTTGAAAGTATCGCCTTGGAAGGGCGTGGTACGCTTTGGAAAGCGTGGAAGTTAAACCCGAGATACATTGGACCATTCAAGATTTTGAGCCGAGTTGGTCCGGTAGCTTATCGACTTGATCTTCCTTCGAACTTAGCCATGTACACAACACGCTTCATGTTTCAAACTTGAAGAAGTGTCTTCGATTTAATCGCTCGTTATTCCATTGGACGAAGTTCATATTGACGACAAACTCAACTTTGTGGAAGAACTCAGAGAAATCATGGACCATGAGGTCAAGCGGTTGAAACAGTCGTATTCCTATTGTTAAAGTTCGTTGGAATTCTCGACGAGGGCCTGAGTTTACTTGGGAACGGAAGACCGGATGCGACGCAAGTATCCACATCTTTTCGCCGACACCGTTACACCTAACAACGCTTGAATTGTGGACTGAATTCCTTTTGGATGGGCGAATGTGACAATCCGTACTTTCGTGTCATTTCGACACCGCTCACGTTTCATTATTTCAACATTTTAGTAAACTTGGTTTACTTGTTTCAAATTCGCGTAACCTTGGAGGTTTAGCGGCGAATTCATGATCATGACATTCACGTACATTTCATATGGACTATGAGTAGTCTACATTTCATTGACATCATGTGCATTTCATTAATTCATGCACGACATTTCATTTCACCCTTCAACGCTTGATTTTTATATTTATTAATTTTATCGCGTGAGTTTTTATTTTGATTATTAACCCGTTACTCTCAAAAATGATCCCGAGGTATTTTTAAACTCATATTTAGTTTATAAAAACTATGTTTTTAGTTTTCCTAGTGTTTCACATTCATTTGGTATTTTTATCGTTAAAGTTTAATTATAACGTCGTTTTTCTTAAAATCTTACGATAATTATTTTATCACCCGATTTTCACGAGGAAAGTATTTTTATAATTTTTATCAACTCATTACATTGTATTTTAATCTAACAAAAGTTACTTGCACCAAAATTTACTTTTACTTACACTTTTCTTTCACAATTCATTTCATATTCTATCAAAATAAACACAAATACTTACAAGTAAAGATAAAAAAAAAAAAGTACAAAATATCTTAGACAACCCCCCTTGGCCGACCAAGGGGGAAGGGGTGCATTAATTGATGAATGGTTGTGAATGTTTAAAATCTTACACAAACTCAAAAGTCTTACTTAACAATTATTCACTCATTCACTTTCACTCATATTTTCTCAAGTGTTAGTAGTTGTTTTTCCTCTCATTTGTTCCTCCATAACCGGCCACCCCTCAAGATCACCAAGAGATCAAAATTTTTATCAAGTTCAAGCACAAGTGTTATTTACAATCTAGTTATACTCTTCTAAGATTTTGAAATAAAAATCTAGAGTATTTAGGTAAACCTTTGTTACCTACACCTCTTCATATCACTAGTAAGCATGTTTTTATCATCCTTATGTTTCCTTATCATTTTTATATGCTTCTTGTCATTTTTGAAGCTCATATGCATGTATTGTAGTTTATACCATTTATTCTTGATTTTTAAGGTTTTATATACATAATAGTCATCCTATAATTATCCCCAAGTTAATCTTTGGTCTTGATGATGATTAGGAACCCATGACACCCTAAGAAGGTGTATGGTAGGATTTAGTTAGCTTTGGAGTTGATTTGAAGGGATTAGAATAGGTTTTGTCCGTGAAAAACTATTTTCGTAAACTTTATTTTGTAATCTGTCCTTAAAACGTATTTCTGGAAAAATCCACTGATGGTACGACCTTTTGGCTTTCAAAATTAGAAAATACACTTTAAAACGAATCCGTGGCCTTTTGAACGGATAAAAACGGAGTTATAACGAAGCCGTGGTGAATTTTTAAAGTTTGACACCGACAAGTATTATTTTCTGAAATTGGCAGCTTGCTGTTTTGAGAGTTTTTGGGTCAAAAACGAGCCTTAAGCTTCACAAATTATTCCGACTTCTCAAAAATATATTAGTTTACTTCGATACGAAGCTAAGGACATATTTTACGTAGAAAACGGAGCTAAAACGACAAATATATGGCCATTTTCATAAAGTTGCCGTAAAGTATTATTTTCTGAAAATTATATTATTTTGACGTAACAAGTATTTTATTAGCTCTATCGTCCATGTTTGCGGCTTTTAACCGTGATGCAAAACTTTTCATAACAAGTGTCTTCTAGTAAAATCAAGTTCATCGGCCATATTTTTCAAAACAAAAGCCGTTTGTCAAGCGGAGTTATGGTTATTTATTTACGGATGTTCAAAGATTGGCGAAACTCATTTTACGCACACCATTAACAAAACCACCATCTTTAGCCTTTGATATCTTTATGATCGAGACCTTTTGAACGAAAACTCCTGAACTGAAACTTTTAGATATCGATACAAACTTTCCAAAACCGTCGGGTTCGTTCTCTAACGATCGACGTACACCGCTTTTACGACCACTTTTCCGAGTCATTTTTAGTGATTTCATGGTTTTCCGACGACATTGTTTTGCGACGAAAAATGGTAATTTCACCAAAATCATTATAAAACCATTGTAGGATGACACTTTGACGTAAAACATGTAAAGTCATTTTTGATTGGTCGAGACGTCAAAAGAGTATTTTTCGACGACGATATCATTTTCAAAACCCGTAAATGGTATAAATAACATATGAAATGCGTGCATAGCATTACATTGCAACTCATGACATATCATATCATTGATAATAGGTCCCGTTGACGATCATTATAAACCTCGGTGTACTCACGTTTGCCGTTATTTCTGCTTATCCAAGTGAGTTTTCATAGCCCTGCTTTTACATGCTTTCGATTATTTTCAAACCCACGGGGAGAATACATTGCACTACATTTTTTGTACGATACCAAGTATGTTAAATTCATTACATTGCTTAAGTTACCACATTTGCCAAGTTGAAAGTCCCAAGACATGAACATGAACCGTTAATCTTTGAGAGCGAGGATGAGTGGATAGATCTATCGAGGTGGACGCTCCATCCGGGTTGGTGAATCCCAACCAAGTGAACGGATGCATTTCATTTGATTACATTACGGAGTTGTCGCAAACACTCTGCAGGGGCATACATTATTGAGCAGATCTAGTTTCGGGGTCATGGGCTTAGAGCAATTGTAACATTATTTTTACGTGACTTGATTGTCATGCATGGTCTATACTTGTGTAGTCGTATAAAATGTTTACATAAACCTATGATTTCTCACCAACATTATTGTTGACGTTTTTAGCAATGTATTTTCAGGTAACTGAGGCACGTTCATCATGACATGGTTAGGGACCCATATTTTGAGTCGCGGCGTCGACTTACATTATGTACATTATGGTTTATTTCAAAACATCGTTTGGATTTGTAACATATTTGTATTTTGGCAAACTTGTAAAACTTTTGGGACCGATGTTGTACTCTGATTATGTTTTATGAAATATCCAACGATGTGTTTTTAAAACGACACTTTAGGTCGCTCAATATAACGTGATGTGGTGCTATGACGATCGTTGCCCTGTGAATTCCATTCATTGCAAAGCATGTAAATTGGGGTGTGACATGTTGATGATATCATTTTGCCTCGATCGACCCCAATGAATGTGACCGTTTTCAAGTGAAATGGGTTCTAAATTTCAAATGTCAATGATGGGACAAATGTCATTTTCTTGGGATTACAAATTTCACAAAGTCCGGAGGCATTTTATAAATCAATCTAAATATGCAAATGAGATTTTAAAGAAATTTGGATTTGATTCTAGTGACCTGCTGACACTCCCATGATTGAGCGAACCAAGTCGGATGAGGACCACACGGGGATCATGGTAGATCAAATGAAATATCGTAGTATGATTGGATCCCCGACGTACCTCACGCCTAGTAGACCGGACATTACATTATTTGTTTGCATGTGTGCTAGATATCGCTGCTAAGCCTACCAAAAGCACCTTGAAGCGGTTAAACGGGTCTTCGGTATCTCCAAGGAACCATCAATATGGGTCTTTGGTACCGAAGGACACGAGTATGTCACTAACGACCTATGCGGATGCTTATCATGCGTGATGTCAAGATACACGTCAAGCACGCCCGAGGTGCTCATTTTGGGTGATAAGCTTGTGAGCTCGTCTTCAAAGAAGCAAATGAGTACTTCTATTTCTCTACAGAGGTGAATACATATCCATGTCATCTTGTTGTGCTCAAATCCTATGGATAAGATCTCAATTATCGACTATGGCTTTGAATTCAACAAAATCCCTCCGCATCGTGATAATAAAAGTGCTATTGCTCTCTCATGCAACAACTTACAACACTCAAGAGCAAAGCACATCAACATTCGACATCATTTCATCAGGGAGCAAGTAGAAAATGGTGTAGTGGAACTCTATTTTGTGAGGACCGAATACCGGTTAGCGTACATCTTCACCAAAGCTCTTCCTAGAGAACGTTTTGAGTTTATCCTCCACGACTTGGTCTAAAGAGTCTACAACCGAAACACTCAAACGCCTTCAAGAGGAAAACGAGGAGTAAAGGTTTTACTTCATCTATCTCTTGTAAATAGTTATTCGAAAAACAAAATACAAAATTTCAAAACCTTAAAAAAAAAAAAAAAAAAATTATTGTCCTTTTGTCATGTTTTCTCGATTCGAAAATATCTACGGTCTTTGTGTTGTCATTCAAAGAATGACACGGGATTTTCGATATTGTTCGAATGCTCTTAAAAAAAATAAAAAAATAAAAAAATAAAAAAATATTTTTGGGAGAAAGTGAAAAAACAATGGTTTATTGTTATTTCAGGCAGTAACCCGCTCTTAAATGAAAGAACAGAGCCATGCTTTATCTTGTTTCTCAAAACTCATGCTCTGATTCTATAAACAGTTAGTTACTATCTAATGAAAACTAATTGCTTTGAAAAATAACTCGGACTCTATTTTTGAAAATCATCTGGACTCAACGTTTGTCAAAATTATCTATCTCTCAATCAACAACTTATGTCATTGATTGAGGGGGAGAATGATTTCAATTAAATCAAAAGGTTATTTGTCATACAATTATTTTGAAAAGATAATCATGCATGTTTAATCAATGGAGTTTAAAGTCTCATAATCCGATCCTTATCGCTTAAAATGTTTTTATAATCAAGTCACAATTCTCCTCAAAGCTTTCAAAATCAATTTAAATCACTGAGATCACAAATCTCAAATGATTAGAAAATTGTGATCGGGAGAATTTGTGATTTAAATTGGATTTAATCGATAATCCGTAAATGGTTTTATAAGGATGTACAAGCTCTCCTTCCCACATGTGCCAAACGATTTCAAATTTTCCATGCACATGTTGAGGGGAGCATCTATCTTAAACCACAAAGATTTGAAACGTGATCAATTTATTTCAATGTGCGAGTCTTTTCCTAATATGTGCAAACAACCTTCAAATATCTATGCACATATTGAGGGGGAGCAACTATTTTGAAAACCACATTCTTTATATAACTACTCTTAGATGCAAGCCAACTCCTCAAAGATAAAAATTATTTCTATTACAAAATGATGCTTGATGCACATGTTGATGGGGAGCTATTTTTATAAAAATATCAAAAACAATTCAGGTACAAAATGCTTTGATAATATATCACAAGTATCTGGATTGATTTTCAAATGGTTTTCAATTGGTTCCAATGGCGGATGAACAATACCAAATAGACCGACCAATTTTACTTTATGTATGGTGATATAAGGACGATAAGGTTAGGTATTTGTTCTCATGATCCGCCGTAACCGGAGGGATCTACCGAGGACAATCCACTAGATAGTGTAGAAGTCTTTAGGTATATTGAAAAAGGAGAAAAATAAGATATGGGAAGAGTGCGAGACTAAGACCGAGCTAGTCTTGGAATAAACCCAACAAGGTTCTAGTTATGAAGTCTCGGTAAGCATCAAGGTTGAAGAATGAAAAAGAATTGAATGAGAAAAGGTGAAAACAAATAGCCTCCAATTATTCAACCTTAGGGCGATACGGGTTCAATTAATATACTACTGGTGGTTACCAAGGTAACATCGGTATTGAAGACAAGCGTCATGGACCCAAAGGACGCATCGCACTTCAACTTCCCAAACCACTCAAGTTCCTCTTAAAAGGACTTGTTTCATTCTCACGGAACCGACATAATCTATCGACTTTCTCTTAGAGATTGTTGATATTGAAGAAGGAGACCCTCCCTAGTCTCCGAAATAGGATCCAAATATGCACAATTGAGTCTAGAGCCACGAGATCATCAATAAATCTTATTAGGACACTTTCAATGAAGACTCTCATTTCACACAATGTGGAAAGAGAGACTATATCTTATGAGTCCCACGATTATCCTTGTGGTATTGCTGAACATCCGAGTGATATGCAAACATATTCACAATGAAGATGGAAGCCTTCGAGCCAACATCTAACAAGCTCCCGGTGGGTGGCATGTGAGATCTATTCAATAGATCAACCATGTGACAACCGAATGTAAACAATGGGGCGATTCAATCTTTTGAATCAATCTCGGTTCGAGTTATGGATTGACGGATACCTTTGAAAAAGCGGTCGTTGTGCTTAAAACTCTTTTCTTTAGCACATCGATTGTGTACAAATATTTCAAAATAAAAGGTGTTTATGATTGATAATTGATTTTAATTAAAACCTTCGTTGTAGTGCAAAACAATTTCTATTGAGCGATACACGATTGTTTTCAAATCTCTTCTTATCAATCGGTGAATCTCAATTATTTGGTTCACTCACTCCGTGTTGTCTTCTTTGAGACGTTCGGTTTGAGAACAACTAGAACAATGCGAAACCCATCAAGGAAATTCTTCGAATTATACCGATCACAGTAAAGATTTGTCTCGATCAACGGGAACCGTGGGCCGTGTACCTCAATTCAATGAAAGTGATCAAAGACACTTTTATGCGCTTTATTGCTAACGGTTGTATGCAGTACACCCGACATTTGCAAATGAATGTAATGAAACGGTCAATCCATAGCCGCATGCTCACACAACACATTCATTTCTAAAGAAATCATGATTAGTGCATCAATGACTCGATATTTTCACTCCATGCTTCGCCACGTTGTCGCCAATATCATTAATCAACAAAGCTTCCGCTACTCGATGAGAATATATCATGATCCGTAATGTGAGCATGTCGGTCCATAAGTCACAACATTACATAATACCAACATCACAATGGATGAGTCGAGATTTATTTTTGCCGATGATCTCAAAGCTGGCTCAAAACTCATTATCACGTGGATTAGTTAAAGTCTTCCACATTGATTATCCAATCATGCAATAATGAAGAATCAATGACTACGAGCTCTGAGCAAAGAACATTAACAAGAAACCAAGAACAATCTAATTGTAATATCTGTTTGTATTCTATATATTTTGAGGTGACCTCCTTGGGGAGATTGTTAGGATTTAGTAAATCCGGTTATTAAAGAGTCGGTCACCTCAAGTATATGTAATCGTTAGAAAGCTCGTAGTCATAGATTAGTTAATGTTTTGTAGTATTTAGTTAAGTAACACCTTGGAGGACGGGCGGGTCTTTACCCACAGTATGCCCGATCCACGGCCGTGGGTGGCGATTTATGTAAGAACTATAAATACTCTACCTCCCAAGGTAGGAGTTGGAGCTCATAATAAGATTTTTCTTTCTCTCACTAAAGTTCCCAACCTCTAACTCTTTCTCTCTAAAACATCATCTTATACGCCTATGTGTTTATGGTTTGATGTGTTTGTGAAATTGTTGGTTTTAGGTTCCTTGAATCAAGAATTATTTTAAGCATCGGAACCACGGATGTAATTGATATAACCACGGACGTAAGATTGTAACCATGGATGATGACAAACCGCTGCTAGTAGTATTGTGTAAACACCGATATTGATATGTAACCACCGCTAGTCTTGTATAGTCGGTTTCGTTTATTGTATTAGATAAATATGGAAAAGATATTTATCTTGTAGGTTACGTATTGTATAATGTAAAGGACTCCTTAGCCTATAAAAGGAGGTCCTAGGTTAGATTAGATATATCGTATGTTTTATATCAAAGGTCGATACACTTCAAGGTTGTAAAACCCTAACATCTTGGTTATAGTATTCAGTATTAATAATAATATTGAGGTGTTGAATGTTTATTGTTCTTCTTCTTAAGATTAAGTGTTAAATTCGCGTAATACTTAATAAGCTTTTATTCTAAGTCGGTTTTATATTAGATCGTTTGCTCAACTGGGATCAACAAGTGGTATCGAGCTTGTGATCTAGAAAGCTGTAACCAAGAAGAAGTTCATTAAGCTTTATTCAAGTAAGTAAAGATGTCTCGACTAAACTCACATGGTGATCGCTTCAAAGGTACCCATGCTCAAGCATGGTGAGTATCAACCGAGAATGCGAATGAGGCAATACATTCGTATGATTGATTATTCTCTCGGGATGTCGTTGAAAAGGAGACACTCTTCCTAAGAAGGGTGAGGATGGTCAGAGATAGCTATTGTTAGTGAAATTGATTAAAAAAAAAAAGTTGTAATCCTTCATATTTGTGTGAGATCTCTTATTATGACACAGATTTACTTGCTATACCTCTTGGACGTTTGGTTGAAGTGCTACTACGTATCCACGGATGGTGTGTGTCTAAACGCGGATAGATGTTCTGCAACCGCGGATAGCATTTTGATTTGTGTTGGATACAACAGGGTGATTGTAACTTTAGCACAAGCATATTATTTCCCCAAATCACGGATGGATCATTTATTTGATCTTCAAACCACTTCCAATTGGCGCCAACATTAACCCTAATCACTATCCTTTGCATACTTCACAAAACCTTCATCATCTACATCCTTAATCACAATGGCGGAAAATTATTCAACTACACATAACCTTGTTGCTATTCTCACCAAGAACGATCGATCAAGGGTTTCATCAAATGATTGATTTCCTTGTGATGTGCTATGATGGTGCAAGTTTTAAAATTTATAAACACGATTTAACCGTCTAACCTATTAACACATACGAGCAAGTATACTCGTCTCAATAGCAAAGTTTGGTAAGTCGAGATCGTCCCCAAGGATTTTGTGTATGAAATAAATTTGTTTGAAAAGATTCCAACAAGAAAGCTTGTCAAGGCTTCCTCAAATAATTATGTTCTAGTGAAATTCAATAAGAAATATATATATACTTGTGTGTAGTCTATAATCAATCATAAATAGTATTCATGAAGGTTTGGTGTATACTCTTAATATGATGCACAAATCATAAGCAAATGATTCCCCAACCATGGTATGTGTTTGTAAAAATCATTCTAAGAACAAAACATTTAGGTAATCCTTTCGGTCCTTATCCCAATGATTATCCTATAGAAATTCCATTTGTTTGCAACATGTTCTTATTAAATTTGTTCTTACGAATCTTTCGACCCTTCGTGATGAAAATGTTCCTAGTCTTGTTTTAATAAGCAAACATGGTGGTTGTCAATCACCATATCCCCATACTAGTTTGTCAATTCACTTTTTGGAATAAAACACAAGAGAAATCCTTTCGGTCCTTTTTCTTAAAACATGTTTTATCAACAAATCAAACCAAGACTAGTATTTTTCCAACAAACTTATTTAAACAAGATCATATGTACATGCATCACATTTTGAAAACATTAATATGATTAACTACATCCCAACACACAAGTATATCCCAAAACTACTCCATGATAATAATAATAATAACTAAACACAAATAGTAACAAAGTAATTCCAACAATTCAAGAGAATAGAATTCCATAACAAAGTTCATAGAATACCTAAACTTTGTTATTACAAGAATTAGAATTCATGGATTGTAGCAACCACGCGCCCAATCACCTAGATTCACCGTACAACCCAAACTACCAAAACTATGGATGAGAATTGTTCCTCCTTGCTCCCGGACGTTTTCAAGAAGAGCTAAGCTTTTGGGCTAAATAATATGGTTGGTATTAGTTTTGGTGTAAACTAATACAATTTTGGTTGTGTCACACCTAGTATACTAGGACTAGGTTCTTTATATAGCCAAATATGCTTGCTCAACTCTCAAAAACGCTCCCAACAAGTAAATGTCAAGAAATGATCGGACTCCAATGATTATGGGAGTTAAGGCAACAATAAATGCAACATTGTGTAATCTGCTTGAGAAACCGGATCGGTTTCTACCCAACCGAATCGGTTGGATCTTGACCATTCGCCCACCGGATCCGGTTACGGGTTGTGACCGATCGGTGGGTTTATCTGCTTTTGACTTTTGTTGACTTTTCTCCTATGCGCTTCATTCTTTGCTCTCCGATGATTTCAAGGCAAAACTTGATCTTTCCTTGTCGTAGATACTTAGAAATCATTGCGTTTCTTAATCATTGAATCCAAAAGCTTCCTAGCTCGTCTTCCTTCCTCGAGAATCTTCCAAATGTGCATAAAAACTTCATTTCTTCGTTTCTTCGTGATACCTGGCTACATATACATACACAATACGCATCTTTGCACTTTTGCAACAGTTATGAGTAAATATAGCCGATTATCATGCACAAAACTTACAATAACGCTACTAAAAACATGTTCATTTTAGGCGTTATCAAATTCCCCACACTTAAGCTCTACTAGCCTCGAGTAGGTCTAACATTGCAAAGATTGATTTCAATGGTCTTTGACACCATGGTTCTAAAATGTAACAATTATCCCAAAAGATAATCATCGGCTTGCTTATAATATGTGAAAATTTTAAAAAATGAACCAAACACTTTAGATAACATAACTAGAACACCTCACAAATGATGTAGAAAAATCACTCAACTCTCATATATTGGTGGGTATATGTAAATCACTCAATGCCTAGTCATGATCAATGCTTTTTACCATAAGCTTGTACAAGTATCAAAACAAAGAAAATAAATTCATCAAAGAGGGCTTTTATTCGGGTTAAAACGATAGGCTAAGGGTTCATAAAAGGTATGGATAAGACATGGGATAGTTTATGAAATTGGTGTTAAAATAAAAATAAAATCAAGTCTAAACCTCCATGTTGCTAGCCATCATACAAACCACAATCCCGAAAATGATTATTTCACCTCTTCTCATATCGATCTCCAAATACATATATCACGTCTTAGCACATTGGCTAATCGATATCTCAAACATACTTCATCTTCCTTCATCTTCATCATAATATAGCACATTGGCTATAACCATTTTTTTTTTAACAAAGTCCCCCCACACTTAGTGTAACCATACACAAAAAAAAAAAAAAATCGAGAAAGACGTCTCTTTCATCCAAGATGGAGAATGGTACACACTATAAACAAAGTGTAGCTTCTTCATAATCATCAAAAACAATCCAACATTCCAAACAACTAGCAACAAACCAATAGACTTGATAAGGGTTGGCTAAAGCTTGAAAGTGTAAAATATTTTTTTTATTTTTCTGAATTTATCAAAACGAAAAGATTGGCTCGGAAGGGTGTACTAAGGGTATCTAGTGCTAAAAATGAGCACTAACAAATGGGTCCATATGGGTGGTTAACTAACCAATGTGGTTAGCTAATATATCATTAGATGTAAAATGGAAGGCCATTTGGTTTAAATCCTAAGGTGCCTCTTATCATTTGAACATATTTAGACCACTCGAAAGTGATTTTAACCGTAATGCATAACTAGTACAAGTTCTAGAATCAACATAATCACGGCACACTCATAGCAAATATAAAACAAAATATGTGTTTTATACAAAAGAAACCTCACAAAAGTGTGGAAAAAGGCTATTATGCATGCTAGAAAATGCTATCGAATCCAAAATGAATTACTTCCGTAATTTGGTTCAAATCCAAAAATTTTCAAAATCCTCATTTTACCATTGAAATCCCAAGTTATATATTTTAAATATCAATAATGCGTGAAAACAACTAGACCAACAAGGGCGAATTTCTTCTAATCACTTGCATCCAAAAGTTATCTAAAAAAAAAAATGCTCATCATTTTTTCTATTTTCTTCCCTCCCCCATACTTAAGTTTTGCATTGTCCTCAATGTAATTAAAATGAACTTCAAAGTAAAGAAAATGGGAAAAGAAATAGTTAAAAGATACCACGGATAGAATATGCAATATGCATATTGGGTCATAAGAAAGCATGAGTTATCCAACTCCAAATATTTGACCATCAATAAGCTTTGACACATCCATCCCGCAAACAAAAAGCGCAACACGCAATACACAAAACAAAACAAATGCAACTAAAACTAGATAAAACCAAGCAAAGCATGTTAATCATCCAAAAAAAAAAATAGAAATAATATTGTTTAACACATCATAACCCATTGTCTTTGAAACCATAATTCACGAATGATCCACGATCACTCTTCATCCTCGCTCATGTCATCTCCTTCTTCATCATCATACTCATCATCATCACTTTCGGTTTACATAGTTTTCGCCCACAATCTCGAACGAACTCTCCTCTTCTTTTCTTTCCTCCAACTCCCGATGACGATCCTCCAACATCGTGGCTTGCCCCACCAACTTCGTGTAATCGACCATACGGGGGGGTTGGATCAGAAATGGTGCGTACCAGGATATGGATATGGATAGGGTCCGTGATAAGAAGTGTAAGGAAAGGATATGGTGGAACATTGGGTGGATTGTAGGGTGGCAACTCATAATTGGCTTCACGAGCCATGTTTTGAAAGATAGGCATGGAATAATCGTTGATGTAGTTGTTTCTCAACATCATCGAATCTCTCCATACATCCCTACATTGAATCTCATCTAAATGTTGGTTCCACTCTCCCCAACCCGAATCAAAACTACTGGACGTACCCATTTGCACGTTCTCCATTGGTATACTCCCTTGTTGTTGTGGTGGTTGTTGTTGTTGTCTTGGTTCAATCCATAACCCTAAGGTTTTCAATCTCCTATTCAAAGCATTACCAAAACCTTGTGCAGTCCACGTATCACTATACTTTGGCTCTCCACACTTATCCAATTCCTCATCAACATAATACCCAAGATTCTTCGCAAATTTTGTCACAAAATGTCCTCCACAAATGTTACTGTTGCTCTTGATCCCGGGGCTCTCCTAGACAAATATTCGGCTATCTCAAAACTGCATTACCGTTCTTAGTTTCCTCCAAAGAACTTCATAACCCATAAGTCCGGTTTCGACATTTGTCCCTCGCTCCAAATCTATTAAATGGCCCGGTCACTATCAACTTGTGAAGTATCCTCATCAACGGATTCTCGATGGTTGAGGCATTCCTCCTAGCGCAAGTAGGATCTCCCACTTGATTCCAATAAGCGGGAATACTAGGATAGTCTTTTCAAACCTCCGAAGTCTAGAAAAGTGAGTTTCAAATAATCGATGATTAACCTCATGTGGCTCATACAAACCAAGAGCCACGCCAAAAGCTAGAAAAATGTAAGCATGATCCCTTCCACAAAGCCTAAACCAAACACAAATTTCTTTCATCAAGTTCCGAACATCCACCTTTCTTTCAAAATACATGGTTGAAAAGAACTCCATACACCATTCTCGATAGACCTCTTCATTGACGCTAAATGCTCTTTCCCATGACAAATCATTGAACGAATCTCCATCCCTCGGATATACATAAGACGTTCGCATCATTCCTCTCAACTCATCTTCACAATCACATTCCTCAAATAAATCCCAATCAATCACCCTCGGAACCAAACATGTCCTATGTTGCGTTTCGACAACCTTTCCCGAAAGCATGTTTCTCCCGTCGGTGAGATTTTTGAACTTTAAATTAGCATTTGCCTCCGTCTTCACACTATACTTAACCTTCTTCTTCTCATTCCTTTGACAAAACTTCGTAATAAGCGGGTTCATAGGAATTGCCTCCTCGCCGAGCTACCTACAATAATTCTCTCAGAGAAATCACAAATAAAAGACCATATGAGAGTGTTAGAACAAACAAGAAGGTTCAAGGAACCTCCTAAGATCCATTTCAAAATTTCAAAATTTAAACACAAACCGTAACGGATTCGGTTCGTGAGAAACCGAATCGGTTCATCAAATGACTAAAATCAACCGTTCGGTTGCAATGCATAACCGAATCGGTTATGCAGACTCGCATAAGGCTTTTGCCTCTAAAACCCTTCTACACTCGAGTTTTCTAAGTCCAAACCACTCCTAGATCACATTCTATCATCCTCAATGATTTCCACATCCTTGAATTATTCTAAACTCGCTTTTCAAATCATCAAACATCATCCATCACCATCTTAGAACTCAACTTGATAAGCCTATATCCTTCAATCATTAGTTCTAATCAATAATGTGGCATCTATCACTCCTAAAAACGCATCATCTATCATAAGGAATCACTAATTGCAACTTATTTCGATTCAAAAAGCACAACCCAATTAAATCCGAAAATTCAATCATCTATTATTCATCCTATGTTGAATCAATCAATCCAATCCTTCTTGCAATGCACTCCTATATCAATTACCCACTCAATCTTAAAATATTACAACTTAATTCGAATTATAACAAAAACCCCCAAATTGGTGACCTAATATCCAATTCGAATCAAATGCTCTAATAAAACCTTAATTGAGTTAATTTCATCGTAGATGCTTACTTGTTTAGGTGCCATGATGTTTTCCTACAACTTAAACAACCTTCAATCGCCTTCTCTTGGACAATTTTGCAAAACCCTTTGGAGAATTAGTGTGTGTGTGTTTTCGGAAAAATGAGTTTTTGGTTTTATACTCAATTGCAACCGGTTCATCAAGGATACAACCGTTTCGGTATTCATTTCGCCAAATTTTGCATTTTACATGTTACTTAGGCATTTACCTTCCAAGCAACAATTTTACTTCAAAAATCGATTAAAGATTCACACAACATTCACCCACCATATGAAATTTTGAACAATCATCCAATCTAAAATCTCAACTCATCATACTAATGAACTAAACCAATATTCATCTCAAAACTCAAAGTTATAATGCATTAACCAAATCACCTCAATCATAAAAATAAAAATAAAAATGAAATAAGAAACAAAAATCCTAAATGCATCAAATCAAAAGAAATAGTTCATGAATTTCAAGCAATAGATGCTTGTTTATTACGACCTCTTGTCTTCTCCTCAAAATTCCTCAAAATACTCTTGTCTTAGAATATCCTCGCTTTGAAATTTTCCGGTCAACTCACGGAATGTTTCAAAAGTTTTGAATTTTCTCATGAATCTTCGTCCATCCGGACATAGTATATCGAACTTAACATGCCATGCTCTATCTTCGGTTTGTCTCTTGTAAGTCCCCGACCCTTCGGGTCTCCACTCCAAATTCTTAAATTGTACCAGTAAAGAACCTAAAAAGTCGGTCAACTTTTTGTAAACTAGTATGTTTTTGAATGGGTTATAGAAAGCTTCTACCGCTAACGCACGTTCCATTTCGTCCTCTATATCAAAATAAGGCTGAGCTAACGGTCCGTACATTGGGTTACCTTGGACATCACATCCCACTTCAAAACATGTTAAATCATCATCTGCTTCCATCAACTCTAACTCCTCCATAAATTCCAAAGTTGGTCCTCTTGGTTTTGGGTAGTATGTTTGCCTCGAAATCCCATCATCAATAGTCAAAGTGCCTCTTCCCATGTCTATAATCGCACCACAAGTTCGTAAGAATGGTCTCCCAATAGTAGTGGTAAACTCTTGTCCACCGGAATATCTAGGACAAGGAAATCGCCAAATACGGTTGATATCCAATTTGCACTCTCACATTCTTCACCTCTCCCATTGCCTTCGCGAGAGTTATCCGCCATAGTAAGCTTGAATGATTAGGTTGCGGATTACTTAGTCCCAAAGTTTTAAACAATGGATACGGCATCACATTAACACTCGACCCGTGATCGGCTAAAGCATAAGCAGTGTAGTCCCATTCACTTTGATTGGCAACACAAAATTACCGGATCCTTTTCCTTCCTTGGCATGCCTCTAAACAAAATTTGATCTCGCCTCCTCCGTGAGATTCTTTTCTTCCATCCTAGCCCTTGCTAGCATCAATGCATCCAACTTCTTACGGTAAAGCACATAATCTTGGAGTACTTCTATCATCGGTTTCTTTTCATTAAGCTCAAGAAACTTTTGTTCTAGGTTCTCTAAAATAGCTTCTTTTTGTTTGTCGGTTAAGGGTTTGAAAGTAGTAGTCGGTGATGATGGTGTAGAGTCATTTTTGGTGGTGGAGGTTGTTGTTGGGGTTAGTTTGTTTGATGTCGGTTTCTTCCGATTTGCCTTTCCCATCTTAACCACTTCCACCTCTTTATCTTCCATGTTTGCACAAACTTCCTTTAGCATCTCGTTTACTCCTTTTCCTTCTTCCAAATCAGTTATATTAATCCTTATCTCTCCCATTGCAAAATCCACTTGACACTTGGTCGTGACAAGAAAATCTCGACCAAAACACACATTAGGTTCATCCGCATTCCTTCTTCTAACACAACAAAATCGGTTTCAAAATATGTCCATGAATATTGACCTTGATTTTTGACCATCCTTCTTCCATATGCTTCATAGTCCAATCGTACATGACCAATTTCGTCAAGAACCTTCTCCAAAATATAGTTTTCTCCGTAAGCCATATTAAGTCTGCGTCCCAAGCACTTATACCTTCCACACCGCAAGGCGTTCCAAACCTCATTAGCGGTGAATCATACACCGTTAAAGGTGCTTGTGTGAACCCTACGACTCTTCCTTTCTTGGGTAGTTGAACCTTATTTTCACCAATTTCCTCCATATTACCCGTATCAATTCCCAATTCTTTCTTACTTTCTTCCAAGATACCTCCAATCTTTTCCAATGAACTTCCGGTATCCTTAAACATTTCATCCAAAGTACGAAGGTATTCCGAGATTCCACTCAAACTATCCATATTACTGGACAACTTGACAAAGCAAAACAAAACAAAACACGAATTATTAACGTTAGAGTTAGTAAAAACAAGAACAAACTATAGAAACTAAGACTAAACAATGTAAGACACTTAACAAAACTAAAAAACACAAGTTAAAACTCAAGACCTAAAATAATAAAATCAACACGAAACACCAACCGAATCGGTTAGTTGAAAATAATTCGACAGAACTCGAACCGGATCCGGTTGCGGGTTGCAACCGATCGGTTTGATCGAATATTTTTTTTTTTTTTTTTTTTAATAAATAAATAAATAAACGAATTTAATGCAATTAAGGAATCATTAAGATGTACTTAAATTTTAGTTAATAAAGAAAACTCTTCATAAACCAACAATTTAATAACATAATAAATCTCATTAAACTAAAACTAAATAAAACTACCAATTAAAATCTATCATAAAAATAATTAAACTTATAACTGAAAAATATAACTATCTAATCATTAACCATAAAAACTATAATTAACTAAAACTTAATTAACTAATAAATAATAAATGTAAAAGAAAATGAAAATAAATCTAGGGAATAATTAAACCACAAAGACATAATCGCAAATAGAATCTAAAATTACCGTAATTACTCTAAGAATCATAAGGCAAAGAACTAAGAAGTCTAGAACTATAAAATCGCAAATAAAATTTACGGAAGGTCTAACGGATTCGGTTGGATAACCAACCGAATCGGTTAGTTCATAACAAAAACTTTTATTTTTTATTTTTTTATAACAAATTTACTTCCAATACTATCAATTTTACAGAAAATCAAAGAAAATTAAAGAAAATCCCCGGCAACGGCGCCAAAAACTTGATGTGCTACGATGGTGCAAGTTTTAAAAATTTATAAACACAATTTAACCGTCTAACCTATTAACACATACGAGCAAGTATACTCGTCCGCAATAGCAAAGTTTGGTAAGTCTAGATCGTCCCAAAGGATTTTGTGTATGAAATAAATTTGTTTGAAAAGATTCCAACAAGAAAGCTTGTCAAGGCTTCCTCAAATAATTATGTTCTAGTGAAATTCAATAAGAAATATATATATACTTGTGTGTAGTCTATAATCAATCATAAATAGTATTCATGAAGGTTTGGTGTATACTCTTAATATGATGCACAAATCATAAGCAAATGATTCCCCAACCATGGTATGTGTTTGTAAAAATCATTCTAAGAACAAAAACATTTAGGTAATCCTTTCGGTCCTTATCCCAATGATTATCCTATAGAAATTCCATTTGTTTGCAACATGTTCTTATTAAATTTGCTCTTACGAATCTTTCGAGCCTTCGTGATGAAAATGTTCATAATCTTGTTTTAATAAGCAAACATGGTGGTTGTCAATCACCATATCCCCATACTAGTTTGTCACTTCACTTTTGGAATAAAACACAAGAGAAATCCTTTCGGTCCTTTTTCTTAAAACATGTTTTATCAACAAATCAAACCAAGACTAGTATTTTCCAACAAACTTATTTAAAAAGATCATATGTACATGCATCACATTTTGAGAACACTAATATGATTAACTACATCCCAACACACAAGTATATCCCAAAACTACTCCATGATAATAATAATAATAACTAAACACAAATAGTAACAAAGTAATTCCAACAATTCAAGAGAATAGAATTCCATAACAAAGTTCATAGAATACCTAAACTTTTGTTATTACAAGAATTAGAATTAGTGGATTGTAGCAACCACACGCCCAATCACCTAGATTCACCGTACAACCCAAACTACCAAAACTATGGATGAGAATTGTTCCTCCTTGCTCCTCGGGCGTTTTTCAGTAAGAACTAAGCTTTTGGGCTAAATAATATGGTTGGTATTAGTTTTGGTGTAAACTAATACAATTTTGGTTGTGTCACACCTAGTATACTAGGACTAGGTTCTTTATATAGCCAAATATGCTTGCTCAACTCTCAAAAAACGTTCCCAACAAGTAAATGTCAAGAAATGATCGGACTCCAATGATTATGGGGAGTTAAGGCAACAATAAATGCAACATTGTGTAACTGCAGCTTGAGAAACCGGATCGGTTTCTACTCCAACCGAATTGGTTGGATCTTGACCATTCGCCTAGCCGGATCCGGTTCACGGGTTGTGACCGATCGGCCGGGTTTGTGCTGCTTTTGACTTTTGTTGACTTTTCTCCTATGCGCTTCATTCTTTGCTCTCGCTGATGATTTCCAAGGCAAAACTTGATCTTTCCTTGCCGTAGATACTTAGAAATCATTGCGTTTCTTAATCATTGAATCCAAAAGCTTCCTAGCTCGTCTTCCTTCCTCGAGAATCTTCCAAATGTGCATAAAAACTTCATTTCTTCGTTTCTTCGTGATACCTGGCTACATATACATACACAATACGCATCTTTGCACTTTTGCAACAGTTATGAGTAAATATAGCCGATTATCATGCACAAAACTAACAATAACGCTACTAAAAACATGTTCATTTTAGGCGTTATCACCTTGTTCACGATCCTATTCACTATGCCTTAAGCTGTCACACCGACGATTCTTAAAGCTTATATACATCGATTACGGAGGAATGCTACGCTTGAAGAGGTTGATGGAGTTGAAGTGTTTAGCAATTGTTGTGGATGAGCATGCTATTTCACATCGAGGAGATCATTAGGGATGTTTTAAAGTTTGATGATCTTGATGGTATTGATAATCTCTCGATCTTTGAGATTGTGGTTGGTTTAGACGAGGTTAGGATATACACATGGGGTGATAAGGTATAATTTTTAAGAGTTTGTTTTCACCACAATGGAAGTTTCTTATTCATACCTTGTTGATGTGTATGAGTAATAAGACCATTGGGTTTAATGACTTTCCTTCCAAAATTGCTACCGTTATTTGTTTATCGATGGAGGAAAGTTCAATTGGTCTAGGATGATTTATGAGGGTTAGTACAAAACATTAGGAAGAAGGGTAAATACTATTTGTATCCTAGGTTTGTTCAACTTATTGTAGAAAGCCAAATTGATGAACCTGTTGAGCATTCTAGAGAATATGAAGTTCATCATATGCTTCCTAAGGTTTTTGCACATATGAGGAATCAAAAGGCAAATGTGCGAGATAAGAGATGTTCCTTTGTTTCCTCATATGCTTACTTTGCCCTCACGATCATGAGTTTGATGAAGGTCTTGAATCCCAACCTATAGTCATTGAACCCATCGCTAGTACATCCGAACCCACCGATAGTACACCTCAAACCATCGTTAGTCAAACCCAAACCATTGTTACACCCATTGTATGGACTAGGAGACAAAAGGGCACTAAGCTTCCTCGGGGCTAGTGTTAGTGGTGTCGTTCATGAGGTCAGGTCACATGGAGTGGAGGTGACATGATTGGAAGGGCTTCCACCATCGATTCATGCTTAGATCTTGGTCGGGATAGTGGAAACATAAATAAGACCCAACCATTGGCAACTCCTAATGTGGAGAGTTCTTTGGAACTTAACGCAGTGGAGGAATCCCTAGCCAACCGGGTCGCTACATGGTACATAGATGATCGAGGCAAGGTCGATGTCGTGTTTACTATATCCAAGGATTCACCTCTGAGCGAGTTAACACAACTCAAGTGATGAGGATATTTTGGAACATGAACATGAATTGACGGATCCTAAGTCGGTACATGATGACTTTTCCAATGAACCACCTCTCGGACCATTCACACAGTCAAAGTGGGGAGGATATTCTTGAACGTTTTAATGAATTGATGGTTAAATGTGCTAAAATGGAGGCTACAATTTCGGTCTCTGAGGAGTTGGGCGTGTTTCGAGGTAAGGATATTCGAGACTGAAGCACGAGTGTTGGTTTTGGAAAAAGTAAGACGACACAGGGTTCTTTGTTTTGAAAGCTATGAGAAGAAAGAAAATGAAGGTGGACTCTCTCCACTACGAATATGGAGGATGTATCCAAGCAGGGGAGGAGTGAAGGCATAAATTCAGGGGAGGCTGCTGATGGATCTATGGAAGAAGATAGTGGAGATCAAGAATTTTTGGTATCTGATAAAGATGGGAATGAGGCAGTTCTTGAAAATGTGAAGAATGTTGTAGAAGATGTAGTGAAGGACACAAACACTGATGGTATGTCTGAAACCACGGTTAGTACTCTTGAAACCACTGATGCAGTTTCAGACATGGCAATTATACCCACTATTGTCATACCCACTGCTATCATAACCACTTCCACTGTTGTCACAACTCTCTCTGTATCACCACCTAAAACTAAAGAAGTTGAGAAAGAAGTGCAAGTACATTGATAAATCTAAGCAAAACCTCATCTATTTCTACACCCATCATTGCACTGCTTTATCTCATTCAATCATCGCAATCAAACCCAAAACAAAAGTTTAGTTATTGGTGAACCTTTGAAGAAAGTGGTTCAATCGATATTGGAAAAGGTAAAGGGGTTGCGATGCAGTGAAGTTTAAAAGTAAAGCGTAACAAGAAGCTTATGATGCGAGTATGCAAAAGTATTATAGGCGATGAACAAGCGTTAGAGAAAAGGAAGCAAGATGAAGAAGAAGCTAGTCGAGATGGTTAGCTACATGGTATGAATCACAAAATTATCTTCAAGCTTCGAATTAATAAATGATGAGTATCCGCACAAGAATGGGCTTTGTTGGATGATGAGGAAAAGCTAGACTTTTGGGTGAATGGGCAAGGAAGGTTGGTAAAGAAAAGAAGCAAGTTATAAGAAAGAAACCTCCTTCGATTGCCATGGATGAGGAATGTATTAATGAAGATTATTAAGAATTCGGGCATACATTTTCCTGATAATCTTAATAGGTGTTCATTTGAAAGAATTTATGAGATTTATGAGAGATGTATGAGAATTAATAATGATGATTACTGTCCAATGAATTCTAAAAAGGAAGAAGAGTGGATTAAAAAGGATGATGAATGGATTCAAAGTAAACGAAAGAGAAAATATGAGGTTCAGGAGACATCTGATTCTAAAAGACTGAAAGTAGTTGAAGATGTTAATCAAATTATTTCTTATGAGTTTAAGCTTAAAGTTAGAAGTGAAGGAGTTTGGAAAATTCAAAGACTCAACAATGAAGTTTATGAGTATAATAAATTTTCACAGATGCTTCAATATTTTGATAGAGATGATTTGATGAATCTTTGGATACTTTACAAGAATAAGTTTGGTGAAGTACATCCAAATGATTATCATGAGAGGCGGTTTATCATAATTTGAAGATTTTATTTGAGCCTACTCATGATGAACACGAATGGAAAGGACTCTACAATGGTCAAGATACTAGATGGTTTTTATATCAAACTTGTGGAGTTCATGTTTTAACTGTTTCGGAGAAGTTATTCATATGCTAGTAGAAGGTGATTATCCTCAACCGAATAAGTATCCAAAGCATTATTGCTCGATGTTGAAGCCTGGTATTATCGGGATGTTGTTACCCTATGATGGTCAAGCTTACAATTTGTTCTTTCAAGTATGAGAATATTCTTAACCGTAAGTGTTTGGCTACATCCTCCAATCCAGATGTTTTGAGCTTAAAGGAAACTTGAGAATTTCGTTGGAATGTATCAAGTTTAGGGAGGATGTTGGGTTTCGGTTCCTTGAATCAAGAATTATTCTAAATCTTGGAACCACGGACGTAATTGATATAACCACGGACGAAGATTGTAACCACGGATGATGACAAACCGCGGCTAGTATTATTGTGTAAACACTGATATTGATATGTAACCACTGCTAGTCTTGTATAGACGGTTTAGTTTATTGTATTAGATAAATATGGAAAAGATATTTATCTTGTAGGTTACGTATTGTATAATGTAAAGGACTCCTTAGCCTATAAAAGGAGGTCCTAGGTTAGATTAGATATACGTATGTTTTATATCTAAGGTCGATACACTTCAAGGTTGTAAAACCCTAATACTGGTTAGAGTATTCGTATTAATAATAATATTGATGTGTTGAATGTTTATTGTTCTTCTTCTTAAGATTAAGTGTTAAATTCCGCATAATACTTAATAAGCTTTTATTCTAAGTCAGTTTCTATATTAGATCGTTTGTTCAACTGGGATCAACAGAAATCCAATATGTTACATATTTAGATTTAAAAACGAGAGGTCATCTCGTTTCTTTTAAAAATAAGACACCGCTTGTCCACTAAGTATCTGTATAATAAATGTGGAATTTATTATTGTCCAAGTTAAAATTTAAGCATACATAAGCTTAATCCATTGTTTCGAAGTTATTCCAGATATCGCAATGTGATAGCATACAAAACTAAAAATAAATAATGAGATAAGTGAAATATACATATTTTGTCATTCAAGGATAATTCTGAAAGAAAACGAGAGGTTATCTCGTGAAATTAGAAAGTCACGGTACATCGCACGACATCGACACCAAATTAATAAGCGCAAACAGTTATAATCAAATTCCAACATAATAAGAATGTCATATTATTACGTTTAAGAAATCGTTTCCGAAAATATAATTTACGTAATTTTGGGTACCGGAAGGTACATTTACTCATAGACTAGACAAAACACGGAGTACAAATTATACGAGATATTATAATAAAACAAAAGAGATAATGTTACCACCCTATCTCCCACGCCTAGTCTAAACCTGTTCCCTTTTTCTTCCTCTTGGTCGATACAAAGACAGGGCACAAACACAAATATGGATCAAAAACCTTCTTTTTGACTTCCAATCAAGAAAACAATTGTGTCTTCCATCTCACCTTGTCTAAGCTACATCTTAGGTGCTCACATGAAGCCCTACATGGCTGAGCTCAAGTAGAAGAATGCTTAAAATGGTAGGAAACATGTTTTGGGATATCAATTGGGTCACTATCATCTTCAAATTCCTTTCCCCATAAAAGGATTGAATCGAGAAAGATTCTTCATCATTTTCTATCCAATTCAAGAAAATTAGGGTTTCATGAATCAAAGGGTTTCAAAAATTGAGTGAGGGTTTTGTTAGTTGAGGCAGAGAAGCCGAACAAGTGGTTAATTGTACAAATTCATTCCGAGCCTCCTCCTATTGAAATCTTGAGTTTCGGTGTTCATGGGCAAATCAACCCATCTTCAGTGTAAGAATGAGTTTTGTCTTTAATTAAAGTTCTTGACATTTAAGTAATTGCTTTGTAACTTTTCTTCTTCATTCGAATGATATAAAAATTCGGGTTAAAAGTAAAATTGTAATCTTATTAAAAATGTTGTTTTGGTTGATTTAAAATATTTCACTAGTGTTATTGTCTTTCTGTCGAGACACAAGAAAAACCAAAACGAGTAATATTAATTTGATTTCAGTGTTGTTGTTGCTATGATGTGGACATTTATATTCTTAAACTTAGTCTAGGCTTATACCCTTTTGGCTTATAATCTCGGTTTATTCATTTAGTACTCGGCTTATTGATGATTTTTCACTTATTTAAGGAGATGATCGGTTTTGGCTTACTCGGTTGCTAACCAAAGTCCTATTCGTAAAAACGGAAGCGTAAAAAACATAAAAAGCGGAAACGGACAAAAACGTAAAAAATTGGCGCGGCGAATAAACAAAGAACTAAAACGGATAAAAGCAGACAAAACCTAAAAAGCGGGCGAAACGTAAAAACGGAAAAAAACGTAAAAAAGCGGTCGAAAACGGATAAAAAGCAGACAAAAACGGATAAAAGCGGACAAAAGCGTAAAAAGCGGACGAAAACATATAAAAGCAGGCGAAAAGGGATAAAAACGTAAAAAGCGGATGAAAAACAAAAAATTTGGGAAAAGCGGATAAAAACGAACGAAACGGATAAAAACGGACAAAAGCGTAAAAAAATCGGGCGATAACTATTATTAACGGAGGGACTAACTGGGAAAACTATATTTTAAAAAATAAGGACTAACGGTGCAAAATTTAATAACGAAGGACTAACAGCGCAAAACACTTAACGGACTGCACTAACGCCCATCCAAAATAGGGACTAAATGAGTGCAAGGTTTCAAAAATAGGTATCTCTGGTGTAATTAAAACGATTTAGGGACTAAACTTGAAATAAGAGCAAACCACAGGGACCAAACGTGTAATTTTTTCTAAATAGATCTATTGGGGGTGACTCCCCTGTTCGGTTGACCCCGCATGTGTCAAGGCGAAACATATAGCATGTCGGGACCGAGTGTATTGGGATAAACACTCGCCATGGGCTCCTTATTTGTATGATTTCATTTTGCATACAGAAACTGTCGTAGCTTCGGTTACATGAACTTAGTGCTGGCGTAATGGATTTTTAATATATGGCATTATATTCATTGTAATGTGCATATACCCTACTTATGGTCCACAAATGAAATTCTTTTATGAAACGTAATCATAAATTTTATGACATTATGCAAGACGTAATGATCATCAAAAACCAAGTGATAAATGGTATACTGAAGTGCCTTTTAAATAAACCTATGAACTCACCAACCTCGTGTTGACACTTTTTAGCTTGTATCTTCAGGTTTTGAGGTGATAGCTTATCTTGGGAGGCGCAAGGCAAAGGCATGGCATGGTCATAGACGACTCTGATTTATGTATTGGGACCACTTTTTTTTATAATGGGCCATTTTTTCCGCACAAATCAATAATGTAAACATTGTATTCAAGAATGAATAAAAGTTCTTTTATAAAAATCAGTTGTTCTATGCTTATGCTGTGATATCGATTTAGTAGCACCTCAATACTTGTGTGCTTCCGCTGAGCCATTTTGGGGGTGTTACATTATCTTTTATTGATGGTTGAATTGTCACGTCCTTATTCTTAACACGTTGTGTCTTCTAAGGTCATAGGGTATGCTTTTCTCCCTAACTCTTTGAGAATACCTTAAGGTTATTGCCTACAAAATCTCTAGGATTCATAAACTAACTCTAAGGTTATCTTAGGATTTTTAGCCTACAATAACTCTAGGCGATTATAAACTAATATTCACAAAGATTACTCAAGCATTAAAAACACAACGATGGCCTATTGCAATCCTAAGCCAATTACAATTAAGATAAGAGACAACCAATCAATAATTAATAACTATGTTTCATAGATCTAAGCAAACACACAAGTAAATTATGGGACATGGTGAACATGCAAGCATACACACATACAATCGAAGACATAATGAAATCAATGAAGTAAATTACTTATCTTGTTGTAAAATAGGTATGAGAACCCTAAGATCGCCAAGACAAACCAAAATTGTTTTAGGTTTTTACTCCACAATTCTACCAACTTAAAAGTTTGAAAATCGAATTCTATATATAGAGTTACAAGCCGCGACGGCGTTACTCTTTAATTTTGACGCCGTCGGATCGCCGCCATTAGGGTTTCGTCTTGGCCAAGTCAACTTTGGGACGGCGTCACGTTGTGGTTGTAACGCCGTCAGCTTCATCTTCTGACGCAGTCTGAATCTGAATCTAGACCGTCTGAGTTGTGACGCCCAACTCTTCAAAGCTTGATGCCGTCAGGTACAAAATAGCAATTTCACTCCTTAGCCGTCGCATTAGAGGGACGGCGGCGCCCTTTATCCGTGTGGCCGTCGGGTGCACTTCGGCGGTTTGAGTGTCTTGATCTTGACTTTAGCCATTTTCTTCACATATTCACGCATTTTCGTCAAATAAGCGTCATTCCAAACATTTTGCCTTCAAGAGACCTAAAAGTGAAAATGAACGAAATTAAGCGAAGAACGGATATAAAAGTGGTCGATTAAGGGCTTAAATGACCCTCAAAAGTGTACCTTTTAAATCCTTATCAAATTGAAAAGCCTTACACAATGATGTGGAGAAGAAAAGAGGAAGTGCGTCCAAATGTGAGGACAACGGTACAAGTTCATACCATTTGCTTTTTGCGCTCGGGAATTCGACACGAGGCTTTGGACATACTTTCACGTATTAAGTATATTGTCATTAGCCACTCTAATAATTCTAAGAGTGATGTTTTATCTTTCATAGAGTAAGTTTTGTATTCTAAAGAAGTGGGAGTAAATTTTGTGTCTCGGCTTCCCACCAATTTCTTGTAAATCATTTTGTTTTTCTAATGAAGTGATGTTTTATAAAAATAATAATAATAATAATAATAATAATAATAATAATAATAATAATAATAATAATAATAATAATAATAATAATAATAATAATAATAATAATAATAATAATAATAATAATAATAATAATAATTTTACAATAATAATAATAATATGAATAATCGCAAAATACATCTATGTTACAAATAAAAGACAAAAATACACATCATGTTAGACCCACGTTAAGGAAAATTAGTCAAATAGACCGCATACCGAGGCTTATCACTTTCGGACCACGCCTTTTGCAGTATGAAAATGGACCATTGCCCATCGATTTTCGGTATCCAACCATGTGGTGCCACGTGTCCGACAAAGGTATGACCAAGCACGTATTTTGAGTATATGTCATGTATTGTAAGGTATTGTTTTTGGGCAACCAAATTGTATTTTCGGGCAACTATATAATATTGGGCAACTTGTATTTATACACGAGGATAATATGGTCATTTTTACTGGTTGTATTATAAAACTAATAATAATAACGCACACAACATCACGCCACAGCACACACACAATCAAACATCTTCTTGTACAATTTCTAACGACTTCTACAATTAAACGCCTTCTTCTACATCACGCTTCTACAATTAAACATCTTCTTCTACATCACGCGCACACACTCACAAACCACATCTTATTCACAAAACCCTCTAAACCCTAATTAATTTTATCAGATAATTCCATATGACAAAATTAAAGTTGTACAATTGTAAAATCGCAGATTCGTTCTACATTGAAGTTGTGCCAGATATTAAACTATGTTTGTCAAAGAATGAAAACCGCGAAAGGTTGTTCGTGCAAACAATATTTGGTCCATGGTTGGATATAAAGTCGTGCGAGAATGACCGCCTTCGATGCATTATGTTTTGCAACACCGTGTATATGTTTCTAACATCTCCTCTCGATTCCCTCCACTAAAATTCCAAATTGGGGATCATTCGTTAAGGTTTGGCGGAAAGAATTTTGTCCGATAAATGTGGTTTCGATTTGGCAAAGTTTTAAAACCGATTAAACGATCTAGCGCATTTTTCGATCGTGTATTTCCGAAAAAAGAGTAGTGGTATAACAAATGTACATGCAATTGATCTTTTGGAACTTGTTAATGACGGAAAAAGGATGGGAAAAGGTGGTTATCTCTTTCGATGAGGATGTTGTTAGGGTGTGTCTCCGGTAGTCAGCAGAGTGGTGTTTATGGGAAAAGAAGACAGAATTGCATCCATAATCACTTATTGTCCTTGGTTGATGATTTTGAAGCACGGAATGTATTTCCTTGGGGTGAATATATGTGGCATAAATTTTATCAAAGGATTGTCAATATTGTTCATATTCACGTAAAAGATCATTTGTTAAAATTGAAAAAAACCCAAAGTTCAATGCCACATACAATCTATACGGGTTCGCTTGGGCTTTCAAGGTTAGAATTTCGATAGTTTGTACTAATGTATGAATGTCTAGCTTTGATAACATATTTCTTTACAAAACAAAGTTATTAAAAGTCGTTGATTCTATTTTGTTGTGCTATTACTTATTCATTTCAAAGGTACCTAAAATTAATGTTGTTGTTTTATTGTTATGAAATGTTTGGTGTTTTGTTCGTATACAAGTAATATAAAAGTTACCCGTAATTTAGATTACAAAATGTTATAACACATTTTAGTTTGTGATTTATTTTTAAATTGTAACCATAAAGGTATTGTTTCATCATAAACAGTGACCTTTACTTTGGTAAACCTTGAAACATTTTCAAAAACGATAATACATAAGTACACGCTTTAAAGATGACAGTTGTGGCTATTACAGATTTGGATTTTGGAGACTTATCCTAAAAGCTCACTTTGGTGGGTGAAAGACAATAAGGTCATTCCACGTGGTCTTGCTTGGTCAAGACTTTCAAAGTTTGGAAACCGGACTGTTGTAACCTCTTTGGACGGTATGCATCACACGATCTTACATTGTTGATTCCACTAACTTGTACCGAATTTGTTCACAAGATATCAATAATTTTAAATTTTTTATTTGTATTTTATTTTTTTGTTGTTGTTAGGATTCAACTCCCATTCTTGAACTTTTCGCAACACAAGTCGAAATGAAGCAACCGTGGTGTATTGCCGCCCAATTTATAGATGGTTTGTCATTCCAGATGCAGACGATGGTTACAAGATCAGAGAATTGAATGAATTCATGGACGATTTCAATTTAAACTTGTGCATGGACGATTTCAATTTAAATGTTGCACAAACGGAACTACTCATTCGACGTGGGGTCTATTTCGTGAGTTCTTGGATTTGGAAAAAAGTTTTGATGATAGAAAACGGCATTCATTCGGTCAGAAACACACCGTTTGTACTTGATGTGTTTATGACTGTGAAAAGCAGACTTTCAAAAGTACAACAACTATTGGGTCTTAATAATGATGCTGCTGTTGATCCTGAACAATCTAAAAGTTGTGCCACCACAAACGACCCTGACGTTACTCCCGATGATCCGAAGGTTTGTATTTACTTTTCAGTTTACCTCCAATGTTTATACCAAACTCAAATAATCGTTCGTGTCCACACTTATATCAAACATTGGTCGATACAGGCCACGTCGTCTCATATTGTAGGCCCTAACGGGGATAAGGTTGTCCATGCGGACCATGCAACGGACATTGACAATGATGATGGGCTTAAAGAAACGCAACCATGTAACCTTGGTATGCTTGTTGAAGCTTGTGCCATGACCCAAAAATGTCCTGTTATGGAATATGGAGGTGAAAGTAGTACTCAACTTCCACCAGTTGCACCTAAAGAGGAAAATAAAATACCCGGTGACCCCATTATTGTACGTTATATTTCGATTCTGAGTTTAAATATCGCTATAGCATACGTCCCTACTTATGTATATATATTTAAAATTCAGCAGAACCGGATTGTGGTAATGATTGGTCGTCTTACATAAACGATGAAAAAGTTTTGGGTGATAATTCGTAGATGCAATGGATTGTGATAACGAAATGCAAGATGTGGTTCGAAACAATTGGCTTGCCAACCGAACCCGTTAGCAATATTGATTATGTGTGCATGTAAGTAGGAACACCCACCAACAAAGCTCATGAGGTATCTACATTCTCAAGAAACATCGCCGATAAATAAAATATTTTAATGTTTGTTTTGTAACATACTATATTCTCAAATGTCGGTTTAAAGACAACAACCCGCCATATGTAAATGTGGTTGGCCAAAATGACACACTGTTTCCTCCCAAGATAATGTCAACAAAAGCGTCGATACAAAATTGTGTCTTCCGTCTTTAGATTTAATGGATTGTGATGATCAACAAGGGATGTGGTTGACAAAAATTGTTTGTTGGCCTTGAATCCAAGAATAATGATGTTGTTGTGGTTAGCCTAGAAGATACACCAACAAAGAAAGACGATGAAGCCCCGAATCTCGTGTTAAACCCAACAAAGTGTCATTTGCAAATGTGGTAGGTCCTAATGACAAACCTCTCATTGGAAGATCTTTTCTCCGATATGAATACGAACAAAAGAAAGAGAGTAAAATTGAACGACAACCTCAGTAAAAGAAGGCGCATTGTACAAACTTACGCGAGGTTGTTTGGGTCCGTCAATTCGGAAAATGGGGTATCAAAACATCGCCTACTCCTTGTCGCCGCCTTACAAGATCGCAGGTGTCATTAACGAGGCTATTATCCCGGCCGCCATTTTAGATGTACATCACCTTATTAAATTGTAATCGAAACGAATCTTTTTTTTTCGCTTATCTTTCAACTTTGTTTTCGTGAAACATCCGAAACCCCGAACGTGTCCGTTAGTCGCTTCTATTCGCCCACAATTGAACCGTTTGTAGAGGTAGGTTTTGTTTGTTAATCCAATAACATCATTATCATTGTGTGTATGTTATTGAATATATTTATTTTTAGGAACTTTACGACACCAAATGCAACAAGAAGAAGGTTATTGTTCCGATTACCTTCGCAAGTATTTGAAGCTTAAAGAACCATTACTTTATAGGTTTCCTTGGGGCTCGGTGCGGTTATTGCTTATAGGGATTTTTGGTAGCCTTGGCATGTGTTGAAGATCGCACCGGCGGGTGGCTTAATGAGTTAGTGAGTAAACCCGATGCCTAGCTGGTCTACTACACTTGTTTATTATTTCGTTTTGTTACTTATGAACCGAATGTTTACGCTTTGATTTGCTTTATTTGTCCGCAAAGACTTGGATGCATGGGTTGAATTGATGTGGTTGTTTAGACCGGTGATGCAGATTGGGCTTTGGCGTGGTGTACTTTATGCAATCAAATCCTAGGTGGCAACATGCCTACCACTTATTCGGATGGCACAACATACCCGTGGCTTGGCGAGATGTTGCAAAGGTCATTTTAGCGACTCTTACCGTACATATACCACTATCGTTATAAACAACTTATAATATCCTGCATTTGTTTTATATATCGTGTATTTTCCCATGAATGAAAATACAAAACACTGGGTACTCTGTGAGCTCCATATCCGACCGGAGTTGTTTACATTTATGACTCTCTTGGGTCACCTCGGAGGTGAACGGTGGTTGCGAGGTTCCAAGAGAAAGTTACAAACACAAACTTAAATCGTACCTAACAAACGCTGGGTACCGCATAGTAAGGGCATATCACCGGGGATTATAAAATCACATACAAGTGTCCAAAAGTACCAAAACAATCGGAGTTGTATGGTGATCATGAGTATGGGTGTGCATTATTTTGTACAGATTGCTCGTAACCGACCTCCGGAAGTAGACGACTCTCTTCAAACAACTTTAGCTTACCGTGAACGGATGCTTGAATACTGGAAGCACAAGGTTGAATACATAATTTGATAGCGGTCTTTCAAGGTACAATCCTTAATGTCCGTTTGACCCATAATTATTGTCTAATGTTGACATGTGAAGTATTTTTCTTTCAACGATACTCGTAGGTATTTTTACTTCTATTATATATTAGTCGATTATTATAATATTTTTTAACTCAACGGCATTTCTTTAGTTAATACTCGTGCACATATACAAAAAGGCCTATGCTTTGCAAACCACTTCTATATATTATGGGTTATGTATACTTTATTAATTTTTTTGGTATATACCATAATTTAATATTTGGTTGCCCTATAGTACATCACGGTACATGTCCTTAAATGTCTTCTTTTGCCAATCTCTTTCTTCAATACAAATCTTTCTTAATTTGTTTAACAACATCTTTCTTTCTTCTTTTGGTCTATTCACTTCATATCTTTATCCCAATCTTTCTGCTTTTGTTTAACAAAATGTCCGACTATATCCCACTGGATGTTCAACTAGATATCATTCGCAGCTACCTCCTAAGTCTATACTCCACTACGTAGTGTTTGCAAGTTATGGAAGGCTAGTATAGATTGTGGTTTTTCATCTTTAATTACGGTGTTCATCGTAACGATGAGTGTTTTTACGCTAACATTTGATCGTGGTCACAAAGGTTTTATGTTAGCTTTTAATGAACAATGACCGCTACGGTATTGCATGATTTAATGCTTTCATCTATGATTGCAGTTGGCAATTCTAATGGTCTTTCGTGTTTTGTTTATGGCTCTAATCTAATGTCGTTATTTGGAACCCGCAATCCAAAAATCACTAGCAAGACATGTCCCGCTTTACACGCATCAAATTGAATGTAAAAGATTTGTTTTGGTTTTGCCGTCCGTCCGGACACTCTTGACCCGACGATCGTGAAGGTCTCCTATCCTGTTTTCCAAAGTGGTTTCGGTATGTGTCATCTTTTCTTTCAACTCGTTAAGGTGGACATGCCTTGAAAATTTCCACCCCTCGTGAAACTATCAAATTGAAACGCCAAAGTCGTGCATTTGTAGGTCATTTTATCTATTGGAATGGTAGTGAAAAGTTAACTAATGAGGACGGTGTTACGTACAAGATTTATATGTTGATTTCGTTTGATTTGGTAACCAACCAATTTAAAGTTATAGACCTACCGCAGATTTTAAAAATGAACTCCCGCCCATTCTATGTTTTCGATCTTGGAACCTCTTTAGTGATTTCTGGTATGATCATTGATGACGATATGCCATTGTTTTGTGGATGGTTGGTGGACGTGAATGGTTTTGCCATAAGATCATTTAGAAGCCTCTTTGCCATCCCCACCCTATTATCTGCTCGCTTGCTTGGGTTTACAAAGGATCAGCTCCAATAGTGGAAGCGTACATAATCGGCAACCATTTGGGTCACTCGGTATTCGTGTACAACAAAGAACTTGAATTATTTGTCGGCATGGGAATGTTAGGAGATACGAGATCTTTCTACATCGCCCATACAAAGAATCTCTTCTTTTGTTAAATCATACTGCACTGTGTTGTCTATAGTATGTTTTATTTATAACTTACCATTATATTCATGTTCCTTTTACACATTATCACTTGATTTGGTTAATGATATATCAATGCCATTTTCAACAGTTTGTTCGGTGAAGTTACGGATCAAAGCTAAATGGGAATGAAGGTTAGTGGTTTTAGTACGATGTCCGTGTGGGAAGGAAGCATTGACTGTTTAGATTTTTCGTAGTCGATGAATGTTATCAATCAAGTGGTTATAGAATATGTAACAATTAAAGTTATAACCATGTAGTAATCGTAATATGTAGTTGGTTGTTCAGATCAAACGTTGTATGTCAACGTATTTACTATTTCATCTCTTATGTTATCCCATTATCCATTTTTTTTAATCTGGGCAACAAGCAGTTGTTACCCAAAATAATTTTGGCAACCTAATTTTGTTCTTAGGGCAACTTGTTTTCCATACAGACTACTTTTATAAACCCACGACTCCTTCTAGACATACATTTCGTATTCTACAACCTACTAATAACTACCAACTTGGGACAATGCACACTTCCAAAAATACAGGTTTAACATTCAACACTAGTACAAATTAACTAGCAGTTGTAAGTTTACTACAAGCAGTGGTAAACGATCGTCCTGCTCGCACCCACAAAAGCGAGAGTAAAAACAACTAGCAGTTGTAACTATACAACCAATTCATTTATTAATTCGAGATATTTAATTTAAGTAATCGAGCATAAAAGCAGTGTAGCATTTTTTTTATGTTTACAAACGTCGCATAAAGCTCAAAATAATCCACTCAAACGAATGTCACTCTACACATCTGATAACCTGATGCCGTTATGTGCTTCTGTCCAAGTGAAGATGTTGATGTTTTTAGAATGAGTGATGTTCTTTAAAATTGTTTCGTCCATTGACATAAAAATCTGTTTTTAATCCCAGTTTAGCGAAGGATCTACTATAGAAGCTGACTAAACGAACACAACCTAGTACTCCTTAAGAAGAATAATAATTAACGAACAGTTATTCTCACTAAACACCTCGATATGTTGTTAATACACGAATACTCTGAATAGTATTGGCGTTTACAACCTTGAAGTGTATCGACTCTGGATAACACCAAAACTTATATATAACTCAAACCTAGGACCTCCTTTAATAGGCTAAGGAGTCCTTTACAAAATACACTAACTACTGTACAAGATAAATATACTTACAATACTTATCTAATACAAAACATCCTACCAAGACATTCTAGAATATTACATATTCATCCCACACAATCATACTAGCAGTGACAAGTACATTAGCAGTGGTACGCGACTTATACTACCACTGGTTTGTCTATTGCTGACACTCTTTTTTCCGCTGGCTTTCTCGGTGCGGGTCTTTTGCCTTTATCCGTTTTTGCAAGGAGTTCCTGTGGCTTGCTTCCTCGTGGCCCCGCCGTATTCACCCCATGGGATTCCCTGAGGAGTTAGATAGGCCTTTCAACTTCAAGGGCCTTCGTGGGGTTTCCATCTAATCGCCCCTCTGCGGCATAGGAAGGGCTTTTGGTAATGTACCTTTCCACCCGCGCAACTTTTATTTTATCCCGGCTCCCCGCAAGTGGTCATTTTTCCTTAGACCCGTCTATCCAACCGATATGCCGAATTAGTAGACGACACTTGAATGGGGTCGGTTGCACCAACAGAGGAAGAAGGCATAGTTTTCATCCCTCGTTGTTTGACTTTCTTAGGGAAGTTTCTTGTTAGTTAGGGGCTAGTTTACGTATTTCGTTGCCCCTAACTTCCTTTTGTCGCCCTTCCCTACGGGACCCATCTGCCGAACATATATTATCACTCCCATGACCCAATTCCCATGATTTATTTCCTTCTTCCGCTCTCGAACGCCGAGGTTACGAAGGAAATGCCTGCACTTTCAAGATCCCATATTGCTAATGAGAGTCTAATAGGTTTAAACTCCCACCTTTGGTATGCATATGGTCCTGGCAGACTACCACAACTTGAATGGATATGGGTTTTGGGTGAAGGTGTGCTGTGAATGTTCGCGGAGATGGGTTATTAGTCGTCATTTTAGAACGACTAATTGTTATTAGTAGTCATTTTAGAACATGTTTCAGTTGTCGCAGCATCAGCTTTGCGCTTATTTTTTTGGGGGGGTAAAGGTTTAGGCTATGTATGGGCTTTTTGGAAACGGCCGTGCGTGGGCAACGAGTTGTTGTTGACGTCCGTATGTATCCTTTTTGTACTGTGTACCATCGTGTTCTTTTTCTGAATAACATCTTCAACTTCTCTTGGGTGTTTCTAAAATATTTCGGTTGCTCGATTTGCGGTGGAAATCTTTTGTAGGTGAAGGAATGGTTCCTTTTTGCTTTTTCTAGACTTTCCTTGATTTACCTCGCGTATTTATAGCGAGTATTTTACTGTTCGTGCACGCGTTATCATTAATTTTCATTAACTGTTTTGTGGGTAGGCACGCGCCTAGCCTCCTAGACTATTCCTTCTATATTTGACATAAAACAACTTGGGAAGGAACGTGAATCTTTACATGCAGATTTTCTCTCCTTTTTGGTATTTGAATATAAATGATTACGTAAACACAAACAAATTTGCTTTTTGCGTGGAAACTAGCGGTGGTTTTGCGACACTAGCACTGGGTACAACGACGTTAGCAGTGGTTAGATCGACGTTAGCAGTGGTTGGGATTTACGTATGAACAAACTTAAGAATTTGTTCAAACCATGTAGCCTCCTTTCAGGCAAGCAGATTGTAACTCTTAATCGAGTTTGTATCCCCAATTCAATCCAAATTAATTTGTACTAAAACTAACTTTTTAACACTTGTAGCAGCTTGTTACTAATTTTTGGCATATATCCCCAATTGTGTTGTTCAAATTATGTCTTTTTTAAAAATTTTGTATTTATTTAATTTTTTAATGATATAATAAGGGTTATTATTCTAACACATAAATAAGCATGTAACTCAACACGTCATCATCTTCTATTATCGAGACACAAAATTCTTACTACCATTATTAGAATCGTCTCATTGGCATGCATTCCCCAAACAAGTTACCCACCCACACTATGACTTTTTTTAACTAAATAAAATTTCATCTTCATATTACTACTTTATTAGTAAGTTTTTATTTTGTAAAGTGACTTACTATCTCGCACACAGTTGAATAACTACGCAAACAAATATATACTAGTAACATAAAAGGGATCACATCCATAGGTTAACATGACATACACAGACTATACAAAGATGAGATAAGTGACTCCAAAATGTAACAACGATCCCCTAATAAACAAAAGGCAGCAGCTCCCATGTAATTAATACAAAGCACATCAAATCTCCATTGACTCCAACTTTTCAATTAAACCATTCAGCTCTTTAACACGGTCATGTTTTCTAAACCAAGAAAACAGAAGTTTGGAACTCTCAGCCAGATCCTCATTTTGCATCCTTAATAGGTGATTAATAGTTGGCAACCAACAATCCGACCCGCATAAAAGCTCCACTTCCGCTATCATTTGTTGTCTACGGTTGACACGGCCCCTAATTTCAACAGCATTCCTCCTATGATCCGCTTCATCACGTAAAGCAACTTCCAATTCACCTCGTAGTACGCGATCGTAATATCTTTTAACAACTTTGAGCCACCAAACATTGGTAATTCATCACATAAAACCATGCCACAGACATCGTTATGTTTGCTTTTCTACTATCACTAGAGATACCAAAACTGTTTTTGTTACATAGCGTCATATATAGACACGAAATTTCTGACAAACTAGTTATGACAATTGTCTGTTTCCAATGGACAAGTGGATCACAACCCCAAATAAGTACCCACCCACACTTTGTTTTTTTTTATAGTATCTTCCTATTTTTTTCAAATATTTTTTATGACGAGTTTGCTAGTGCATAGCTAGCAAATGGTACTTTGGGCAACTAAATTGTGTACTCATGGCAACTAGTTTACATAGTAGTACTTTTAGTCAAGTGGTGATGTATGCAACAAGGGGCTTGGGGTTTGACTGGATTTAATTTACATCTTTCTATTTTTTTAAACTATTTTTATGACTAGTTTGCTAGTGCATAGCTAGCAAATGGAACTTTGGGCAACTAAATAGTGTACTCATGGCAACTAGTATACGTAGTAGTACTTTTAGTCAAGTGGTGATGTATGCAACAAGGGGCTGGGGTTTGACTGGATTTAATTTACATCTTTCTATTTTTTTAAACTATTTTTACGACTAGTTTGCTAGTGCATAGCTAGCAAATGGTACTTTGGGCAACTAAATAGTGTACTCATGGCAACTAGTATACGTAGTAGTACTTTTAGTCAAGTGGTGATGTATGCAACAAGGGGTTCGGGTTTCACCGATTTAATTTACATCTTTCTATTTTTTAAACTTTTTATGACGACTTTGCTAGTGCATAGCTAGCAAATGGTACTTTGGGCAACTAAATAGTGTACTCATGGCAACTACAATAGTACTTTTAGTCCAGTTGTGATGTATGCAAAAAGGGGTGGGGATTGAGTGGATATAATTTGCATTCAGTCATATTTACAATACACATTTGGGTAAATCAAACATACAATATACCTAGCGAACTATTTTTTAATGTGTGAACGTTTGGAATAAATTTATTCCATGTTCCCTCTTCTTGTATTGTTATGCCCAAAAAAAATCAAACCTGCAAAGTGCAAGAAAAAAGAAAAGAAATAAAAAAAAATAAAAAAAACAATAAAAAGTTACATATTGCAAGTAAGTAAGCATAGAATATGAATAAGTGTCCATAAAAAAATTAAGGTAAATCCGGCAATTCTTACATTTCCAGTTTTATCTTATTTTATTTTATTATTATTTGTAATTTATTTTTGTAATTTATTTATTTTTTTCCTCCCGGTTTCATATATATACACGTAATTTGTTTGACGTGGTTTCGCTTTTAATCTTAATAGTAGTAAACTCAAGATATGTAATAATAAAAGGGGAAAATGAAAAGGCGTGTATGTGAAAGGTTGGTCATTTAATGCTACTTCTTGTGGAAGACAAAATGCTAGGGTGGCTGTCAACTCAACGGACACATCAGTTTTGTACACTGACACAACACTAATTATATTATAACTTAAACTAAACCTTCTATTTAAAACACACACATAGCAATCAAAGGGGGAAAACAATAAAACATACAAAACAAAATTGAAAAAAGGATGACTACACCTATGCCATTCTGTGAAGAACTTGTTGGTGTTGCAGGATCTAGTTTTGTTAGAGATATGATGATTGTTCGTTTTCGAAGGGATGTGAGTGTTGTCATGGTGGATGAAGCAGAGTTGATGAAGAAGGCTCAAGAAATCAGGGCACGTGTGGCTGAAAGGGATTATGTTATTGGAGAGTTGGAGCTTTTATACCCATTTGATTCTTGTGTGGAAAGTATTTGAATTAACGAAGTCGCAAACCGAAGATCCGGCAGAAGCCGCAGCGATATTGGTCAATGTAATGAAGAAGCGAGCGAGCCCTGGAGCTTCGTCATTCATAGAGAAGTCGAAAGGCATGGTGTACTGATTCGGTTAATTGTTGTCTTGGCGGTGACGATGTCTTGTTTATGTTGGTATTTCTATTTCTAGTCATGTATCTTGTGTTGAATTTTAGTTTAAGTGTTGTTGTGAAATGTGGGTCTAGGCTTTGGCAAATGGATGTAAAATATTTGAATAAATAAAAGCCATGGTTTCTGTTAAATAATTATAGTATGGTCACCTTTAATTGTGCTGCATCTCATGATCTATTCTGAAAGAATACCGCCTCCATTGTTTCAAGAATAAATCTGTTTGAGCGGCTGTCATTGTGGACCTGTTTACCTGGTTAATGCAAGTAAATCTCATTATTAAAATATGCATATGGGAATGTAACGTTTCAAACAAACAAAGTGTATCAAGTAAACGACACAAAAAAACATCATGTTGTTGGTTTCCGACATGTCATATAAAACATAAACCCTAATAACAATTAGAATGAACCACTAGACTTAAAGGGGTATAATGACCATACCTATAAAACATAAACCCTAATAACAATTTAAATAACTTTGAATTAAATAAAAAATTTACTAATAGAATATAAAATATAAAGGTGCACAGTTATTAATATTCATGTATAAATATATGAACGAATAAGGTAACAAAGTACATACGGGAGAGTACAACAAACCTGGATTTGTTTCTAAAAATAGACGAAAAGGACAACGATATTTTTTTATTTGGATTCTTCGCTGAAAGTGACCTAGTGTATAACAAGGAATGTGGGGATGTTGATTGTTGGGACATAAACTGATGTGTGGTTGGTACCATAAAAGGTGTGTGGGGTAAAAAAGGTTTAAGTGTTTGTCATTCTAGGTCCCTCATGTATCTTACGGCTGTCACACTAACGACTAAAAACTGCTAGTTAAAGTTAGGACTGCTAGTGCTGAAGACAATTTATCATATAAACGTGTTGTCACTACATGTTGTCTAAGGTTTCGGAATTAAGACTTAAAATGTTATTACATGTTAGTATTGCTAGTGCTGAAGACCAATTAATATAAACATGTTGTTACTACATGTTTTCTAAAGGTTACTCCTGCTATAACAATGTTGGCTGACCTTTAATTTGACTAGTCACAAGGTAATTGAATATTTTAGATAGAGTGTGTGTTACTCTTCAATTAAATTCTCCAACCAACTAGTATGGCACACCATTCAAGTGTAATAAATGAAGAGAAAAAATACAGATGGTTATGCTAGTAGACGTTCTTATATAAACCGTGAATGCTATTCTTTTCGTTATAACATCGAAACCGGTTGAGAAAATGGTATGCATTGGGTGCAGGATGGAAAGAGAAAACAAGTATGATTGACCTTAGATGCAAGGCGTGCACCGAATAGAAATCATGTGGTATTGTTGTCCAATGAATTTTACGAAGCGACAACAATACTCTTTGTGGGTTGCTGCATGTAGACTTGGTGGTGTACATGTTAGCAGGGAAAATACAACTTCAGTTCGTAGAGGTGATGGTGTGATGGTGTGATGGGGCTACATGTTGCAACATCTTGTATAGCCGGTGGTTCAGTGAGTATCAGAGGTAGAAGTGAGACTACATCAACAACTGATGAAATTCATGATTCTATGTGTACAGAACCCAGTGACATTAGTGATGAAGAAACCCAACCACTTGCAAGTCGAATAACAAGTTAACCACCTAAAATGACCGAGCAATTGAACAAGTCGCAATTGATACATCTAGGGAATGACATGCTCGTCATTGAACAAGTGAGCCACCACCTATTCTCGTTATATGTTGTATTTCATAATATATGTAGACTAAATTGTATAATGTATTTGTTATGTTATGCCAATGCAAGCACGTATTTAGTTAGCAAAAAATGGGTAAATCCAAACACTTGATAGACAAGATGCAAACTGTATAATCAAGCTGCAAAACTGTCAAATACAATTTTTTTAGTGTTTTTTTTTTATTTTTTTTTTATTTATTTTTTTTTGAGGTCAAAGTGGGTAAATACAAACAAGGCTGGATAAAGCACTAAACCAGGAAGAGATAGTTACCATGCACGTGCCCAAAACATAGTTGAACACGTGTACACCCACCAAAAAATGCTGACTATTCAAAGGCAAAAAAAAAAAACTTATCTACAGTCCCCCAATAAAATGAAGTTGCCCTATATGATAACTTTCTACTTTGTTTAGTTATCTAAAAAAATAATATATATGAAGTTGCCCTATAGGGTTGCTATCCTAAAACAGAAATGCCCCATCAAGGTTGCCATGATATACATCATACTATAAAGCATTCATACACAGTATTATGTAAACGGACACCGAACGTAGATCAAAAACAGTGCATACTACGATAACCCCAAAGCGTATGGTTAGACAAAACATCGATGTTAATTTTATGTAATTGTTGAACATTTTTTGGTAATCATAAGAAGCACCAACAAAAAATGTTTAACAATTACATAACGTTGCTTTACAAAAAGGCTAAACTAGACAAACTATTTTGAGTTTTAAGTTATGTTAACACCCAATTTCTAACGTTATCGACAACATGAGCATGCCGCATAAAAATACCTACACTCCAACCTTCCGTTCCTTAAAACCAAGTTGCTTTTAATCCCGCACCTCCTCGACGGCGGTCTCTTGTTAGAGCCTTTAAATGCCTCGACATCTTGAACTTCCGTAAGCCCGATATTGGTGTTTGAAAAGTGCCTCCTTGCATAAGGTTTTCTAGAGACCTTATGACCGAATCGTCCTTAATGGAAGAAGTAGAAGCCCCAACATCCATTGATATGCACTCCAAGAAATACCCATAGTACCATTCATCGTCATCGAACCCAATGTCGCATGAACAATTTCGCTAGCCAAAAATCCATGAATAGATTCTTTCCTTGACATTCAATTCCTTGACTTCTAGTTTGGAACAGAGGGCTTCTTGGGGAGGTGACCGCCTTTCTTCCTCCTCCCATGCAAGAATATCAGAGGCAGAATTAGAAGTAGCAAGCTCCACAAGTTTATCATGTATTGCTATCCTGGCACGCGTTGGCTCATCAAGAAGATCCAAAATTAGGTTATCATAATAGAAACATGCTAAGTTATCAGGTGCATGTGCAATGTACAAGCCGATCAACCCACATTCCTCGGCAAGTTCATACATCCTTTTAATGTCATTATCGCATTCAACAATTGTCAAACCAGTTGAAAGAGCAAATAGTGGCCTGCATAAATACAAAGCCTGTATCTCACACTCTAACTTGTTGGCCAAAAAGTCAAGCATTTGATTAAAGTTCATCCTTGTGGACTTACTGAACGTATGCACAAGGGTGTGCCCATACGCGTATGTTAATTTAGGCAACCGAATGAACTCACTATCGTAGTGAATCTCAACTACAAGATTCTCAGATACATAGCGTGTAGTACTCCTGTAATAAAGGTAAATAAATGTATACAAATGAGATTAGCAAGTATGGACAAAAACCTAGTAAGGGCAAGTGACAATCACGAAAGGTAATGGCAGGCATACCTTGGCTTGAAATCAAATAAGGCAACTGGAGGCTTAGCAACATTTTTTGATGAAAGAGAGGGTTGGGAGATTGGCATTATGACTTGTGTACAAATGTGATCTATATGAAGATTTGATATATATTAGGAAAGGTTGTATTATTATTTTAATATGGAAATAGTAATAGGGAAATTTTTGGTTAATTTGTTATAAGTTTTTATGTGTAGTGTGTTTGTGTAATGATATGGGAATAAATTAATTGACAAACCTATCTGTGGCCCTTTTTAATTTTTCTTGGAATGGACGGCCAAATGTCATGATTAAATGGACGTCCAAATGAAGAATAAATGAACTGGAGTTGTGGAGTTTTAAAAAAGAAAGATTATCTGTACTGTACAACAAATTTAGATGTAAAATGTGTACATACTTTTACGTCGTGTCTCCATTGTTTTTTGAATGAATGTTACACGTACCCAAGGTTGTTGCATGCAAGGTATTGTATCATTATTGGTTTATGTATGCATGTTATAAGTGTCTTTAGTGTAGTAAATAGTTGTTATGAATCCATTGTCTAGTCATTAATGGCTTATGTGTGAATGAATATATCAATAGATGGTGCATGATAAAACAATGAAAGTGCTGTTGGAGATAAGTTTAAAATTGTTAGTACAAACGATAAAATCTATGTTTATAAAAAAATCGAATCATCTTCTCGCGATATGCTAGCGCGACGTCGTGGGATCATCAACTTGCAACGATAGACCATGTGCCAATCGATATAAAAATATACAAACCACACACCACAATCACCAAAATCCCCTTGCTTAGGAACGTTTTCGGCTAACCTAAATGAAATCTTATAGTCATTCGGATGTATTCCATTCTTATCAAAAATGTTTGCTTGCTCTAGAACAACTGGTAGTTTGACCTGTAGAATAACAGAAACTGTTAAAATAAATAGACGGGTGATCTTGTTAGAGGCTTGTAAGAAAAATGTTAGTATTATATAATCGAAATAACCAAGTTTGTCACCAAATTATTGATGAAATAAAGTTGTTTGTTCAAGCCGGATTAAATATGATATGTAGTGTCATGTTGTAAATTATATATGTGTTCAAAAGTATTATATGTTTTTATTCGTGATTCAGAAATAACGTTCGAACATTTGACATGTGCTTCGAAATATTTTTATTCATAATAGATTTCATTTCAATACATTAAAGGATAACAAATTACATCAACGAAGCAACGACATTCATGAAGATACCAAAACACAAAATATGAAAATCACAGAACGTGAGAGAGACCACATAACAAGGTAGGAGTAGAGGATTAATAATTTTTGCAGCTTTGCTAGAAAGGAGATTTTTGAGAACTTGAGCCGAGTCTCACTCATTAGCCTCATCGCCCCTGCTTTTCTCAAGCTCCTCGTCCCGAATTGCACGCAGATTTCCAAACAAAGACCGGCAAGCTCGGACCCAACCACGCACTCAATCGCTTGATCTCGCTCGGCCCTCAAAGGCAACGACGAGTTAGGTCGATCACCTTTTGCATGCATGTCACTTAAGAACTTGAAGTCACGTTCATTGTCACGCACAAACACGTTGTTAACCATGTCTTTAAGTAAGTTATCCATTTCTTTTGTAGTAAATTGTGTTGTGGCTAGTGTGTGTCCCCGACAAAAGTTGTATGAAAATGGGATATATGTTGTCCGTTTATATAACCCAAATGGGGTGGGGAAAGAGCGGGGGTGGGGTGACATGGAGTTTATTTTGAATTGAAGTCTATCTGAATTAATGTGGATAGTCAAGTGGTGAATAGTTGAGTCATGTCAAGTAATTACTGTTGCACATTAGGTCAAGTTTAATTAATGAAGCTTCTGTTGTACTTAACCGATTCCTGGCCACAAGATAACCATTTTGGGCAACTAGTTTTAATTTGGGGGCAACTAAACCAGTTTGAATTTTGTTTAGTTCCAAATGCAACAAAATTTTACGTCCCTTGGGTTAGAAAAATTATTACTTGAGTATCTTTTGTAAATAGACGCCATTAAACAGGTTTATATTGATTACTTTTGGTTACATCAACTAACACACATATGCTATTATTAGATGTACATATCCTTTATATTTTATGTAATAATACACTACCATAATATAACTCAGACTTTTATATAATAAAGTCTGAGTAAGTGTGCACTTGGATGTGCTATCTTCAATATTGAATGGATATTTTGTAAAAACCCACTACCAAATCGGGATGCACATATCCTTTATATTTTATGTAATAATACACTACCATAATAATACACTACCAAATCGGGGATGCACATAAGTAGGAAAAACTTTATTAATGAGGAAATGACGTAATGAAATAATGGTGGTAGCTAGTGGCATGTACTTGAAGGGAACTAGTCCATTAATTTTTCAACTTTAACTATTGCACAAAAAGGGCACAATGAAACTTGTGTCCAACAAGTTAATATTTTTGGGCAAGTGATAAGGTTTTAAAAGGTACCTTTTGAGGGTCGTTTAAGCCCTTATTTGATCACTTTGTATCCGTTATTGCTTAATATCGTTCCTTTTCACTTTTTAGGTCTCTTGAAGGCAAATTGTTGTAATGGCACTTATTTGGACGAAAAGCGCGAATATCTGAAAATGGCCAAAGTCGAATCGAGACACTCAAAGTGCTTGAAAACACAAGGTGACGGCGCCATCGCTTAACCGCGACGCCGTCGGAGGATTTTGTGACGGGACGAAGCCAAAACTCTTATTTTCAAGTGATGACGTCAAGTTATAAAAGAGTAGGCCGTCGCAACTCGCACGGCCTAGATGCAATCGAAGGCGTCGAAAGTGAAGAGGACGGCGTCACAAGCACAAGGTGACGCCGTCGCAAGTCTAACGTGGCCAAGACGAAACCCTAATGACGGCGACACGACGGCGTCACAAAACATAAGGTGGCGCCGTCACGTATGTAATCTTATATATAGAATCCGAATTTTTCAAGATTGGTGTGTAGTCTTTTGAGTAAAACCTAAACCGAACCAAGGCTATCTTGTACAATATTTTAGGGTTCCAAACCCTATCTTACACCAAGATAAGTGTTTTAATTCATTAATTCAATTATGTCTTTGATTATTTGTGTGTATGCTTGCATGTTCTCCATGTCCCGCTAATTTACTTGTGTGTTTGCTTAGGAATATGAAACTTAATTATTGAATATTGATTGGTTGTCTCTTATCTTAGTTGATTAATGATCTAGTAATGCGATAGGTCATTTAGTGTGTACTTAATGCTTGATTAAATCTTTGTGAACCTTAGAATATAACTCCTTGAATAGTTGTAAGCTAAACCATCCAAAGAGTGCCTTAGAGTAAGAGTTTATTATCCCTAGTGGGTTTTGTAGAAGAGACCCTTTGGTAAGTTCAAAGAGTTAGGGAGAAACGATACCCTACAACCTTAGACACACAAAGCAACTAAGAATAAGGACGTGACAATTCAACCACCAATAGGAGATAATTAAGGAGTAGTAAAACCTAAGTAAACACATCTTTAAACTATCATACGAGCACACAATAATTAGACATAGACTACATACACCTTAGATTAGATAATTAGATAAGTAGAGTAATCGGTAGCAATACCAACCCCCAAATCCAAACCCCGAGATTCGTACCTTTCCTTTCCTTAAAAAATATAAAAGATAAAAATAATCTTCCTCAACCCCAACCTTAGCGTAGTAACTTCTCACTAGCATTCCTATTCCCTAGAGAACGATATCAATACCCGTGGCTTACCCTAATACTACACTACAACGATTAGGTTCATCGCCTAGGGTGTTGAAAACTTGCTCGATTTAAAAGGAAGTTCCTTTGACCCCGAACGACGCGTGTAGCGTTATCAAGTTTTTAGGCGCGGCTGCGGGAATAGAATAGCTAGTTAGTAGTCCACCTCGTTTAGGTTTCTTTACTTGATTCCTATCAAGTAAACTTTTTCTTATTCTTAGCTTTCTCGTAGTCTATCCCCTTCTTCGTGACCTTTGTTCGTAATTTCATCACTTTTCATCATGGAAGGTGATAACCACCCACCATTCATCAACCCACCACCAATTGACCCGCCAAGAGCCCGTACTCTTGGTGAATACTCAAGACCAAGCCACCTAGGCTATAGGAACACCATTGAGCTTCCGACCAAGCCCAAACTACGGCCTGCGATCCGACACCATCCGGTTGGTGCAAAACGGATGTGCATTCTATGGACTTCGTTCAAGATCCAAATCAAAGATCTAAGGGATTTCTTAAAATTGTCGATTCCATCGACCTTGATGCTACTACTCGGGAGACTACGCTACTGCGTCTCTTCCAATTCTCACGGGACCAAGCTAGTAATTGGCTTGAGTGACTTCCACGGCTCCATCTCAAGTTAGGATGATCTCACCTCTCGTTTCCTTGCTCAATTTTTCCCACCGGGGAGAACCACTAAGCTTAGGAATGACATCTTGATGTTCCAACAACGTCAGGGTGAATCTCTCTACGAAGCATGGACTCGATTCAAGGACTTACTTCATAAAGTCTCTCATCACGGTATTGATCTTTGGCTCCAAGTCCAAATCTTTTATGATCATGTCAACTTCCCCACCAAGCGATCCATTGACCAAGCGGCCGGTGGAAAACTTAGTGATCTCACCGCGGAAGAATCATGGAGAATAATAGAGGACCTTGCTCTCTATGACAACGAAAGTTGGAATGACCCCGTGAGTTGCCCAAAACCGTTAAGGCAATCTCCTTGCCTCCCATTGACTCACAACCTTCCGACCGTAGGATGATCGAACTCAAGATCAAGTAAAATTCCTAATGAGTTCCTACGAAAATCCTAAGTCTTCACACCATGTGAACAAAGTTTCTTCCTCGTGAGCCGCGTTTGTGATCCTCATAACATGCGAACTAGCACCCGATCCCCGAACATGCTTCCGTTGACTATGCATCCTCGCAGATTAATGGAACGGAGGAAGATTCCCACAATAACCGGACCTAGGAATTTCAATGAAACCGAGAAGCATGGAAAGGCAAGCCCGACTTCTCTTCGGGACAAACCAAAGAATTCACTTCCAATGATTTCATGGCCCCCACCTCACGGTCCTAACCAACAAAACATCGAGGGATGTTGCAAAACCTAGTTGCATCCCAAGAAACCCAAATAGTTAAGCTCTCGGACCGTTTTAACCAACAACAAGTCGAAATGGATAAGAAGATAGACAACCTTTTGAAAGCCATAACCAATAGTGATAGGAAGGTTAGTGCTATCTCAACTCCCGAGCCTTCGGTGTAGAGATTAAGGACCCAAGTAAGCTAGCTAAACACGTTCAATTCGTCAATACCATCGCCTTAGTGAAACCTAATGGAACAAATGACGAAGAGGACCATACACTTGAGAATAATGAAACAACCGAGGAAGTAGATGAAGTAGACAATGACTATTTCAATAAGTTTCCTATGGAAGAAGAACTATCTCGCAACCCTCACTTAGTGCGTGACCTCCGTCACATGTATGTTAGGAAAAGCCCTAGAATCAAGTTTGGGAACCCTTAGAATCTTAACATACCATGTTTCATAGGACACCTTTTTGTGGCAAAAGCCTACATTGATCGCAAATCCCCAATCAACATAATGACTAGCACCTGCTACAATTGGGTAATGAAGAAGCCTATTCCAACTAGGCAAGACCCCGATAATCCTAGGGTTAAGTGAAATTTTCTTGGTAGAGTTAAGGGATTGCCCGTTTATGTAGGTAGTTTCACGTTTCCTACGGACTTCCTAATTGTGGATGATATTAGCACGCCATAGACCCTAGCTTGTCCCACGTTATTCTAGAAAACCTTTATAGAAAGCACCGGATGACCTATGATCCTCGTTAGAGTAAAGCGATTCAAGGATGAGACCGATGACATAGCTTACCAAATGCCGTTTAAGATTGAGAAGTTTTCATCACTCTCTAATGATGAAAAGGAACTTAAAATGTCGGTCTATTATAGGAATGATGAGGATAGGGAAAAAGGAGTAGATTATGTTATGGCTAAGATTTTCGGATTCTATAAGGATTGCTTGAACTTAGGACGAAATATAGGACCAAGTGGGAGAGGACGAACTCTTAGAGAGGTGCATCATAGGGCACTTCTACAACATGGAATTCCCCAATAGAGACCATCATGAGGAAGGAGATGGCGGTAATGAAGTTACGTAGGAGCACGACTACGAGTCTAGCTACAAGACTCTTAAATAAAGAAAAGCGCTTCGTGGGAGGCAACCCATGCTTAATTGTTTGCTTGTTAGTGTCATATATCTTTTATTTATTGTTTATTCTCATGTTTAAATTTGTAAAAATGCTTTATTTTGTTTTTAACCTCGTCTTAATTGCATATAAAGGTATTTTACATAAGGGATAAGTGTAGGGAGGATTACACACGTTTTCAAAAGAAACGTAAACATGAGAATAACAATTAACTAAAAGATATATATGTGTGTTTGTTCGAGTCAAATGCTTGTATCGAGTCATAATGGATGTTTTGCGAAATTTTCCGATTCTAAAGATATAAACTTTACGTAATTTTTTCCGTAAAATCGCATACCGCTTTTTGTCGGGATAACTTTGGCGTCAGATCGCAACTGACGTCGGCCAGAAGGAGTAAAACAACATATTACTTTTTTCGTTTTTCGAGCTACTTATAATTTTTGGAATTTTCGTGTCTTAATTTTCCGTAAATTCTATAAACATCCATTCCACAAGCATTATATCCTAGTTTAAATCGAGTCTTATATATATTATTACCGCCGATTTTACGCGAAGGTTTCATTTGTTTTCTTCAAGTGTGCAGTTTAATTTATCAAGAAGAAGTTACATAAGACGGAAGGAGCTTTTCACGCATAAATTCTTCTTGGAAAGGATTTAACCACTACTTCACACACGGATCCTACCGAGCTAATCGTGGAGTACTAGTTTCTTTCGCTTTTAATTACCTTCCATTATCATAACTTTGATACTTCGGGGAACATTGGGGACAATGTTCGGTTTAAGTGTAGGAGGGAAAATAAAACGGAACTTTGAAACTATGCTTATCCTTGAATATTTGCTTTGTCCAATTGTATTTGTGTAATAAACCATGAGAAAATGTCGGTTAGGGTAATTTTGGCACCAAATTTAAATTTTTGCATGACATATAGGAGTGGGCCATTAGTCTTAACAAAAGCGTCTCACGGATAGGAAGTTGCATGACTAGCACAAAAAAACCCTTTACCACCTAAATTCCACCCAAAATGTGAGGATCGCCCTTAGATTAGTAGGAATTAAAAGCATTCCTCTTTTGTGCTTAGAGTGTGAACCGGTAGTATAATAGATTCTAGAACTTGTTTTGTGATGCATCCCGAGATCGCTAGTATGACTACACTTGTGTAGTTAGGAATAACTAAATGATAAGAGGCATTAGGATAACCCTTGTTTGATACCCGTAATATAATTACTTCTTCCACCTCGGTTGAGTAATTCCCCACACCCTTTGCGTTGTACTCATCTTTAGTACACGATACCCTAGTTAACCCTCTCGAGCCTATCCTTTTCGCGGTTCTCGTGATGTTTTAGTTTTTCCGAATATCAATGAAGAGCATTGTTTACACCCCACCCCAAATATACACCCAAATCGCCTTAGCCTACCCCATATGCACTCACTTTTAGTACATTATTGTTATCACCCTAAACCCTTAGTTCAATTATCCGGTTGCTTGCATGAGTTGCTAAGTCGAGTCATATCCTTTGTATACGATTTTGGGACGATTGGGATTCATGGGAAAAGTTAAAGTTTATGAAATGACGGAAGGGAACGTTAAGTTCAAATTCCTTTGTTTGCATAATAATGTACCCCAAGTGTTTTGATCTTTTCAATTCGGGTCAAATTAGTGTTAGAATAATAAAACTCAAGTGTAGGGATGTGCCTATAAATCCCTATCATTTTGATGTTACCGTAGAGGATGGTAGAGTAAAAGTGTATGAAAAAAAAAACATATGGCTACCATCCTACATCTATACTTTAAATTTATGTTTGTTTATTTGAGTTAGCTAGAGTCTAGAGTGTCCAGTCTTGGCTTAGCAACGCCATTCTTCAGATGCTTGTAACAATAAGATTTTTGACTTGCCACCACTATATAGCCTATCCCACCAAACCCTTTGTTTCCTACCGTAAGCCCAACATTACAACCCTTTAAAGACCTCTTTGATAGTCTTTCCTAGGTGCTTACACCAAAGCGATGAAGGTTTGATCTATTCTCAAGCCTATGGTAATCTATTTACTAGGACCGATTAATGAGTGTTTATCTTCCATTTCCAATTTGTTATATTTCATATACACCGAGAGATGTGAGTATCCAAACACCCCATGTGAGGTGCTAGTATGTAATTCCGTGCTTGTTATGACTTTCTGGGGCTTATATGTGTTGTGGACTGTTTTAAACCAATGCTTCATGACCCCTAACTTATAAATTAATTGGCTAAAGCACATTTGCTTGAGGACAAGCAAATACCAAGTGTAGGGATATTTGATAAGGTTTTAAAAGGTACCTTTTGAGGGGTCGTTTAAGCCCTTATTTGATCACTTTTGTATCCGTTATTGCTTAATATCGTTCCTTTTACTTTTAGGTCTCTTGAAGGCAAATTGTCGTAATGGCACTTATTTGGACGAAAAGGCGAATATACGAAGAAAATGGCCAAAGTCGAATCGAGACACTCAAAGTCTTGAAAACACAAGGTGACGGCGCCATCGCTTAGCGACGACGCCGGAGGATTTTGTGACGGGACGAAGCCAAAACTCTTATTTTCAAGTGATGACGTCAAGTTATAAAAGAGTAGGCCGTCGCAACTCGCACGGCCTAGATGCAATCCGTAGGCGGCGCCGGTCAAGAGGACGGCGTCACAAGCACAAGGTGACGCGTCGCAAGTCTAACGTGGCCAAGACGAAACCCTAATGACGGCGACAAGGCGTCATTAAAACATAAGGTGACGCCGTCACGGATGTAATCTTATATATAGAATCCGAATTTTTCAAGATTGGTGTGTAGTCTTTTGGAGTAAAAACCTAAACCAACCAAGGCTATCTTGTACAAGATTTTAGGTTCCAAACCCTATCTTACACCAAGATAAGTGTTTTAATTCATTAATTCAATTATGTCTTTGATTATTTGTGTGTATGCTTGCATGTTCTCCATGTCCGGCTAATTTACTTGTGTGTTTGCTTAGGGAATATGAAACTTAATTATTGAATATTGATTGGTTGTCTCTTATCTTAGTTGATTAATGATCTAGTAATGCGATAGGTCATTTCGTTGTGTACTTAATGCTTGATTAAATCTTTGTGAACCTTAGAATATAACTCCTTGAATAGTTGTAAGCTAAACCATCCAAAGAGTGCCTTAGAGTAAGAGTTTATTATCCCTAGTGGGTTTTGTAGAAGAGACCCTTTGGTAAGTTCAAAGAGTTAGGGAGAAACGCATACCCTAAAACCTTAGACACACAACGCAACTAAGAATAAGGACGTGACAATTCAACCACCAATAGGAGATAATTAAGGAGTAGTAAAACCTAAGTAAGCACATCTTTAAACTATCATACGAGCACACAATAATTAGACATAGACTACATACACCTTAGATTAGATAATTAGATAAGTAGAGTAATCGGTAGCAATACCAACCCCCAAATCCAAACCCCGAGATTCGTACCTTTCCTTTCCTTAAAAAATATAAAAGATAAAAATAATCTTCCTCAACCCCAACCTTAGCGTAGTAACTTCTCACTAGCATTCCTATTCCCAGAGAACGATATCAATACCCGTGGCTTACCCTAATACTACACTACAATGATTAGGTTCATCGCTTAGGGTGTTGAAAAACTTGCTCGACGAAAAGGAAGTTCCTTTGACCCGAAACCACGTGTAGCGTTATCAAGTTTTTGGCGCACGCTGGGAATAGAATAGCTAGTTAGTAGTCTACCTCGTTTAGGTTTCTTTACTTGATTCCTATCAAGTAAACTTTTTCTTATTCTTAGCTTTCTCGTAGTCTATCCCCCTTCTTCGTGACCTTTGTTCGTAATTTCATCACTTTTCATCATGGAAGGTGATAACCACCCACCATTCATCAACCCACCACCAATTGACCCGCCAAGAGCCCGCATCTTGGTGAATACTCAAGACCAAGTCACCTAGGCTATAGGAACACCATTGAGCTTCCGACCAAGCCCAAACTACGGCCCTGCGATCCGACACCATCCGGTTGGTGCAAAACGGATGTGCATTCCATGGACTTCGTTCTGAAGATCCAAATCAGCATCTAAGGGATTTTCTTAAAAGAAAGTTGGTTGTGTATCAGGATATAGTTAGTCAACGTATGAAATTAATAAAAGTGACTTTTTATTTATGTGGTCAAAGGTAAATACAAGAATACAATTGTCGTGCTTGTATGTGTTGTTGACATGGCTTACGGCTGGTAAGCAATATGTTACTTACGAATGGACGTTTTAGATAATGGAGAACGTTTTCATGCACGGTCTTGGGTTGAATAGAAACTATCGCTTTTGGGAAACTCATACGCTTATGTAGTTCCCGATATGTTGCTCCAACTGTTAACTCGCTTGTGTTACCATAGCTTCGCCGCTAGGGTAATCAATATACCTGGGATCGAACGATTACAACCGGAGGGGCTCGCTTTTGGAAAGCAGACTTATCTCATGGTAGTGTAAGACGCAAACAATTTTGGCCAATTCCACCACGAAGGTGAGTATGAAGATCTTGACGTTCTAGAACTACGTTGAAGGCTCGACTAGTCATTCAAGGCTTTAAATCAACTAGTTTTGGATTGTAAATTTCATGCATACTTGGTCTCAAGTCTCAAGATGGTTTTTCAAAACTTTGTAACAAAGTTAGTACCGCTATTGGAAATCTTAGTACCGCTAGTGTGTATGATTCAACCGCTTGTTCGCTTTGTTAAGTCCTGCTAGTGGATATCATGTTTTGTGGTTGGGTTACACTTATAAGTTATAACTACTATGTATATGAGCACTAGGATTTTTTGGGGCTTTCTTTGTCGACCTTTTAGTGTCAAAAAAAAACAAAAAAAACAAAAAAAAACAAAAAAAGGAAAAAAACAAAAACAAAACAAAAAAAAACAAACAAAAAAAAAACGAAAAAAACAATGAATTAAAACATTAAATAAATAAATAACAAAAAATGATAATGATAACATTGTGTAAAAATAATTATAATAACTTGGTTGGAAGATTGGAGTGCAAAGTCGTTCCAACGCTAGCTTGCATGGAGAAACCGCTAGTGTTACGAAAACATCGCTAGTTAGGTTATCATGAGGATACCATGAAACTTATAAAAGAATTGACGGATAAATGTACTACAATGGAGTCTAAGATCACGGCATACAACAAATAACCGTTTCTCGGGATGGCACAATCGAAAGTTGCAAGAGAGGTAAGAGGTTCGGTAGCGACAAGGAGGCCAAGGTTAACAGATGTAAAAGATATTGTTGATTTTGAAACCCCTTTTAGTGATCAAGGATAAGCTTCAAAGGAGAAAGAAGAGAATGGCGATAGGTCAAAAAGCGCCGATTATGGTTCGATTCGAGATGGAGCATACAAATTATAGCACTTTGGAAGCACCTTCCAAAAGAAGGTATTTTGTGCCTAAGAAGAAACTTGATGATTTGGATTGTAAATATCAAATTTAGGGAGGATTGTTTGGTTTTTGGTTACATTGGACTAATTATTCAAAGTAAGCATCAAATAGCATCTTTTAATAGAAACCACGGCTAGTGGCAATGGAAGAAGCTGGCGATAGATCAAAAGTGGGTAAAGTTTGTGAGTATCAAGTTTGTTAATATGTAAAGGAAAGTTTATGATTTGAGGACAAATATCAAGTTGGTTCATACTTTAAAAGATGCCGCTTTTAAAGTTGCTTTCATGAACTACCGATTATTGATGACCGTAAACATTTCCGTAAAATAGGAGGAAATGAAAAGTAAATGTATTACCTGTTCAACATCATTCCGTGGCATGGGATACCTCGTCCGTCTCGCATAAAACACGGGCATGCCATTTTGAAGAAGAATCGAACAAAGTAACTACTAACCATCGCCCGCTTAGCATTCGAGGTCGTCACGTGCCACATGTAGTCAACCTATAGGTCTATATGATGCACATTTTCCGCAAATAAAATACCAATTTAAGAAATGGTGAAAATAAAATATGAGACTAAAAAGAAAACCGAATAAGAATGCGATATAAACTAACCTCCTCGCTAGCCAACCTTTTCTAGGTGGTCTAAGCAAACTAAGCGAAGCCGTAAATTGCGGTCTACTGTGATAATCATCGACCATGGAAATTTACACCGTGTCTATCAGATCACAGAGGAATTCTTCAATCTCATCGATGACAAAGAGTTTCGACAGAATGAAACCATCTACTTAGATCCTAGAAAATGTGTTCAATGTATTAGTTTGATAGAGCATTATTGATAAGCAAGTATATTGACAAGTTCGTAAAAACTATCACAATACCTCTACCCAAGGTTTCACTCTGTTAAGCTCCTCAAAGAATAGTTGGGTCGCTCATGTTAGGATCGTGTTTTTATTTTACCGCTTAACTTGCAGATTATTTTGTGGCGAAACAGTTCCATGAGAATCCTCTTGTCGTGGTAATCGACTTAAAGCCTTTTGAAAATGTGACGAATTCATAAACGCGTCGTTTTTCTTCTTCTCCTCCTCGAACTTCAACATGTCGCCTTCTTCCAACCGCAACCTATTAGCCTCTTCCACTTTAAGATGTTGGCCTCAAGATTCATCTTCTTCTTCCAATCGTAACCTTTCTTCCTCACAACGCGAATCTCAATTCCTCTAAAAGGATATACTCGAACGAGACTAGCGCTTATGACATTTGAATATAACGGCCATACAACTAAATGCAAAGAAGAAATATTAACCGAGCAACGCCCACGCCGATTCCGCAAGTCGATCGGTTTGAGATAAATGTCGTTAATGAATCGGAAAAGGCGGTCCTTGTGTTTGGAAAATGTGACTCAAAATCAAGTTTGTCCTATAAAAAATATGCATGAAATTTCTAAAATTAAACAATGCAATGAGAAATAACTATAGATTAGTTGAAAGGAATACCAAGACCGCCAGATTCATCATGTGCAAGAACCTGAAGGTTTAAGTGTTAGGAAATTCGGCAGTGATGTTATAAAAAGTGAATCTACTATTCTTATATTATAATGAATATAAAGAGAATCGAATAATACACTCAAGTTTAAAACTTGGCGATTTAGACCGAAATTACATGATCCTTAAGGCTTTTTGTTCGAACTACTTCCACTCTTGCATTGTTTTGAATTTACTTTCAAACCGGCCAGACGCTGTCGTGACTTTTCCACCTCGAAAAGTAGGTATCAACAAGGTTGTCGGGTCCCGACAAAGTGTCCGGGAACGTAGTCATTGAAAATCTTGGCTATCTATCCACCATGCACATTGGAACTCATGTATAGTAGGTCTCGGATCAAGAATTGTAGTTGAATCCTAAAGTTCAAGAATGGTTCCAAAAAAATATATGGTTTAGTTAATTATCGTGAGATACATACGACACCATTTTATAAGGGATTCAGTAATTAAAGTCATAAACCGCTAGTTCGGGCAATCATCGCAAATAATATTTCCACCGCTAGCTTGCTTGAAAACACCGCTAGTTTTGGGCAATCACGCCTAGTTAGTTTATGATGATTGTGGAAACTATAAGGGTCGTTTTGTAACTTTTTGTTAAAACATATTTATTCCCAAATCATCTGAGGCGAGTAAGCGGTGGAAACGTAAGAACGACCCAACCAATGGCAACTCCTAATGTGGATAGTTCTTTGCAATTCAACATGTGGAGGAATCCCTGACAACTGGCTAATTTGGGGACATGGATGTTCAAAGCTAGTCTCGATGCAATGTTAGACACATCTCGAATAGATGAGGGTAGTTTGGAACACCAACATGATTTGACGGCTAATGGCTTTCTACATGATGACAATTCCAATGATCCACTTCTCGGACCAGGTTACACAGGTCAAGGTGGTGAGGATAATATGAAACTCAATCTTGAATTGACGGATATATTCACAACTATGGAGTCAAAGATCATTGGTCTTAAAAATTCGACAACAACTCGCGCTGAAACAATCAGGAGGTTCAAGGACAGGGTAAGTGTTTTGGAGAGACTAAGAAGGCCAAGGTTCAATGCATTCAGGAAAGTGAAGAAACGGGAAAGAAGGCAAGTCGCAATATGATTAAAAGTTTAGATGATGCATCCAAACAGGGAGGAGGAGAGTACAAATTCAAAGCGAGGCATGGAAGGTAAAGAAGAAGATCTTGGATGATTCTTTAAAGGTCGCAGCTTGAAGAAAAGGAGAAGGAAGTGGTGCAGTAATCGGTGCTGTGTTCTTGCATCCGCCGCTAGTATTGAAGTAACAATGCCGCAACAACCGGTATTATTATAGCCACCGCCAATTCAGACGTTTCAAGCCCAGAGGCAACATCGCTACAATTATAAGCACCACAATAACACCAAAGACCAAAACCAAAATAAGCCCGAGAATGAGGTTGCCATACAATTGCTCAACCTAAAGCAATCGACCCTATCCCTACACCCAAACCTATTGCAAGAGTCTACAGATAGGTGAAACTGCTGTGCGAAGGTGTAGTTACCGAACCCGATATTGGAAAGGGTAAAGGGATTGCAGAGCCAACATTGAAGTTTAAAAGTAGAGAGGAGCAGATAGCTTAAGATGGAGAATTTTATAAAATATTATATATGGAACTAAATGCTAAAGAAAAGGAAAGGGCAGCGCAGGAAGAAGCCTCTGAAGAAGCTGTAGAATAGTGGAAAAAGCAATAGAGGTATTTTAAACCGTCTGAGAAAATTAAGGCAGAGATAGCTATGAAGTGCATGTTTGAGCCCAATCAAGAAGGTAAATGTTGGGAGGCTCATGTGGTTGAAGAATGGATGTTGTATGCTTATACAAGAGTACATCTTGTTAAGACTTTAAGAGAAATTCTACATTTGGTTGATGAGATTACCCTTTAATGAAAACTCGTAGCTGACGTGATGTTGGAAGTTAACCTTAATTTGCAGTGTACAAAATCAACTCATCCAATTGTTCATCCACCGAGAAAGATTGAGAATATTGTCGATTATGAAATTCATTTGGCCATCAAAGGCAAGCCTCAAGGTAGAATGAAAAGAAAGGCGAGATGGATCAAAAGCATTTGATGAAGAATCGAGTCCGATAAGATATTGTGGGCTTAGATAAGTGGAAATGGAACATCTAATTTTGTGTGTAGGTTTACTTTTTTTACCTATAAACAATAAATAAATAACAACAAAGTTTAAGCGGCTTACGCTTGAAAAAGATTCGAACGATCGGTTCTTTTAAAGATGGACTTCCTAGACCGTGCAAGTGCTCTTGGTATCACATTTGGATGTTTAATCCACCAAGCATGAGATTTTTCAAACTCAAGGATCCACACCTATGAGAATAAAAAAAAAATGAAAATAAAACATAAACTTATATACAAATCAAGAAAATGTTAAGTTGGAAAATGGATACCGAAACCCAAACACAAATCCAGACGGTGTGTATGTTGGACAATGCTTTGGATCTTTCTTCAATCTTAAAGGTGGTCATCCGTGCTTATCAAATACATTATGAAGTTGGTCGATAAATGAGTCCGAATATGCTCACCCCATGGAAAAGCATTCCAATCATCTAGATTATCAACTAACCTCGCCGGTGTATCATCCACTTTCGCATGTTAACAAACGACCCATAAAGATCACCTCTAAGGCTAACAAAAGACAAAACGCACAACATCTTCATCGGATATCTGTCGAAACCGCTCTTCATCCTCGATAACACCAATAACTTCTAAGTTGGTTAGAATATACCCTTGCTTGTCGGAAATACCTGTTACAAAAATTTAGAGAACCGATGTATACAACCCAAAGCTTACGATCCAAACCGCAGACGGTCATTAGATAAAACTCACGACGACCAAAATGTAAAGTATGCCCTTCAATGTAAAAATGAAGGGCATATCATAGTGAGAATCGTCGACTTTATGTCGTTTCCTTAGCATATAATCTATGATGCGTTTCATGTTCAAAAACAAGAGATCAATCCATCTTCCAAAGCATGTATTCCTAAACAAGATGCGGCGTCTTTATGCCTAACTTTGCTTTATCAACCAAAAGTAGTCCAGTTTCATCGGTAATGATTAACTTAGCTTCATAGTTGATGAGTGCTTATTCACTCATCATTTTGGTCAATCTGAGCGAATGCAAAACATTTAAAACACTCTTTAAATGCATCAAAATACCGAAAATATCTCAAAATTGTGTTTTATATGTTTCGGATGCAAAATTATTGAAAACAAATGAAAACGAACAAAGTTTGCATAATTGGCGCTTCAGTCCCTCGACTTTCAAAAATTGGCAAAATAGTCCCCTGAGCGATATTTTAAAAGAAAAGTCACCAAAGGTCCTTTTAAAATCATAAGTTGTCATAATTAGTCCTTTGGTGAATAATTTCAAAAGTTTTGAGAATTGTCATGTTCAGTCCCTCAAGTTTCAGGATTGGCAGTTTTGGTCCTTTTATTATTTGAGATTGTCAAATATGACCCTTGGATTACTTTTCAGAAGTTACATGAATGGTCCCTACAATTTCAGATTTCACAGCTTTGGTCCTTGGAAATTCAAATTGAACACATTTAGTCCCTAAGCTACTTTGGTCCAAATTAAGATATCAAGCCCAATAACTGGTCCAGTCCAAACCAATTGAACCCTCCCTTCCATTTGACCCCATCCCTACCATTTGACCCCCTCACTACCAATAATAAAACGTTTTTTTTCACATTTCCCTCCACTCCTCTTCCCTTCTTCAACCCAAACCAAAGAACCCTAAGCCCTTCTCTCGATATCAAAACACTCCACTCCAACCTCCTCTTTACCCAACCTCATCAAACCCAAAACCTCCTTAATCTCTTTACCCGCTTAAACCCTAATCCCAAACCCACTCACTTCCTTTCCTCCTTTCCATGGTCGCCACCATGGCAATCCTTGTTAAAAAAGACTCAATGGACGGCTCTGATTGCTCCTCAAAGTGTACCTAACTATTCAAGGGTCAAGATTGAAGGAAGAAAGCACAAGTGAAGACCCAAGAAGAGTTGAAGACCTAGCTCAGTAGTATAAATAGAATTCATGTAGCCATGTATAAGGCAGTCAAGTTTTAGTCTAGTTTTAAGTTAGTTAATTTTCTTTAAAGTAGTTTTCTTTATTCAGTGTAAACTTGAATTTCCATTAATGAAAGTATTTTTCTGTCTTTTCTGTCTCAGCTTATTAATAAGCACTTAGTGCTTATTTACTGTTACTTAACTTTATTGATTAAATTAGTGCTTAATTTAGCTGCTCAAACAGTTTTTGGCAAGAAAAACCAAAGTCTCCTTTCAAAAAAAAAAACCTGTTTTAAAGCTTATTCTCCACTAAGGGAGTGTTTGGTTTGAGAGGGATAAATGGGTCAAATGTGTTTTTACCCACTTTGACCAGTGAAGTCAAACTATACTTTTGCATCTGAGTTCAGTTCTTTGAGTTGGAAAAGTTTTTTACAAGTTTACAATCGTTTCAAACTTGCTTTGGTTTTTAAAAAAATTGACTTTTGTCAGATTTTCCATAGCAATTTAGTCAAGATTTCCATGAGATAAAAAATTTTAAAAAATAAAAATGGTAAGTTGACTAGCTTGTGTAACTGTGGTCAAGAAGGAAAAATTCAAAAAAATGTGTAGGTAGGGCTGCTGGTGGGTGAAAGTGGGTCATTTGGCCAAAAGGATGTTCTGTGCACATGAAGTTCAGTCCATCCCCAAGGTTTTTACAGCTTATTTATAAGCTTCAAACAGCTTATTAAGGGTTTCTGTTGGGGGCAAAAGGCAGTTGGCTGGGTGGACACAAAGTAGCCAAAAGCTCAGGTCTTAAATCCCACTCTAGCTTATCTCAAATAAGCTCAAAAGAGGGCTCCTTGGCCTGTTCAGTTGCATACCACTAGAGCAGTAAGTGGTTTGATTATCTAGTGCTTATTTAGATGTTTAGTTGTTCTTTCTTAGGGTTCCTTAGATAACTTCAGTACCATTAGGATTAGGATAGATCCTTTTTTAAATTACATAGAGCTTATTTCAGTTTGGTTATTGCTTATTGTCCATTTGAAGCATTGCTTATTAGCTTAGGATCTCCCTAGTGCAATTGATGTGCCAACTGCTTTCCCTAGTACCGTAGCTTATTCCTTTTAGGAGTAGCTTATTTTATTTAGATTTGCTCATTCAACCCCTCCTAAATGCTTCTTGATTTTCAGTTTCAAACTTGTACTTAAAAAAGATCTGAAAGGGGTGTTTGGTAATTCTACTTTCAAAATTGTTGGTTAAGTTTTGAAAATTTGCTGTAAATAAGCAGTTCAAACTGCTTATTGAAAGGTGTTCATAAAAAAGGTTTTCATCAAAAAGCCTTGGTCTTAAGCCCACTTTGGTTTTCCAAAAGAAAAATCTAAAAAATGTTTTGCAAAATCGGCATAGCTGGGACTCGAACCCACGCCATCCACCCCACACCACCACACACTTACCATTCGCCTGGGACTTGTCTCATTCAAATATTGCAACATCTAATATATAACCTTCATTTACGCTTTACTTTTAAGCACTTCTTCGCTTATTTGGTAGCTTATTTGCATAACAACATACTTGTTTTCCATTTTTTAGAATCGCAATATTTGAGTATTTTTCGTGAAATTTTCGAATTTTCAAAAATAGTTTAGTATTTTTAATCATTTAATTAGTGTTTACTAGTTTTAATTCAGAGAAATTAATTCAAAAGTCAAAAAAATTCCCGGCTTTTTTCTAAAATTATTTTTAGTCAATTAGAACGTAGGAAAATTGATTTCACACCCGTAGCCCTTAAATGGCAAAATTTTTACGTTTATGGCTCGGGTTGTTTCCCTGTTTTACGTTTTACGTTTTAGCACCCTAGGACTTAGTGTAGCTTCGTTTTATCATTCCTTAGGCTTAGTGATAGTGTATTTTTAGTTTATTAGGTTTCCTTGCCTTAATTACCTTCCCGCTCATTAATTCGTAGAAAACGTAATTCAAATCAACAAATCATTAAAAACCCAATTCAAGTTCAAATCACGAAACTCAACGAATCCTTCCATTCACACCTCGTTGGGACACGACCCGGGGAAATCACTTTCCCGGTATCACTTTTATCACACCCGTAAGATTTGATACGTTGACCTTTTTCCTAAAGGGTTGATTTGTCGAATTTTATGGTTATTTTGATATACGTTGATATTGTGTTTTTCACCACTCACTTTACACGAATCAATAGTCCTAAAAAAGGTCAACAAAAACAACAATTTAAATCAGACCATGGATGGAATCTATACCAACGTCGTAAATAATTGCGTATACGATGCATATAAACCACTCCTTATTAGTATAGTGAGTGCCACTAAATTTTTTAATGAACCAGGTTATGTTACACACCTAACAGACGACATCTACCGTATTATGCCTTACATAATTACGAATCAGACAGACATAAAAGAGGAGAAATGGATTATAGAATGGAATTAACACCTATATAACTAAGGTATTAATCGAATAACAACAATGATTTGTTGAAGCATATAACCAATTAGAAATAAATAATATGCAATAAACAACGAGAAAAATATTTACGTACCATATTTGGCCACATTTTTTAAACAAACTTGATCAATCCAATGTGGGTTGCACTCAACAAAGGTACCTTTATAAATGGTGACATAACCCACGATACAAGGAAAAGAGGACCGCGAAGAAGACGGTCTCATTTGTGAAAACAAGTTACTAACAATGTTTTTACGAGAAGCAAAAAGAGAAAAAACAGTAACTATAAATGTTTTTGTGCGGTTGGGAAATTGATTTTGAATACGTATGTAATGTACTTTCACTATTCAATTGTAGACGTTCTATGTAATGTGAAATGACGATAAAACCTTTTTAAAATATACGGTTGCCAGTGACTTTTTAGTTGCAAAAACAATACCTTCTACATACGGACACTTGTCACAATGTTGATGAGTTCTTAACGACAATGGTTTGCTGTGGTCATTCTCAAATTAAAAATAAAGTGGTCCGGAAAGTGATAAGCGCCAAGGGGTCTATTTGCATCATTTTCCTTTTTATTAACTAAGAGAAGAAAATGCTCAAAATTTTACCCAAAAATGATAAATTTAAAGAAAAGACTCAAAAAGAAAAAATCAGATTCGCTACTCACAAAACAAACGATGACAACTATAATAATTTTAAAACATTTTCCGTATTTTTCATAAAAGAATGTAAATTGTGAAAATTGACGGGGGTGTATTTTGGAGAGATTGATCCCATGGTGACATGTACGAATATTAACATTACAGTGAAAAGCAATTATCACTTTTACTTAATTTGTATCCTTGTTTAGAAATGATTATTATCATTTTGTTATACTTTGGATGGAAATGTTTTTATTACGTATAGTAGTTACTTGCATCTGTGTCCGAAATACTCCCAACTTAGAACAAAACTTCTAGTGTAATGCTCCTTTAAAATTCGATATATATAGTCTAAATATATGTTTAAACTCACTGTACACATAAAAGAAATAAGTATTAAAAGTTAATTTAAATTTATATAATATACATGTGGTATAATTTTTTTTCACCACTAAACAAGTGAAACATAATATATAACGTAGGTCACACAACTTTCAACGTGGATAGCAGTAACATGGGAATGAAGTATTTGATTCAAAAGTTGCTGTATATACAAATCCACGTTGCTTTCATACAAAATTGCACACATGTACTAGTTAAATAGCCACAACACAAGTCCCATATTACATATAACCACATTTAGTGAGCTAGCTAGCATTGTACTAACATCAAACTTTGGACCTATTCTCTCTCTCAACTCGAAGAAACAAAAAACAAGAACGTACTCCATGACAACCACAAGTACCCGAAGACCCTCTCGCAGGAGCCCATCTTTCTTCTCGTCTTCGTCATCATCGCTTGGATCAATGTCCATCTTTCGCGATGATTCTTCGGCTCCAGCTACTCCACTTCGATACTTTGGCATACCTTTCTCTTGGGAGCAAATCCCTGGAATAGCAAAGAAAAACATTTCCAAGAATGATTCACAAAAGAATCTTCTCCCATTGCCTCCCTCGGGTAACTCATTTAGAAAATCATTTGGGAAAGACACTGCATCGATGATCAAGAAGTATAGTACTAGTGAGAGCTTTCGTAAAGATCCATTTTTCGCAGCTTTTGTGGAGTGCTCAAAAGATGAAAAACAGCTTGTCAAAGGGTCCAAAAATAGGGTACCAAGTGTATACAATTCTTGCAAGAGAACTTGTCAAGTAGCTGAGTCCATTGTTTACCTTCCAAGATCACGTGCATTTTATCGATGAATCGATCTTGATATGAATCAAGCTAGCTAGCTAGTCATTAAAAGTTGCTTATGCTGATAGTTGTGGAGGCCAGTCCTTGTTATGGATCACTCGATGGTCAAGTTCAGCTATGTTTTTTAGTGTGATATTTCTATAACTTATGGAATGCATATATATTATTGTGGTTGTACTTTTAATTGTTACTATCATAACTATAGTTTTCTGTGCATAACTAATTATTCATCCATATTATTTTCCATGAAAAACGTCAAGTCAAGTTGAGTAAAGAAGCTAGCAACGGTGTTCCAAAATCTAACAAGAAAATGACTTGGTGAGATGATTATAGACCATTTTTTAATCTAAAAGATGGTTTAAATAACTTTATTATTCACAGAAACATAGGGGAGCAATCATGCTTGCATATACTACAGTACTATCTAGCTTTGACATTTTGGGACTTTATCTGGTAATTGACTTAATAAATATAAAAGTAACTAATAACTGGCTCCTTTTCCTAATGATACTACAAATATTTTTGCATGATGAAAATCAACTTATCATCGCAATTCCAGATAATACCATGTATTAAATCTCGCCGCAATGCGCAAGCTTCACTACACTTCAGATACCCAAAAGGAAACAAAGTAAGCCCTTATAGTTAATATTTTAGCTCTCTCTTGATTCATTTGTGTCCAGTTGTAATATGAGTTTGTATCATATGAGTAGATTAAAGTTAAACAAAACCATTGTTCTTGAAAACAATATATTCAGATATTTCTTTAATGGTAGAATGCATGCCTTTTTATCCTTATCCTAGAACAGACTGGTTTTTAGTGCAAAGGAGTAGAGTACAAGATAGTTGGTGAAGTAAAAGATGCCTCTTTTATGCATATAATTATGTTAGCATGTGATAGTGCTATTACTATTATTTCTATATAAATGATTACACCATTACAAGTCAATGCTCGTATGATAATATACCTGATGTGAGACCCACTTTGATAAGTACCCTAAATTTTATGACGATCGAGTTAAATTGATTGAATTGACATTTACTAAAACTTAGATAAAAAGTGTATATCTTAAGATCCATCTAGTGTTTTATTTAGGAATTTCTAGCTAATACGTTGAATCATCAAATGTAAAACCTGAATTTTACAATCGTGCAAGATTTATACAGCACTTTGAGGGCAAACGCGTCGCTTAGTTGGTTTCAATATAACTTCTAAAGAAATGATCATGCATGTTTACTTACGACGTATATGCCCCTTCGGTCCAACACCGAAGGGACCGATGCTCTTAGCCAAGGGCCCGGACTTCTAAACGCAACAACCCAAGGCGAAGATACGATGACAGTCATCCGTCCGGCGACACGCCGACCGACAAGATTTTAGCAGATTCTAATGATACACTTTGTCTCATCCCCGTGGATGTCGGACATGACCCTGTGGACGATGTCGTCACCGACATCGTCGACGGCCCCATGAAGTACTGATGCACCCATGGACCAGATACGGTGACATCGGGTAGTATAAACACGCATACTGATTTGGGATTAAGGTATCATTTACACACATATACATTTATACTAGACATTTTGTAAGACATACTTACTCTTTACGCGGAGTCGGGTCCTGGATAACACCCGGCGAGACTAACGCTGTTCATCTTAGCGGTGTATCTGGAAGACTTATTCCTGCGCCGAAAGATAACCGCAACAACCCACAAAAATTACTTCGACATTGGCGCCATCCGTGGGACCCGTGATTCAATCTACTAGAGCTATAGGATGACGGGTTCGACACCACCGTAAACTTCGTGAGGAAGTTCCACACCATTGACGAGGAGCGGCTAAAAGTGGTACGCGATCGCTCTTAAGTCAATGATAAAAGAACATAATAGCCGGAGGGACACTGTTGAGCCACTACGGTTGGACTTCGAAGACGAAACGACTCTTGATAAGGACGAGCCGACGAATAAGAAGAAGGAAATAGTTACGGGAAACAAAGTGAAAGACGAAGACCTGGCGAAACCTTTCAAAGAAGTCTCGAAATCTCCGTTCAGTAGACGAATCATCGAGTTTTCCGCTCCGGAACACAAGATGCCCACCCACATCAAGCTGTACGACGGGTCTACGGATCCCCAAGACCATCTCAACAGATTTACCGGAGCTGCGGGACATGGAGAGTGGCCAATGCCCGTGTGGTGCCGCATGTTCCAACAAACGTTGGACGGAAAGGCCAGGGGATGGTTCGATGGGCTAATGCCGGGGAGCATAGACGAATGGGCAGCTTTCAAGGATCAGTTCGAGGCTCGTTTCTCCTTGCACAAGGCTTGTGTCAAGGACCCTATAGAGATCGCCAAAATAGTAAGAAAGGCTAACGAATCGCTTCCGGAGTTCAAAGAAAGGTGGACCACTGAGACATGATTCATACAGGGAGCTCCAGAGATCATGAGGATCTCCTCGTTCATGAACGGATGCAAATGCCCTGAGCTGGCCAAACGGTTCGCCGATACGATCCCCAAGACTGTGGAGGAGATGATGATTAGGGTTGACGACTTTGTAAGGTCGGAGGAAGCTTTTGCCAGCACCGAATTGCCTCGAGGGGAGCACTATGATACAACCAGAAGAGCCTCAACTGGCCCCTTCCGAAAGGACGAAAGGGCCGTCAGAGGTCACTATGGAGGAGATAGGAAGAATGAAGGACGACATGCATACTCAGGAAGAGATCGGGGAAGTTCACACCGCCACGGCGACAGGTCGGCTCCTTATGCGCCCCATCGCGGTGACCACCTGAACCGAGGCAACCCCCGCCTAACCTTAGATTCACTTATAAAACCACCAAAAGAAATCTTAGCCACTGAGCACCAGCTGCGTCTACCTCCTCCAAAGCCAATGCGTGATCCCCCACGCAAGGAGAATCAAGATAAGTACTGTGATTATCATGGTGAGAAAGGGCACTACACAAATGACTGCTATCAGCCCAAAAGACAGTTAGAGATAAGCGTTAGAGTCGTGGAAGTGAATCACCGGTCAAGGATCTCGTGCGTAAGGAAGAGAGAAGCCCCAAGGAATGACGCAGGGCTAAGGACAAAGTCATCAACATGATCCGAACCTGGCCCGAACGAAGGAAGAGGAAGTCATCGGAACAAGAGGAAAGGTGGATGAATGTACCTATAACGTTCCCTCCTCTCCCTGACGGAGATGTGTCGGACGATCCTCTCATAGTTGAAGCCACGATGGAAGGGTACTTAGTAAGGAGAGTCTTTGTGATGAAGGAGCCTCGTGGAGGTAATGTTCGAGCATCGCTTCAACAATCGCCTCATGAGATAAGGACTCGAATGAAATGCGCAGACAGATCTGCTAGGGTTTTCCGGACAGTGACTCGTCTACCGGGGAAAATCGAGTTAGATGTGTCATTCGGAGATGAGGGTTGTACAGAAGGTCGTGATGAAGTTCACGGTTATTCGGCACCGTCACCATATAATGTTATCTTGGGAAGGACCGGATGAAGATCCCGCGAGCCATACCATCTACGGTCCATTCCATGATGAAGTTCCCAACCTCAAGGAATTGCCACGTTGGTCACTCGTTCCGCCATCATTTCGGAATGTAGGAGATTGAAAGATTGCGCACTATCGCTCCAGAGCAAGATAGGAAGAAACAAACACAGAGAGGTGGGTTTAACGGAGGAAGTGACGATCAACCCGCCTTCCCGAACAAGCAAAGGACGATAGGAGGTGCACTATCCATCGAGGCAAACGACGCCTCAAAGAGTCGTTACAAAGGAACATCGACATATTCGCATGGGAACCGCGGATATGACAGAGTCCCAGAGGATCGTAGAGCATACTCTGAATGCCAACCCTTCAATAGACCACGTATGTCAAAAACGCCGAATGCTGGCGGCGGATCGGAGTCAGGCAGTCACCAAGGAAGTAGAAGAATGGATCAAGGCCGGCATCGTCAGGCCGGTGAAATACCCTACCTGGATATCCAACCCTGTTCTGGTAAAGAAGTGCGATGGAAGCTGGGGCATGTGTATTGACTTCAAGAACATCAATTCCACCGTCCTAAAGATTACCGCTCACTGGAGATCGATCGGAAGATCGAGTCGGTCATGGGTATAAATACAAATGCTTCTTGATGCTTACAAAGGGTATCACCAGTACAAATGGCAAGGAGGACGAAGAAAAAGCATGTTCTACATCGAGCAAGGAACCCATCGTTACACCAAGATGCCATTCGCTTGAAGAACGCCAGAGCCACCTATCAACGGATCATAGATTCCGCCTTTCAATCACAAATAGGAGGAACCTTGAAGCATATGTGGACGACATGGTCATTAAGATCAGGGAAGAGGTGGAATGCTAGCGGACATAGCGGAGACATTCGATAACCTCCGAAGATCAACATGAAGTTGAATCCTAAAAATGCTCTTCGAATGGAGGAAGGAAAATTCCTAGGGTATATGGTAACTTCGTATGAATTCGGGCAAACCCAAAGAAGACGAAGGGATATGCAACACCAAGACCCCAAGGAAATGCAGAGCCTAAGCGGCAAGTTGGCAGCACTCAATCGTTTCTTAGCTCGTTCGGCTGAAAGATCCTTACCGTTTTTCGAAACACTCAAAAGCATCACCAAGGAGAATAAGGAGGAGTACCGGTGGACGGAAGAGGCAGAATCGGCATTCCAAGAGATGAAAAAGTTGATAACAGACCTTCCCTCACTAACAACACCAACGGCGAAGGAAACACTATACGTGTATCTAGCAGCCGCGGAGGTAGCGGTCAGCGCGGTTCTCCTCACAGAAAGAAAGGGAAGACAATTACCAGTTCGTTATGTGAGTCGAACACTCAACGAAGCCGAGAGGAACTATGCCCGATTGAAAACTAGCATTGTGTCATTACACATGTCAAGAAGGCTCCGAGATACTTCAAGCACACCCTATAAAGGTAATCACGACCAACCAATAAAGCGGTATCCTCAACAAGCCGGAAGCGTCCGGAAGTTAGCTAAGTACTCGGTGGAGTGGTGCATACAACATAACCTACGAGCCCCGGAACGCAATCAAAGGTCAAGTGTTAGCAGACTTCCTGTCGGAAGCTCCCATCGGAGAAAACAATGACAAGTACTTCAACCAGCCTGCGGTGAAGAAGAAGGAGGAGGGGAAATGGCTTTTGTATACGGATGGAGCATCCAATAACAAAGGCTCTGTAGCGGGTCTCGTGCTAATCAATCCAGAGGGAATAGAATTCACTTATGCCATCCGACTTGAGTTCGACAGCACAAATAACGAAGCTGAATACGAAGCACTACTGGCGGGGTTAAGAATGGCGGAGAGCATGCAGGTTCGTAGCCTTGAGGTCCGGGTGGACTCTAAGTTGGTGGCTAAACAGATAAATGGGGATTATGTGGCGAGCCACGAAAGTATGATCAAGTACCTAGCAAAGGCAAAAGAGTACATAGCTAATTTTGAAAGCTTCACCATCCAAAACACCCCTAGGGGTCAGAACCAAAAGGCGGATGTCCTCAGCAAACTAGCCACGGTCGCTTTTGACCACTTAACGAAGGAAGTACTAGTGGAGGTGTTAAGGGAAAGATCGACGGAAAGCAAGGAAGTTAATAATGTCGTTGAAGAAGAGGGAGACAACTGGATGACCCCTATCATTCGGTGTCTCGAGGAAGGAATTTGGCCGGAAGACCCTAATGAAGCCCGCAACCTAAGGATGAAAATCAGCCAATATGTCATAGAAGAGGGTATACTCTACAAGAAAGCCTATTTGGTACCCATGATGAGGTGCGTGGGTCCCCTACAAGCAAACTACGTTATAAGAGAGATTCACATGGGAGCTTATGGGATGCATTCCGGTCCCCGCTCGGTCGTGGCAAAGGCCATGCGGCAAGGATACTACTGGCCTACAATGCACCGGGATGCTAGAAACGAAATAATCAAGTGTGACTCCTGCCAGATCCATTCCCCGGTACCGCAACTTCCAAAAACAAAGCTAACACCCATCATGGCCCCATGGCCCTTTTACCAATGGGGCATGGACATAGTGGGACCTCTACCACCGGCAGCCGAAAAGGTCAAGTTTCTTTTAGTCGCTATCGATTATTTCACCAAGTGGACAGAAGCCAAACCACTGGCAAAGATCACAGGGAAAGATGTCACGAAATTCGTGTGGGATAACATAGTGTGCCGCTTCGGTCTCCCCGCCGTCATCGTCACAGACAACGCTAAGCAATTCGTGGACAACCCCTTCAAAAGCTGGTGTGAAAAACTCAGCATCAAGCATATTAATATAGTCGTGGCCCATCCACAAAGCCAACGGATCGGTAGAAAGTGGCCAACAAGAGCTTGATGGAGGAATCAAAACAAGGTTGGGGCGCAAAAGCGGATGGGTGGACGAGCGCCGAACGTCCTTTGGGCACACAGACATCCATCAAGACTAGCAATGGAGAAACACCCTTCACCTCACCTATGGGCGAAGCGGTCATACCGCGAAATAGGCATGCCAACATATAGAGTAAGGCGGATAAGGAAAGGATCGAAGAGGAAGACCCCGTCGAATCAGAGAACAAAATGAAGAAGATATCCGTCTCAACCGGACTCGCTACATGAGCGGGCGGAGGAAGCCGTGTGATGGAGGCTCACTACAAAACGAAATTGAAAAGTACTACAACCGAAAGCACGGTGGTTTCCTTGAGCCGGGAGAGTTCGTATCGAAAACGAGGCCGCAGAGTCAAGATCAAGGCAAATTGGGACCCAGTGGGAAGGGCCCTATCGGATCAAAGAGGCAAATCTCAACGGCTCGCATAAGTTGGAAACTTTGGATGAAGAAGAAGTGCCCCGGAAGTGGCATGCCATGAATTTGAAGAAATGTTTTCTTTAAAAAAATATGCATTGTAAGCCTACGGGCATGAACTACTTTATTTTCACTCAGTAAGCAATATATTCCCCTACCTATGATGGAGGAGGAAAATTTTCCGTGATCATATCTCATGCTTAAGGGACGGACCGGCAGAGATTAGCTACCTCCGACCGCGCATCCAAAAACCCCCTAATTAAAATCAATTTACCCCCGTAAGTGCAATGACACTAGGGAAGGCCACATACCATTCGGTAGGCGACTGCATACCCCCGAATAATGCTAAGACATTAAGGGATGAGCCGAGGCATATGTTCCCAAACGGCACGCAGATACCCCGGAGGCGTGACGACGCCAGGGATGAGCCACCAGGTATATTTACCACCAGGCGAAAACAATACCCCAAAAAATGCTAAGTCATTAGGGAAAGCCGCAGCACATTTGCTCACGGGCGTAATTTAACATCGAAAGTGCCGAGACATTAACAAAAAACACAAGGCATGTGATGAGTGTCTAAATACTCATCATTTTTTGTACCAATTAAACTGCAAAAACATCTGAAAACACTCAGAAATGCATCAAAATTATAAAAATATCACAAATAAGTGTTTTATGTGTTTTAAATGCAAAATATCAAAATCGGTGAAAAAGTATCAAGTTTGCATAATTGGCGCTTTAGTCCCCAAGTTTAAAAAGTTGTCAAAACAGTCCTTGGTAAATCTAAATAAAGAAAATATCATTTCAAGTCCCTAGGGATTCATGAGTTGTCAAAATTGGTCCTTGAGATTTAAATTTGCAAAATTACAACTTAGGTCCCTAAACTTTGAAAATTGTCAAAATGGTCTTTGAAGTTTGAAAATATCAAAATAGTCCTTGTACTATTGAAACTTGTCAATTTTGGTCCCTTGTAACAACTTTGGAAAATGGGGCTTTGGTCCTTGGTCTTTCGAGAAATTGCAAGTCTAGTCCTTGATAATTAAACCAAGCCATGACCTTTGTATCACTTTGGACCCCGCCATATCACTGGACCCCGCCAATACCCTTTTGACCCCTTCATAATATAAGCCTTGGTGAATCTCACCAAACCCCTCACGGGTTTCCCTTTCCTCCATCATCATCACCTACACCTATGCCTCGCAACTCTTCCAACACCAACTCCATCATCATCACACCCACCCTTATCACTCCAAACACCCCAAGCCAAGAAGCATTAAATGCTTTCTTCAACCTAACACTCAACCCCCACTGCTAAAACACTTTTGGCGCCAAATTCAATCAAACAGCTAAAATCCACTAAACTGATCCAATGGTTAAGATTATTAGTGGGATTTGCTCAGAGGACACGTGGAAGCTTTATGGTGTATAAAAAGAGGAAGAAGAAGCAAGAGAAAGGGTGGTACTTAGTTTTTAAATTTCATGTATGTCGTTTTTAGTCTCAATGTTTTAGTTTAAGTTGAAAGTTGTAATTTCCTGTTTCTAAGTACTAAAATTAAGCCACTTAATCATTGTAATTCATTTTCAAGTCCTAATTCAAAGCTTCATTTAAGTTTCATGCTTACATGTTCACTGTTGAAAAAGTTAGTTTCAAACTCTTGAATTCAAGCTTCCAATAGCTTATTTTTAAGGGCAAACAAGTTTACTTAAGCTTATTATAGCTTTTTGTAAGCTTGAATTCGATTTCAATCAAATTTGTCACACGGTCAACAAAAGTCAATCGAGAAGAAAATTTGTTCAAGCAAATGATGGAAATGGTTAGGTGTTGTTGCAGAAATGGTTTGGGATTGAGTTTGGTTTAGAATAGTGGTGGTTTGGTTTTGCTTAAGCATCTCAACAGCTAGACTGCAAGTGAGTATTGATAAATTTTTTTTTGGTTTCAAATCTGTCTTGGTGATATGATCATGGTTGCTTGATTCTAATGCTTGATTTACTGTTAGTATAGCTTTAAGATAGTTATTACTTAGTTGTTTTAATCTTGGTCACTGTGGAATAGGATTAGTTAATTTAAACTGCTTATTGAAATTTTTACAGGAGTGTTTGGATTTGCTTTATAAGTTGTGCTTTAGGTTAGCCATAGGATTTATATCATCTGATTCAGTATTGAGTTGGTAAAGTAAACTTAGATCACCCATACTCGCATACTAAATCATTCAAAGTCAAAATCAACTTTAACTGCTCTAAAGTTCATGTCTCATAAAATGTTTGATATCAAAAGCTTGTATTGTGTTTAGATATCATTAGGATAGCTTGCACTAGTTTCATTTCACCATATAACATCAATCTCGGTCCTTAAATCGGTTGCAAAGTTCATTAAAGTCAACCTTTCATTTTTGTCAAAGTCAAAAGTGTAAAACCATTTTCACCCAATCTAGAGAGATTTATCATTGAATCATTTTCGGTCAAAATCGGTGAAACTTGGGACTTTAAAACTTAAATCGGTCTAGTTTCTTATTATGATTTTTCTTGATTTTTAGTAATTTTTATAAGCTCTAAATTAGCTTGTCAAGTTTAAGCTTATATGCCACTGCAAGACAGGAACTGAATCGCATTGGTGTTGTGCAGATTCTTGCAGAGCTTGGCAAAAGCTCATAAGAGCTTATCCAAGGGTCATCTTTGGTTTACAATTAGCCAACCAGGTCAACTTCAAGTTCCAATATCATTTTTCGGCCCAACTTATTGGGTAGCTTATCTTTAAGCTACAAAGTGGTAAAAATCATTTTTAACTTAATCTCAAATCATCAAACCGAGTAGTTTGCATTTCAGAGGTTAAGGCTTGTTGTAATAAGTTTTTTAGAGTAGTTTTAACATATTATAGGGTCTGTGATAGTTTGGTAGCTTATTGTTCTCCTTTAGCTTATTTCAAAGTTGCTTATTTACAAGCACTTGCATTGCGATTCTATATTCCTTCACACAAGCCAACGCTTTTTCTATTTTTCTTAGATTCAAGATATTAAATTAGACTTTTCCTAATTTTTCATATTTTTCTAGGTCGGGTTTGCTACTTTTCATCATTTAAAAGCAGTTTTAGGTAATTTTAATTAGCTTTTAATACAATTAAATAAGAAAAGCTTAAAAAATAAGTTTTCATTTTCCTAGGTTAAGATAAATATAAAAAGTCAAAAAATATTTTCCAGATTTTCTTAGTTTAATTTGTAATTTTTAGCAATTTAATTAGTTTTAAATAGTTTTTATTTCATAGAAAATAGAAATAATCGGAAAAATACAAAATTAGTTTTGAAAATTCTTTTTAGTTATTTTAGATTTTTCCAAGTCATAATTTCATTTTTCTAGCTTTATTTCATATTTTCTTGTATTTTAGGGTATAATTAAATAGTTAAAATTAGTTTTAATTAATAATAATTAGATAAATAGTTTTAAAATAATTTTCTTTTTCTAAAAATTTTCTCATATCATTAGGTTTGTAAAATATCATTTTCATATTTTTAGGATTAATATTGCTTCAGTTTCACATTTTCCTTTATACGTCACGTAGTTTTAATTAAATTTTATAAAAGAAAAATCAAAACATCATTTTAAAAATAGTGATAGCATTTATTTAATATATTTTATCTTTTAATTTTCTTTAATTTGCATTTAAGCCCCTGTAGTTTATATACTTTTCTTTTAGTATAATCAATCAAAATCCTTTTCCGCTCAAATCCTCTCGATCACTACACGTTTGACTATTCTCGCACACTCGTTGGGACATAACGACTGGGAAACACTATACTCTCCTGGACTTCATTGCATTGGTGTCCGAACTGCTTTAAGTTTCTACTGTTGGCCATTCACAGTGGCTAGCTTGTGTGAGATAACAGCGGTTCGGGACCGATCAAATTAACGACTGGGAAACACTATACTCTCTCGGACTTCATTGCATTGGTGTCGAACTGTTTTAAGTTTCTTACGGTTGGCCATTCACAAGTGGCTAGCTTTGTGAGATAACTTGACTTCTCGGACCGATCAAATTTTAGCGCACGGAGGGGCTGTGTTAATTATCTTCCATTTAGCAGTTAGTGATTTGAATAATCACTCTTTGTTCATACCATCCATCTATATCTATATATATATTTTCTTATAAAAATCAAAAACCCAAAACATCCAAAACGTATAAAACACAAAATATTTTTCTTTTGTTTCTATATATGTATCAAAGATAAAAATACAAAAGATTTGTCGTTTTCTTTGTTTAATAATAACAACATAAAGACTACCACCGCAAACCAAGGCACAGTACTACCTAAGCGGGGTACGACCATAATAAGCTCCCGAACCAAAGATTAAAACTTGCCTTTGTGTCCTTGTGATTGGTGTACCTTTTCAAAGAAGCCATTCATCTTGTGATTATTGGTTAAGTTCATCGTTGTTTTGCCTCGATTTTGTTTTAATTGGATTTGTTGTTATATCTACTTATCAAAACCATAAAACTAAAAAGAATCTTCTTTCCCCATTTTCATAATTCCTCTCCTTAACTCGAGGTCTCTTAGAGTTAACTCTAGTGTATGCGCACTCGCCTTCTAGATCCGTGAGCCCATTTCGTGAGCTTGTCAAGATTCCAAGAAGGCGTGTCCGTGAGACTTTCGCCTCATCATCGGATCGAGATCCGGACCGCTCACACTACTTCGTTATCATGGCGGAAGAACGCCTATATGTGAGCTTCTCCGTGCACCCATCGGCGGGTATGGAGATGCTATTGTTATCCCACCATCGTGGGTGAAAATTTTGAACTCAAACCGGTTACTTAATCTTGTAACCTCAAGTCGGCTTCTATGGTTTTGAGCGGGATGATCCTCATGCTCACATTCGATGGTTTAACAAGATTGCATCTACCATCAAATACAAGAATGTCCTCACCGATGTTGTTAAGCTTCTTTGTTCCCATTTTCTCTTGAGGGCAAGCCCGGATTTGGCTTGAAAACAACCCCTCACCAATTGAGACATGGGAAGACACGGTGAAGAAATTTGTGAATGAGTTTTATCCACCTTCCAAAACCACGAGTCTTAAAAATGAAATCATCAAGTTCACACAAAATTTGATGAATCCTTGATGAATCGTGGGATCGTTTTAAGGAATTGCTCGCAAATGTCCTCACCACGGTTTCTCCGAGTTAATGCAACTCGACACTTTCTATAATGGAGTGAGTCAACTGATCAAGATTCTCTCAATTCCTCCGCTGGAGGAAATTTCTTGAACAAAACTGTCAAAGAAGCTTTAGCGATCATTGAAAACAAGTCTAAAGTCCGCACCGCACGAAGCAAGCGGTTGTTTCCAAGTCGGTGTTGGTCCTTCTACTTCATCGCCCGTGAGTCGGTCTAGCACCGATGCTAAGATTGACAAACTCACGGAAGCTATTCAAGCTTTGGTTCTCTCCAACCAAAAGAAAGTTTTTTCCACAAACTTCACCTCCTTTGAAGTTAAGAAAGTGGAAGTCGTGTTACTGCGGTGGCCCCATGCTTACTACAATTGTATGGCCACCGATGGTAACCCTTTCAAGCAAATCTTTGTGGCGGGATTTCTAATCCAGAGGCAACCAATACCGTGCTCCTATAGACCGAACCACCGCCCTAACCACTACCCTGGACCTCCGGTTTCAACCAAACCGTAATCAAAATCAAAATAGACCAAACCAAGGTTTTCAAAACCAAGGTAATTTTAGTCCAAACAACGGTTTTCAAAATCAAAGTCAAAATTTCCAACACCAAGGAAATTTCAATAGAAACCAAGGTCGTGGAAATTTCAACCACAGGTATTTTCATGGCAATAATCAAGGAAATTTTCGTAATCAAGGCCCTAATCCAAACAATAGAGGCGGAATTTTCTGTGCAAACTCAAGCCATTGTTCCAACTGGACCATCATCGATGAGTTGTTGAAACAATTCATGAAATCCCAAGAGGAAATGAATCGGTTGTTGGTTAGCGATTACGACATTAAGAAGTCTTTAAATGATCGACCCCTGCCTCGGTGCTTTACCTAGCAACACGATCGCTAATCCGAGGGGCGATGCAAAGGCGATCACAACCAAGTGGTGCTTCTTATGATGGACCCGCTATTCCTTCTACCTCTTCTTCTTCTCTCCGAAGGTAGTGGAAAGTGAACACGAGGCGACAAAGGACAAGGAACTTTCTACTAATAACGGAGGTACCAGAATGTCCATCCTCGGGTTGTCCGAAACCCAAGACCAAACACAGAGTTGTTTTGAACCTCCGGTTGGCAACCCCAATCAAAACTTCTATTCCTTACCCTCACGCTTAAATGAGCAAAACTCCACGAAAAGCCGGTCATCAAATGGAGAAATTCTTTCAAATTTTCCAAGAACTTCATTTTGACATAAGCTTTATGGATGCCATCATGTTGATGCCCAAGTTTGCATCTACTCTCAAACACATGTTGAGCAACAAGGAAAAGTCGTTTGAAATGGCTAAGACTCCTTTGAACGAGAACTTCTCACCGTTACATTAAAGAAGCTTCCAGAAGCTAGGAGATCCCGGAAAATTTCTTCTTCCTTGTGTTTTTCCGGATGATTGAATGCTTTGCCTTGCCGATCTTGGTGCAAGCATCAATCGATGCCTTATTCATGTGGAAGAAACTTTCTTTAGGAACTTATTCCTACCGCATGACTCTTGAGCTTGAGATCGTTCTATATCGCGTCCTCTTGGCATCGCCGAGGATGTATTAAATGAAAGTAGGAAAGTTCCATTTTCCGGTGACTTTGTGGTTGTTGATTTCGATGCCGATCATCGGGTTCCTCTCATTGTTGGACGAGGATTCACGAGAACGGGCGTGCTCTTATTGATGTATTTGAGCAAGAAATCACTTTACGTGTGGGTAATGAAGTATACCTTTAACCTTGATCAAACTTCGAGGTACTCCTCAAATTATGATCTCGAATCGCTTAATCGAGTCGATTTAATTGATATTGCTTCAGAGGAGTACTCTCAAGAGTTTCTTGGTTATCTTCATAATTTTGTGAGTGGGGATTCCACCACATCTTCTAAACCTATCATTGCCGACTCTTCCCTCTCTCACTCCGTTTGAGGAGGTGACTTCTTCTGGAAGAGATCGATGACTTTCTTAGTAGCGATGAATCAATTCCGCTGGAATTGATGGTGTTTATGATTCGGAGGGGATATCCTTTATCTTGAGCAATTGCTAAATGAAGATCCATTACCTTCACTCCTCCGAAAGAGATCACGATTGAGGAAATCAAATCAAGACAAACATCTCTTGATGAATTTCCGAGGTTGAACTTAGGACCTACCTCCTCATCTCGAGTATGCATTCTTGGAGGGTGATGATAAATTACCGTCATAATTGCTAAAGACTTAAGCGAGGAGGAGAAGACCGCTCTCATAAAGGTCTTGAAGTCACACAAGCAAGCAATTGCTTGGAAACTCTCCGACATTAAGGGTATCAACCCCGAGTTTTGTACTCACAAAATCTTAATGGAGGATGACTTCAAACCAAGAATCCAACATCGGAGAAGGGTGAATCCTAAGATTCATGAGGTTATCAAACAAGAGGTTCTCAAACTTCTTGATCTTAGGTTTAATTACCCGATCTCGATAGTCCTTGGGTTAGCCCAATTCATTCATTGCGTTCAAAAAGGGTGGCATAACTGTTGTCATAATGAAGAAAACGAGTTAATTCCAACTCGATTGGTTACGGGATGGCGTGTGTGTATTGACTATCGCAAGTTAAGCGAAGCCACCGTAAAGACCATTTTCCTCTACCCTTCATGGATCGGATGCTTGAGAGATTAGCGGGGGCGAATACTATTGTTTCCTTGATGGTTTCTCGGGTTACTTTGATCCCCATTGATCCATTTGGATCAAGAAAAGACCACATTCACCGCCCATACGGAACATTTGCCTACTGCACGATGCCTTTTGGCCTATGCAATGCTCCCGCACATTCCAACGATGTATGATGGCAATTTTCCACGACATGATCGGGGAAACAATGGAGGTGTTTATGGATGACTTCTCGGTCATTGGGGACTCATTTCAGACATGTCTCTCCCACTTAGATATAATGCTAAAACGGTGTGAAGACACCAATCTTTGTCTAAATTGGGAGAAGAGTCACTTTATGGTCAAAGAAGGCATAGTCCTTGGCCATAAGATTTCCAAAAACGGGATTGAGGTAGATAGAGCAAAAGTTCATGTTATTGCTAAATTGCCTCATCCTACTACCGTCAAAGGTATTAGGAGTTTTCTAGGTCATGCCGGGTTTTATCGTAGATTCATACAAGATTTCTCTAAAATCGCTCGGCCTATGACCCATCTTCTTGAAAAAGATGCTCCTTTTATCTTCTCTCCCGAGTGCATCGAGCTTTTGAAACATTAAAGAAAAGCTACGGAAGCACCCATTTTAGTTGCCCGATCGATTTACCCTTTGAGCTCATGTGCGATGCAAGTGATTTTGCTATCGGTGCGGTCTTGGGGTAACGCAAAACCAAGCATTTTCACCTATCCATTACGCAAGTAAAACTATGATCAAGCTCAAACCCATTACACCACTACGTAAAAGAATTATTAGTCGTGGTGTATGCGTTTGAAAAGTTTCGCCGTGCCTTTTCTTGACCAAATGCGTGGTGTATACGGATCACTCGGCTCTCAAATATCTCTTTGCAAAACAAGATGCAAAGCCGAGATTGCTTCGTTGGTTCTCCTCCTACAAGAATTTTATATCATTATACGTGATAAAAAGGAGCCGAGAACCCGTCACGATCATCGTCTGCCTAGAAAACCTCACCAGATGTGTTCGAGAAAAGGAAATAAACGAAAATTTCCTCTCGAAACACTCAATGTGGTTTCTTTTCGTGGAGACTCTTCTACCCATGGTTTGTCGACTTTGCAAATTACCATGCGGGTAACTTTGTGGTGAAAGGGATGTCGTCCCAACGTAAAACAAATTCTTTAAAGATGTAAAACATTACTTAGGGACGACCCTACTTGTTCAAAATTTGCGGATCAAGTCATCAGCGATGTGTGTATGGTCGGGAAGCTATTGACATTCTCAAGGCTTGCCATTACGGACCTCTTGGGGACATCATAGCCCCAACTACACCGCCAAGAAGGTGTTTGATTCCGGATTCTATTGGCCCACAATTTATAAGGATGCCCATGAATTTGTCAAAACCACATGACGCTTGTCAACGTCATGGAAATATCTCACAAAGAAATGAAATGCCGAAAGCGCCATTCAAGTGTGTGAGATTTTGACATCCGGGGCATTGACTTTATGGGGCCATTTCCTTCGTCTCATGGTAACAAATACATACTCGTGGCCGTTGACTATTTGTCAAAATGGGTGAAGAAAGCTTTGCCCACCAACGATGCCCGAGTTGTTGTGAAATTCTTGAAATCTCTTTTGCTAGGTTTGGAACTCCACGAGCTATAATCGGTGATCGTGGTACGCATTTTGCAATGACCGGTTTGATAGAGTCATGCAAAAGTATGGTGTAACTCACCGCCTCTCTCTGCGCACCACCCCAAACAAGTGGGCAAGTGGAAGTTTCCAACCGAGGGATTAAAAGAATCTTGGAAAGGACAGTAGGCGAAAACCGTGCCTCTTGGTCGGATAAGCTAGATGATGCACTCTGGGCCTTCCGTACAACTTATAAAACACCCATCGGGTGTACTTCATACAAGCTTGTATATGGAAAGGCATGTCATCTGCCGGTTGAGCTTGAGCACAAGGCATACTGGGCCTTGAAACATGCTAATTTCGATATTCAGACAGCTGGTGATCACCGGAAAGTTCAAATGAATGAATTAAATGAACTCCGTGATCAAGCATACGAGAACTCTTTGATCTACAAAGAAAAGACAAAGAAGATTCATGACTCAAAATCAAAACCGCGTTTTCAGCGTCGGTGATCGAGTCCTTCTTTTCAACTCAAGATTGAAGATTTTCTCGGGAAAACTAAAATCCTACCGGTCCGGACCATTCACCATCACTAAAGTATTTCCGTATGGAACCATTGAGTTATCTCAACCCGATGGTCCAAACTTTAAATTGAATGGTCATCGGTTGAAGCATTATTTTGAGAAGACATTCCTCCGTGGTTGTCCGGATCTACAAACTTTCCCCATGAACCAATGAATGCGGGGATCGAGTCAAGCTAGCGACTCGGGAATCAAAAACGATGCATGCCATATGGGTTTTCACCCATATTTCGACTTCTTTCTACTTTCTACCACCCCTAGTGTGGGGAGATGCCCTCATTGTTGTATATAGGTGTTTCAAAAAAAAAAAAAAACATTCAAAAAAATGGCGTAGTATTTCCTTTTACGTTCTATGTTTCGGCATAACATGGTACTTTGAATATTGAGGGCAATATTCATTTCTAGTGTGGGGAATTCTCACGAATTTTATCATGTAATTATACCGCCTAATTCCCGCTTTAGGCCAATTTTTTTGGAGTAAGTGTTACGCACTTACTCGACTTATGGTTATCGATCCGCCATGTCTAATAAACAAAAGGATTGGCTAATCCAGAGCAAACGGCTCTTGGTAAAGATATATCAAATCCGTTTCGACTTGCAATTTGCCCAAAATTGTATGGTATTATTCACCATATCCTTAAAAGTGAAGAGTTGGCTACCCATGCAAGTTTATGGCTTGTGGTAAAGGCGATGGAAAACCATAATTGGTAATCACTCACCAAAGATAATATTGATAATTTATCTAAGAGTTGGCTAGTCCGTAACAAACTACTTCTTGTAAAGACAAATCAAATCCGTTGAAGTCGGTGGTTTGCTCAAAATCACATGGTTATCATGTACCATAGTTCTTACTTGAATCGAAACATTTGCTACTCGAGTAATGGCTTTTGGTAAAGAGATGAAATCCATTAATTTTCTCAAAACATTGCTAGGGACTAGCAATATCTTAGTGTGGGGGATTGATGAGTGTCTAAATACTCATCATTTTTGTACCAATTAAACTGCAAAAACATCCGAAAACACTCGAAATGCATCAAAATGATAAAATATCACAAATAAGTGTTTTATGTGTTTTAAATGCAAAATATCAAAATCGGTGAAAAAAGTATCAAGTTTGCATAATTGGCGCTTTAGTCCCCAAGTTTAAAAAGTTGTCAAAACAGGTCCACGATAAATCTAAATAAAGAAAATATCATTTCAAGTCCCTAGGATTCATGAGTTGTCAAAATTGGTCCTTGAGATTTAAATTTGCAAAATTACAACTTAGGTCCCTAAACTTTGAAAATTGTCAAAAATGGTCCTTGGAAGTTTGAAAATATCAAAAATAGTCCTTGTACTATTGAAACTTGTCAATTTTGGTCCCTTGTAACAACTTTGGAAAATGGGCAGCTTTGGTCCTTGGTCTTTCAGAAATTGCAAGTCTAGTCCTTGATAATTAAACCAAGCCATGACCCTTTGTATCACTTTGGACCCCTGCCATATCACTTTGGACCCCTGCCAATACCCTTTTTTGACCCCCCTTCATAATATAAGCCTTGGTCAAATCTCAGTCAAACCCCCTCACGGGTTTCCCCTTTCCCTCCATCATCATCACCTACACCTATGCCTGCAACTCTTCCAACACCAACTCCATCATCATCACACCCACCCTTATCACTCCAAACACCCCAAGCCAAGAAGCATTAAATGCTTTCTTCAACCTAACACTCAACCCCCACTGCTAAAACACTTTTGGCGCCAAATTCAATCAAACGGCTAAAATCAACTAAACTGATCCAATGGTTAAGATTATTATTGGGATTTGCTCAGAGGACACGTGGAAGCTTTATGGTGTATAAAAAGAGGAAGAAGAAGCAAGAGAAAGGGTGGTACTTAGTTTTTAAATTTCATGTATGTCGCTTTTTAGTCTCAATGTTTTAGTTTAAGTTGAAAGTTGTAATTTCTGTTTCTAAGTACTAAAATTAAGCCACTTAATCATTGTAATTCATTTTCAAGTCCTAATTCAAAGCTTCATTTAAGTTTCATGCTTACATGTTCTTTGTTGAAAAGTTAGTTTCAAACTCTTGAATTCAAGCTTCCAATAGCTTATTTTTAAATGGCAAACAAGTTTACTTAAGCTTATTATAGCTTTTGTAAGCTTGGAATTTAGTTTCAATCAAATTTGTCACTTGTCAACAAAAGTCAATCGAGAAGAAAATTTGTTCAAGCAGTGATGGAAATGGTTACAGGTTGTTGCAGAGCTGGTTTTGGGATTGAGTTTGGTTTAGAATAGTGGTGGTTTGGTTTTGCTTAAGCATCTCAACAGCTAGACTGCAAGTGAGTATTGATAAATTTTTTTTTGGTTTCAAATCTGTCTTGGTGATATGATCATGGTTGCTTGATTCTAATGCTTGATTTACTGTTAGTATAGCTTTAAGATAGTTATTACTTAGTTGTTTTAATCTTGGTCACTGTGGAATAGGATTAGTTAATTTAAGCGCTTATTGAAATTTTTACAGAGTGTTTGGATTTGCTTTATAAAGTCGTGCTTTAGGTTAGCCATAGGATTTATATCATCGATTCGATTATTGAGTTGGTAAAGTAAACTTAGATCACCCATACCGCATACTAAATCATTCAAAGTCAAAATCAACTTTAACTGCTCTAAAGTTCATGTTCATTAAAAATGTTTGATATCAAAAGCTTGTATTGTGTTTAGATATCATTAGGATAGCTTGCACTAGTTTCATTTCACCATATAACATCAATCTCGATCCTTAAATCGGTTGCAAAGTTCATTAAAGTCAACCTTTCATTTTGTCAAAAGTGTAAAAACTGCTTTCACCCGATCTAGAGATTTATCATTGAATCATTTACGGGTCAAAATCGGTGAAACTTGGGACTTTAAAACTTAAGTCGGTGCGGTTTCTTATTATGATTTTCTTGATTTTTAGTAATTTTTATAAGCTCTAAATTAGCTTGTCAAGTTTGGCTTATATGCCTGTCTTGACAGTGAACCGAATCACGGTGTTGTTGCGATTCTTGCAGAGCTTGGCAAAAGCTCATAAGAGCTTATCAAGGGTCATCTTTGGTTTACAATTAGCCAACCAGGTCAACTTCAAGTTCCAATATCTGCTTTTCGGTTCCGACTTATTGGGTAGCTTATCTTTAAGCTACAAAGTGGTAACCAAAACTGCTTTTAGAACTTAATCTCAAATCATCAAAAGCGAGTAGTTTGCATTTAAGAGGTTAAGGCTTTTGTAATAAGTTGTTTTAGAGTAGTTTAACATATTATAGGGTCTGTGATAGTTTGGTAGCTTATTGTTCTCCTTTAGCTTATTTCAAAGTGCTTATTTACAAGCACTTGCATTGCAGTTCTATATTCCTTCACACAAGTCACTGTTTTTCTATTTTTCTTAGATTCAGTATATTAAATTAGACTTTTACTGAATTTTTCATATTTTTCTAGGTCAGTTTGCTATTTTTCATCATTTAAAACAGTTTTTAGGTAATTTTAATTAGCTTTTAATACAATTAAATAAGAAAAGCTTAAAAAAAATAAGTTTTCATTTTTCCTAGGTTAAGATAAATATAAAAAGTCAAAAAAATATTTTTCCAGATTTTTCTTAGTTTAATTTGTAATTTTAGCAATTTAATTAGTTTTAAATAGTTTTAATTCATAGAAAATAGAAAATAATCGAGAAAAATACAAAATTAGTTTTGAAAATTCTTTTTAGTTATTTTAGATTTTCCAAGTCATAATTTCATTTTTCTAGCTTTATTTCATATTTTCTTGTATTTTAGGGTATAATTAAATAGTTAAAATTAGTTTTAATTAATAATAATTAGATAAATAGTTTTAAAAATATTTTCTTTTCTAAAAATTTTCTCATATCATTAGGTTTGTAAAATATCATTTTCATATTTTTAGGATTAATATTGCTTCAGTTTCACATTTTCCTTTTAGACGTCACGTAGTTTTTAATTAAATTTTATAAAGAAAAATCAAAAACATCAATTTAAAAAATAGTGATAGCATTTATTTAATATATTTTATCTTTTTAATTTTCTTTAATTTGCATTTAAGCCCTGTAGTTTATATACTTTTGTTTTAGTATAATCAATCAAAATCCTTTCCGTTCAAATCCTCTCGATCACTACACGTTTGACTATTCTCGCATAGCTCGTTTGGACATAACGACTGGGAAATACTATACTCTCACGGACTTTATTGCATTGGTGTCTCGAACTGTTTTAAGTTTCTTACGGTTGGCCATTCACAGTGGCTAGCTTGTGTGAGATAACTTGACGGTTCGGGACCGATCAGCATGCGCAAGAATATACATACCAAAAATGAGGGTCCGTATGCACGGACGACCCCGCCTGAGCATAGATAACGATAAACATTGTTTGACATAACATATAACCACAAAAGTACTAAAAAAGTATCCAAGATTACATACGGAGACAAGTTAAATTGTTCAAATACATCAGTGCTAAGGCACGCAGGCCCAATAATAACGACCTCATCCGACATTAAGATTCTCCGGAGGTGCCAGCCCCAGGGGTAGCTCCAGTTCCCTCGGGAAGCATATTCATCAAGTCTGCAAGAGGAAGGTGATAAGATCGCTTGATCTTCTCAATATAAGGAAAGGACCTTAAGAACATCTCATCATAAGCAGTCACAAAACCCTTAACTGCTTGCATGTCAAAGTCTTTCTGATTAGCAAGGATCCCGCGACCTCCTCATCGCTTCGACCGACCTTGAGACCATCCAAATAACCGTAATCTATAGCGGCATTAAAGACGCTCCCCAAGCTTCTTTGGTACTCATCACTCCCATGTAGACGCCGAATGACTGCCGGAATCAACTCTTTCACATAGTTGAACCTCACGATCTCCTCATGACCAGCGCTCACGGCAAGCTTCTCAAAATCAGCTCTTAAAACCGCAGCTTCCTTTTCAGATTCGTCTAGCTCCTCCGCCTTTCTCTTCAAAGCTTCTTCCAACAATCCCACCTTTTTCTCCCTCTCCTCATCTTTGATCTTCAATTCATTCAGCTCCCTCTCCAAAGCAACCAGACGGGAACCCATCTCCTCTTCCTTCCGGCCGCAGTCACTATGAGATGCTTGGAGGGCCTGATTGTCTTGAGCAAGTTTTTGGTTAACCTCCGTTTGAACCCGGAGACTGTTTTGAGCTTCGGAGAGCTGAGAGTCGACGCTAGAACAGGTGGAATGAGCTTTGTAGAGATCCGCATAGTGATGGCTCAAGCGTTCGAACCTCTTGAACACGTCTGTAATAGCCATAGTCCCATGACATAACTCGAACCATCCTCTATACAAGGCCCTGTCATCGACCAAATCCTCTTGCTCCGCCAAAATAAAAGGAGGGGCCAGGTTACTCATCATATCCCGGCACTGTGTAGCGTCATTCAAGGTGGTGTTAAGTGGCAAGCTCCAGCCAGGAATGAACGGTTCCCCAGAACCCATTCGGCCAAACCCACCTGCAAAAGGAAGACAGACTTGCAAGGTTAAGAAGAAGAAAACCCCGAAGTAAGCAAAGCAGTTGCAAAGTACCTCCGACGAAGGTGCTAGCCTGGGCGACACCGTGAACACCGCCACCGTCTCACTCGTTCCAGCTTCTAGTAAGAAAAAATGAATGATAAAAAAAAAAAAGACAATGTCAGATACATCACAAGCTTAAAAAGCATACCTTGACCGGAGGTATAAGGAGTAGTTCTAGCAACGACGGGAGGATCTTCCAGTGAAGTGGCCTCCGGGCCACGAAGACCAGCATCCTGATCACCCCCACCGCCAGCCACACTTCCTTGCTCGGTGTCATCTACAACGTCTTCAGGCATCACGGTATTTATGGGCGACGCTGAGCGAGTCCGTTGGGAATTATCCGGACTCGACGATAGATCAATGGAAGGAGTATTGGGCCTTCTCCTTTTTAGCAGGGCCGAGGGTCCGGTCGCTCGCTTTTCTTGCTGTTTCCTCTTCTTTTCCTTCGCTTTCAATACGGACGGGTCGGCCTTTTCCTGTCTGTTGCAGACCGGCTAACCTCGGAACTGCTTTCCCCTTCCAAGGGTTGGGTCACATCTTGGGGTATCTCCGCCCCTCAAGCAGGAGCACCCTTCCCAATCTTGACCCTTGATCGGACCTCAAGCGCAAGTAACGAGACATTGTAATAAGCGCACAAAAGAGAAAAAGAACAAAAAAAAAAGAAGAAAAAGATGTTTGCGTTACCATTCTTCTACATATCCTTAAACTCCGGATGAAAGCGAATGCTTCGGACCTTCGTCAACCCAACTTCATATAAGAGACCGAATGAGCAGGCCTAAGCTCCACTATCCCTCGCGCGACCGCTACATCGATCAGTAACCCCGAAGGAGCATCATCCAAACACTAGAATCCGGATGCCTCCAAGGCATTGCATCTGGGATTGCCCTCGGTCTATCAAAAGAAATTATCTTTCCAATTCTTCAAACTCGAACAAGTTTCCTTAAATATCGCCCGGAGAATTCCTCCGGTCAGACTAGCGAAGGAGAACCGGTGTCCTGTTTGTTCAACTTATAGAAAACTCGAAATAGATTCACCGTCGGCTCGATCTCAAGGCTCGACAATATATTTCAAACATAACAAGCCTATTCAGCCCGATGGGCACAAGTTGTGATATGTGAACCTTGAAATACTTTATCACTCTAAGAAGAAGGTAGAAAGCGGAACCCGCACTCCGAAAGCGTAAGTCACGCTCATACAACCCAATGGCATCCTTGACTTATCCATAGTAAAATCTATCGGAGGTAAGCGGGATGGAGGTCCATAGGAATCCGTAATCATTAATGAGGCCTTCAACTCTCCTTGGAAAGCACGGAGAGTATATATGCATGTCCGACTTTGGGACAAGGTCGGATCTTGGATGATCTGAGCAGAAGGCGGATGCTCAACCCGAAGCCATAGAATATCGAGAAGGCAACGCAAACAAAAGCGAAATAAAAGGAAAAGTGGCCTTTGAATCTCGCCGGAATACTCGAAACAAGCGATAATAAAGATGAGTAGAGTGAAAATCTATGAATGAAGGTAAAAGAACTTATATAGGCAAAGGAATTGGGGACACAAAACGTCGCGTCGTGTCAGGAAGGGGCGAATCTGAACCGTCAACGGATACCATCTGCCACGTGGCACGATCCCACAAAAAACGGTATATATTATTTTAACTCGTTTTCACCCAATGGGCTTGGGCCTATTGCCCAAAACGAGGCCCATAAAGCCAGAACTCGCCAAGTCACTCCGAATGAAGCTAATCGACAACTATATTAAGTATCACGTCACTTGTCAAACGCAAGTAACATGATACTGGGGGGACATGACGACGTATATGCCCCTTCGGTCCAACACCGAAGGGACCGATGCTCTTAGCCGAAGGGCCCGGTACTCTAATGCAACAGTCCAAGGCGAAAGGTACGATGACAGGTCATCCGTCCGAAGAACACCGACTGACAAGATTTTGGCATCTAACTGGATACACTTTGTCTCATCCCGTGGATGTCGGACATGACCCTGGGACGATGTCGGGCGATGTCGGCTCGACATCGTCGGCTACCCCGTAATCTGACGGACCGAGGGGACCGAGACGGTGACATCGGGTAGTATAAATCGCATCTGATGTTGGGATTAAGGTATCATTTTACACACATATACATTTATACTAGACCTTTCGGTAAAACACATACTTACTCTTACGCCGGAGTCGGGTCCTGGAATAACACCCGGGGCGAGACTAACGCGTCGTTCATCTTAGCAGGTATCTGGAAGACTTATTCCTAAGGCTGAAAGATAACTGCAACAACCCACAAAAAATTACTTCGACATTTACGAAAGTGGCATGGATGCACACCCTTCTAAGCGTATTACATGTTGATCTTGGAGCGGGGGCGTATTGTTTGGTCAACGTTGCTGGTCATCAACGCTTTTGCATAAAGATTGGATATGTTGTCGTGGTGCTTTCCCTGAGTCACTCATGAGATTTAGTATTTGTTATTAATTGGTTTGTTTTGTAGCTTACTCACATTTTTTGATACATGTTTGAATGCTCGCTTAAAAAAAACTAATTAAATTTTTCACAGTTAAATAATCACAGTTAATAATGTGTAAAATTATTAATTTTACACTTTCTTATTTGTGTTAAAAATAAGTATGACAAATTTTATAACACATATAAATATGTAGATATTATCAAAATTTCTATATTTAAAAGTGCGGAAAACTTTTTTGAATGGTCACATCTAAAAGTGTGGCAAAATTGCAAAAAATATTTCTAATAAAAAGTGTTAAAACATTTGCTACACATATAAGTATAATTTTATTGTAATTGTACACACTTATATAGGTGGACTAATTTTTAAAATATTTGTAACAAATATTAATGTAGCAAAATTATTATCTATATAAAAAAATGTTCACATTTGATCATATAGTAGCAAAATAAGTGTGAAGAATTAATAGAGGTATTTTTTGTAGGAGTAATGCTATTTAAACATACAACACAAGCCTAAATATATACCTAATGCATAAATCACTTGTACAATTACATTAATTATTTTCTCTCTCTAAATTTTCACCAATCATTTTTTTTAAATCAGTCAATCAAATCATTAGGTTCATTTATAGGCATGATTAGTAGGCAAAACAATTATTTTTCTTTTTATATTGGCTTTTGTATTTATTTGTCTCGTTAGGACGCATTGCTTTGCTAGGCTCGACTATTAAGAAAAAAGTTCTTGGAAGGAAGCACATTGTAGCCATGCATGAGATCAGATGCTTTATATTTTTGCAAATTTATACATACAATATGTCAATATATGATAAAGAGCTGTGTTTCGGTGATACTTATATATTCAATTTAATATCTATAAATGCATTCGTCACTCGTACATACTGTATGAGTGTATGTTATAATCATTCTGGAACCACTAATTGTACAACCCCGAAAATAGTCCAATGATGTTACGTCTATAGCCATTAACTTTATCCCACTGAAAATGAAGATCATTTGGTGTAGATGCTCTTATTTTTAGTTTATCTACAAAACTGAACAACTTTAAATTTATCATCTAAGAATCCTATAAACTAAATAATCGTGTTAGCATCTTGATGCGATAGCATATGTCCATCGTATAGTAGTGGGGTTAGAGTTGGTCAACTTCCACCTTTGTCGCCTATAGTCCTTTAATATTATGTACAAAACCTATATGGTAGACGTTATTTAATATAATCTCAACAACGTGTAAGTACTAAGTTCTTCAAATATTACTGGTAAAAGCTAGCGATATGATTAATAACATCGAATGATTTTAGTATTTGAAAATGCATTAGTATTTTGGTGCATTGTAGATATCAAACTTGTAATAACTTGAGTATATATAGATGTTCTTGCTAGAAATGAATATTGTTAGGATGTTGTTGTGGTGAAAATGTGAAACGGTAAAAGTAAAACAAGAGTTTTGCTTGAAGTGGAAGGTGTCGGTGTCGGTCTCATTAGAGACAAGCGTGGAGACTTGCAATTATTGGGATTTTTATATGGAAAACGTAACTATCGAATTATGTTCTCTCCTTTTCAACCATCTTATTAAATGCATGGTTTTCCTAGTTGGTGACAAATAGTAGCCGTCTTCATTTGTTGTACTATAAGTCAAATGTTAGATAAAATAGTACGTAAAAAAGTATTTACTGTATACGGGTTATAACTACCTACTTATTTACACTTCAATTTAAATTAATGTAAAGGGAGATTTACATAGCAAATGTAAGATAATTTTTTTAACGACAACTATATGAAAACTAGCAATATGTTAAAAAAGAGGATTACACGGTACAAGATAAATAAAGTATAAAGCTAGGGAACGAAATAGTATTTTCATCGTATCTCTCGATTGTATAAAAAACATAATAACCCATGTCGAATTATGAGAGAGTTGGAAAGGTGTACAAAAAGCGTTAACCACCATTTATAACAATCAATCTTACATGTTGTTCGCTTTTAGGAGCTGTTCTGTCTGGTCACCTTCGATATTACTAGTACTCTTTTATTTTAGAATAATACAGTAATAACTTTTGCCATTTAATAAAACTTGTCAAATTTATAGGACAAAGTTTCACGGATGACATTCATTAACTGAACATTTTGCATTTATTGTTCTATGACTTCTATCCCATCCCATGTAGTTAAATATCATCGACATCATCTTATACATTCTCAGTTTTCGATATAAAAAGCTTAAAGAAAAAATGAAGAGGTTATCATTTTATTAACCATATGTCTATTTAAAATATAAAAAGAAAAAATTACACGTTTGGTCGCATGGTATCGCCGAATATGACTTTAGTCGCAAGTCGTTTTATTACACCGTGATGTCTAATTTTGAAACTATCGCTTTTGGTCCCTATTTTGGATGGGCGTTAGTTAAGTCCGTTAAGTATTTTGCGTTGTTAGTCCTTCGTTAATAATTTTGCACCGTTAGTCCCTAAAGTTATATGCATAAATCGTCCTTGTTAGTCCTCGGTCACGCCTTGCGTGTCACCACCGAGTGGTGCCACGTGGCAGCGGGGCGAGGCGGTCAACGGTCAAGTCGGGTCGGTCAGCGGGTTGGTCGGTCATGCGTGGGCCGTGAGGTGGTCTTGGCGTGGCGATGGAAAATAAACCAAAATTTACCTCCCCAGATCGAACCACAGGTGGGTTGTGTGGGAGGCCAAGGTGATACCCATCCGAGATGGGCATACCTTCAAGTATTATCATGTGTTTGGTTCTATTTAACCCTTAAAAGCGGGTTGGTTTTTTAAATAAAAGGGTCGAATGGAAATTTGACTGTCATTTAAAGGGTTGGGCGGTTCAAAATTTAGAAAAATACCGTCGGACTCGTTTTTCGTGCTCTTTCAATGGTATGCTCGGGAATTTTTCGACTTGTTGGAACCTCGAAAATGCGAAAATCAACATTTTCTTTGTTTTTGTATTTTCGAGGTCCAAACCAAGTCGAAAAAATTCCCGAGATCGTCGGACTCGTTTTTTGTGCTCTTTCTAATGGTATACTGGGAATTTTTTGATTTCAAACGAACCTCGAAAAATGCGAAAACAAAGAAAAACGATGATTTTGCATTTTCGAGGTTCCAACGAAGTCAAAAAATTCCCGAGAATACCATTGGAAGAGCACGAAAAACGAGTCGACGGTATGCTCGATAATTTTTCGACTTGGTTTGGACCTCGAAAATCGAAAACAAAGAAAAACGATTATTTTCGCATTTTTCGAGGTTCGTTTGAAGTCAAAAATTCCCGAGCATACCATTGGATGAGCACGAAATAACGAGTCCGACGGTATATTTATTTATTTTTACGGTCCATATAACTCCGTAAATTAATGAGCCAAAACTAAATTGAGCCTTTTATGTTATTGAATTCGCCTTAAATCTTTAAGGGTTATGTATTAAACTTAGAAATATCATTGAAGCTATGCTTAGCCTAGTTGGGTAAGGCTTGGCTTCCCACACAAAAGACCCGAGTTCGAATCCATGCGTGACAAATTGTGGGTATATTTTACTAATGTCACGTGGCACCACCTCATTGGTCCACGTGGCAACTCGACCCGACCCGTTGACCGACCCGACTTGACCCGTTGACCGACCCGACTTGACCCATTGACCGCCCCGCCCCGCTGCCACGTGGCACCACTCGGTGGTGACACGTGGCGTTGACCGGACCCGATTGACCGGCTAACCACAAGGACGATTTATGCATATAACTTTGGGACTAACTGCAAAAATTATTAACGAAGGACTAACAACGCAAAATATTTAACGGACTTAACTAACGCCCATTCAAAATAGGGACCAAAAGCGTGCATAGTTTCAAAATTGAATCATCTTGGTGTAATAAAAGCATTTAGGGACTAAAGTTGTTATTTGGGGTACTGTAGGGACTAAACGTGTAATTTTTCTATAAAAAAAAAAAAAAATTATTAACCATAGTAAAAATGTGTTTCATGCTTATGTTAAATGAAAAGTATAATATCTTGAACCTCTTTTGAATTTAATATTTTTGTGTTTAACGAGGTTTTATAAAACTTTTAACAATTTTATGCATAATGAATAAATGTTTATAGCACAAAAAAGGTTTATGAATTTATGATTTAAGATGACTTTACACTATCATAAACGATTATGAAAGTTCATCATAGTAGATGGCTAGATGTCCTCGCTATCATTTTTGTAAATTCCAACATTACATGTGCTTAATAAGCATTTGATCATTTCCTCACTCGAAATATAGTTGACCTAGCTACGCTAGCTGCTTATTATAACCTTGAAACAAGGATGCAATCAAGATTAAAAGAGATGGTTTGTCCATTACTCGATAAGTAGAACAAGAATGTAACAAAGTTAAACAAAAAATAAAATAAAATAAGTCACAAAATTATTATACACATTATAATATGCTAATGTGAAATCCAATGTTTGGATAATATAGTATGACAAAACATGGAAATGGTAAAATTGACCACATGGATGACATAAGGCTAGATGGTAAGGAGGGTGAGTGACTCACCTTAGCTCATCACTCACACACCACTCCTTTGCTTTGCTTCTTTTTTCATGCGCGAATCAATGGTTCTGAGGTGAAATAAGGTGAACGGCTCATCTTAATGTTTTATAATTATTTATTTGGTTTGTGAGTGTATGTGAGATATTTACTGGGGTATATTTTTATAAAGTGAGTAATTTAGTGAAAGGTGATGGCAAGGTGACTTTGTCCACAAAAAAGTGAGTGGAAGTAAAGGGAAATGAAAGGAGAGAGAAAATTGACGTGACGCTAATGTGTAAGATAAGTTAAGCCATAATGTGACGCTAATGGAAAGGGAAATGTCACCTTTCCACCTAGCCTTAAGGCATCTACAATGAGCAAGGAGGAGACGGATGGAATGGGTGAAAATGTGTCAGTCATTTACTAGCACTGTGAAAATGCTTATAAAGCCGTACAAATCTTTGCATTTTCTTAGTCGACATGATAATATGATATGTATGTTTGTGGAGAAGTACTATATAACTATCATGAAGATAATCTGTTCATTCAAGCTTTGTTCTAAAGAGAGACATCACGGATTCCATTTCAAGTCACAAAACCGATTTTAAGTGACTAAAATGAAGCTAAATTAAACTTTGTATAATCATGAAATCGATTCCTTTTAAATGTAGGGGCGTTTATGTTGGAAAATTTTCGCTGAAAATGTGTATTTTACCAATTTTGGACACAAATAAATGTTGACTCGAGTTGGCTATGTGAATATCGTATCTTGGGGATCCACTATAAGAGGTTCGTGAAAAGGTTTATAAAATTTGAAGAGGTTTATAAATTGAGTCACCATAATGAGGGAGGTTTATGATGACGTGGAATGAAATAGATGCAAGTTTATAGGCCTTTCATTCAACTAAATACATGTAATTCATTTAATACCTCATTAAATTATAAAGTTTTAACAAGTTTAACCATAGTGATAATAGGTTTATAAAATGAGAAATTTAAGAGCATATGACATGGAAATTTTATAAACCTTTTCAAAAGGTTCTGTGGAGATCTTTCTTATATACATCTTTTGATGAAACGTAACATAAGGAAATAAAATCGGATAAAGTTTGTCCCACATTATGGGTGAAAAAACCGTTTATTAGTTTATAATGAGTGTGGAAGCCGCGCTGATCGCAATGGATTGAACTGAAAAAACTACTTTGTGCGACACTTAAAGCAAGGACTAATTTTGCCAAGTTGCTATAGTTAGCAATTAATTCCATGGACTTACCTTGCAACGCCTTAAACTTTAGGGACTATTTTGCGATTGCTATAGTTAGCAATTAATGATGCGGGACTTATTTTGCGGTGGTTAAACTTAAGCCTCGCGACTATTTCTGTAGAGTTGAAAAGTTTCGTTTAATGCGTCTTTATTCTTGTTTCTTCCCGATGTTTAGTATATGTATATAATTGGGAGCTCGTAGCTCATAGTAAAATTGCTCATCATTATGTTTTGTACTTGTTTATGTTTTGTCATAATTATTATCGGATACACACTATTTTCCATACGGTTTATAGGCTGATTCAGTTTGGTTATCGAGTTGTTCGGTTTATCTGATTAATTTTGTTTGTTGATAAATCGAAAACCGAACCAAACCTAATTCAAATTCGATTAAACCGAACCAAAACTGAATTTGAATTCGGTTCAATTTTCGGGTTAAAATAACCCAAATTATATAATTTATATATATTTTTCATTTAGTTATATAGTTTTTTAGAAAAAGAGTATTTCCAAGCTTAAAAAAAATATTTATACTATAAAAGAGTTTTAATGATTTTTTAAGTATATAAACATGTAAAGAATATATATATTTATGTAAATTTGGTTTTTGGTTCGGTTTAGTTTACATTTTGCCAAAACGTTACTCAAACCGAAAATTGAATATTTAATTTGATTTGGTTAGGTTTTGACAAATTTGATTCGGTTACAAATCTGGTTCGGGTTGATTTCGTTTTCAGTTCCTAAGGGTATTACCGATTTTTGAGCACCCTTAGCTCAAATTATGAAGAGAAATTACCAAACCCATGGAGCCGAAAGACAACATATATCAATTGTCTTGTTTTTTGATTGACCATTATTTGGGCCATAAAAAGACAGTGTCTAACATATTCACTAGGTCCATTTCTAACATATTTGGGCTAATTGTATTAAATTAGTTCATTACTTCATCTGGTAGCATTCTTGATATGGGCCCAATACCAATTCACTAGAATAACAATAAAATGTTGGTGATAGTAGTTGAACTAAAGGCATCTTAAGTATGTTAAAATGTCATACAACGAATTTAGAATGTAAAACACATTTCTCAACAAACTAAAAGTAATACATGTATCACACCATTGCTATGGCTCATGAAGAAGAAGAGAACTTTAGGTTCCCTACAACCACAAGCTCTCCTCCGCGCTTCATTGGGTCCCCACGGTTATGGCACTCATCGTCCTCTTCTCTTTATCGTCATGAAAACATAACCACCAAACAAGAAAAGAATGAAAAATGTGAGGCAAACTTCAAAGATGGAAATAAGATAAATTTTCTATCATACATTAAGAAAAAGGATGGTGAGGAAAACAACGAAAATATGGATGTAATATGGGAGGACTTGAATTATGAAGAAGAGATGTGTGTTATGAGATGTACGAGTGATAGTATGTCGCGTGATTTCAATCATGAGATGCTCGAGTTTGGAAGAAGAAAAATGATGAAATTGGGGTGTTGCAAATCGTCGTTGAGGCTAGGTAACGGTGTAGGAAAGAGACCGAGCATGATGGTGTTGATTAACATGTTAAAGAAACTCTTCTTGCTCCACAACGTTTACGGTCATTTGAACATCAGTAAGAGAGCAAGAAATCATCATGTTGATTAACTAAACATTGTAACTGTGTAATGGCATTGACATATTAATATAAAGTTTTTTCCTAAGCTAATCTTTCGAGATGTATTCCAAATGATATATTGCACATTTGGGCATATCGATTCGAGCATATAACGGTATTTTTTATGGACCGATTTTAGAACGAGCCCAGCTATGCTGTCTCTTAAAAAATGATATGATGCAAAGTTGTAACACATCGAATGAACAAACTTAAAGAATAATAAACAAACTTAAACCAAAAACATGAAGTGGCGAAACTGAAACTACAAATAATTTTTAGACTAATTTTTTTTTTTGTGTGTGGCTGTGCTTAATTCTTTTTATGCTTTCTCGCCCTTATATTTGAGCAATCCTTTTTATATTTGTTACAATGCTTGCTACAGAAGCAACTACACAATATCCGCAAAAGAGATGTTTGCATTCTTTAAAGCTATATATGAATGCCAATATACATATTTCAAGAATTATTTACCAGCGAAATATACAAATAATTCATCTATAGATGCAACTAAAGAAAAGGATGATATGTTTAAATATAAATGTAATGATAATGACAATTAGAATAAGAGAAATGATAGGGAAATTTACAAAAATACTCAATTTTTAAACCTATTTTACAAAAATACTTAATTTTTATCCCAAAAGCAAAAATACTTATGAAATCCATAAAATTTGGACCTTTACGAAATTTAAAAATAATAAAAACTTTGCGATATTTCTAATAAAATGCAAACTTTGTTATATTCTAAAAACTACTTAAAGTTTGCGATTTTTTTTAAATTTTGCTAACTTTTGATTTTTCTAAAAACTCCACAAACTTTTGGATAAAACTTGCGAGATATCTACTACCTTGCAAGATTTTCTTACAAATTTTGTATAAAATGTATTAAATTGTTATTTCTTACTCATTTAAGCTCTTCTCAGTAAAACAAACTCAATTTTTTCACTAAAAAAACTCAATTTGCCATGAAATCCGTCAATATACGTGTGTGTAAAGGATGTGCATGAGAAAGAGAGGATGGTTTGTTGGAGCATATGCCGTAAAATTGTGTAAAATGTACACTAAATTTACCATTGTTGTCTTCATATTCATGTTTACTAGAAGCAGTATCCGAGAGGCTAGAAATCGATGTTAATAGTGGTTTTATGGTAACTTACGATTCGGATAATGATATTGTAGAGGTATGTGATGATTTGGAAGTCAATAAACTTATGGAATTTGTTGTTAAAAGTAGTAGAATTGTTAAGTTGTGTATTGTTGAGTCTGGTGTAAATGATAGGCAATTATCAACTACGGGAAGCAATCACCAAAGCAATTTTATTCATGCTACCCCGTTTGTAAATGTATATCAAACGAGTATCATGCCACACAAATTCACCAAACGAAAATGCCTGGATTTTCTAGTAGTGGTTTTTATCAAAATTTTCTTAGCTATCAGCAAATGCATGGATTTCCCGGGTATCCTATCTATGTATGTGCCTGTATTTCCTGTGTATCATATGTAGGATCATGTGATTTAGCTAATCGTAAAAAAAGGGTTGTTGGTTCGTCAAAAACCCATACGGCTAATGAAAGGGATTTGCTAGATGATGAGAAATTACGGCATTTCAAAGAAAAGGTAATGGGTAGCGTTTTTGGGAAAGTAAAAAGATTATCTGGCGAGGATGAAACTAGTAAATCTAATGAGGAGAGTAGAAAATCTGATGAGGAGAGTAGGGAATCTGATGAGGATGCGGAAAAAACACCCGTAGATAATAGCGAATCTAAGAAGGATAAATTTTGGGATATGCCTCCCCTACTCAAAACACCAGTCCTAGATATCAACTCGAAAAAAGGTATGTGTTATGGAACATCTAGTCTTGTTCATTTACATGGTACTTTTGATAATAAAGAAGAAATAAAACTAGTATAAAAATTATTGAAGAAGGATTTCAAATTAGATTTTCAAGATCAGACCCCCAAAGGGTATATGCAAAATGTGTTGTTGACACATGTGAATGGGTATTTCGAACCTATATACCCAAAGACTCTAAAACGTTTTATGTAACAACATTTGTCGACCATTATACATGCACTAAAACTCAAATTCACCTACATCATCGTAATGCTTCCCCGAAAATACTTAGTCATATATTGAAGGAGGCAATGTTCGAGAATAGCAGGATATATAGAGGGAAAGAGATTATGACGTATATGAATGCTAGGTTCAAAGTTGATATCTCATATTCTCAAGTTTGGCGAGCTAAATGTTATGCGTTGCAATTGTTGAGAAGGACGCCCGAGGAGTCGTTTTCCGAATTCCCTTTGTATTGCCACAATTTGAAACTAAAAAACCCAATGAATATTACACATATAGAAATTGACGATGAAGACAGATATGAGATTTTTTTTTATTGCCATGGGTGTTGCGGTAAGTACCATTTTTTACAAACAAATAAATGTATTATTCATGCTATCTATTTTATGCTAATTACAGAAAGATTTTTTATGTAGATTCGTATATTTGTGTCACACATGCGACAATTGATTATAATAGACGGTGCACATCTTAAATGGGGATTTTTGGGTACAATGTATCTGGCAGTTGCAATGGATGGTAATAATCAAATTATGTCACTTGCATACGGAGTGGGAAAGTCTGAGACATTTATATCTTGGGATTGGTTTTTGACGAAACTTAATAAATGTATAATTGGTAAGAAATATAACTTAACGATCATATCTGATGGAGCTATATCCATTGCTTTTCCCATTAAGAATATATTTCCCAATGCATTTCATGGTCATTATTGTCACCACTTGTTGATAAACTTACGTGCAAAGTGTCCTCGATTTTTAAGTAAAGAAGCGCTATTTTGAAGAGCATGTAAAGCATATCGCATTTCAGTTTTTGAAGAACGGTTAATACTTTATGTAATATATTTCCTAGAGCTGCTACCAAACTTGATAGAATGGGTTATGAAAAGTGGGCAAGAGTTCACTTCCTAGGTATGCGTTACAATTACATGACCTCCAATAGTGCAGAATCAGTGAACGCATTGTCTCGACATGCCCGAAAACTCCCTATTTGTATGATGATTGATTGGTTCATAAAATCTTTGCAGCAAAGGTACTTTGAACATCGACAGACAACACGTAAACACATAACAAGTTAGTTATAATTTTTTTATATTTTACTCACAAATATTATACCATGTGTAGATGAACATCAACATGAATTAACACCCTAGGCAGAGGGCAAGATAGATAAAAGAATTTCAAAATCCGCCAAATGGACTGTAAGACCCGCTGCAAACTACCTTTATAATATTGTTGATTATAACAAAAATGGGACAGTTGATTTGAATAGTTGGACGTGTAGTTGTCGACAATGGAAATTATCAGGTTTACCTTGTGGCATCTTATTGATGTTGTTGTTCCCTATTCACTATCGTTTAAAAATAATTAAGTACTTAAAACAATTTAACAGTGAACAATGGTGAAATTAAACGCAAGTAAAACACAAAAGTATTTTCAACATCATATTCTTTATTAGAAATTAATAAAAAGAATCGTTACCCAGTACTTGCGGAATAGTACTTGGGATTGAAATGACAAAGTTTGGTGACTCTCTCTAGCTCGGGCTAAGTCGAGCACAACTCTAGAGCCCAGCTGAGCTATCTCGGGAACTAAGTTGTATTTGGAGGAGTGAAAAGATGGCTTGCGTGTATGTGTGTTTTACAATTCACAAGCTTAATCTTTTCACTCCATCTCTTATGCTATTTATACATGTATGATTTTTGACTCTTTCCTAAGTGACAAGCGACATCATCTGAAGACAAAATCTTGATGCATTTTGTCTCTGCTACAAAGACTATTCTAGGTAAGAGACAAGACTACTTTCCTAAGCTCAATGATGACAGAGCACGATCTTTTGCTATTCGGGAAAGTTGACTTTGGTTAATAAGTGCTTCTTATCGATTCAAACTTATACCGCCATGTCCGCTCTTTCTTGATCTACATCCTTGATCTTCTACTTCAATTTGTCTTTAGTGTAAGTAGTTGGAGAGGAGTCTTAGGGATTGATGAGTTATTGTCATCACTCTTTGAATCCATCATCTTCTTCTTGACTCAATCTTCACCCTTTAAGTTCCGCCTTCTCGGGTGGAGAGACTTCTTCTTCGCCTCGTACCGATTATCACGAAGATGACTCAGCGAGAGACTATGCACTCGGTGACTGTTAGTGTTTAACGGAATAAACACTTGGGCTATTTTCTATTCAAATCCTAGATTAAGGGTTTGGGTATTCTTGAACCCAACGGTCTCCCCTATTTGGATATATAAATAGCCTAAGTGATTGATTAGTGTAAGTGAGCAAATGGCTTCTTCTTACACTGAATGTACTAATGAATACAATTAGGAACCTTGAATATTTTAACAAAACATACATCGTTTATTGATCAAATTACAAGGTTCCTATCACTAGTACAAAAGATAAATCAAAATGATGTCGGTCCGGATGGATTCCCGTGCTTCAAGCTTGACTTTCTTGGTGATGAGTGTTTCCTGTCGGGATGGTCTCTTATCTTGGCATTCGGTCTTGTGCGAACACGATGTTTCTTTGGGTTTGGATCGAGAGGCCAGCGGTTTGTAGCTCGGCATTGCGGCTACACCGGCTGATCAATATCACTCCATCTTTGAAATCTTGGGTTTCCATAGACATTAATGTGGAATAGCCCTCTTCGGGATTTTCAATCACTAAGCAGTTCACGAACTTAACACCTTCAGCGGTTCCTGTTGCATTGAATCCGGGCACTTTTATCTCGGCGGGAACTCAACCCTTTTCCTTTTGCGGTGGATGATTGTGGTTGAGATCCTTGAGGTGCGATTAAAGCGGTGAATTCCGGTTGTCTTGGTGCATCCTCGATCTTTCATATCTTTCTTGAGCATCTTCATCGACTCCTTAACCACCACATTTTTCTTCTTTTCTATTATTGGACGAGTTCATCGAGTTCGATGACCCCAAAGTCGGTGAATGTTAGGGGATCATGAACTTCAAAATGTCTTTTATCAACCCCTACAGGCGTTCATTGCGGTGGTTTGCATCAGGGATGATTTTGACATCTGTGATCTTTTCGGGTAGCCTTGACTTGTCATCGTCGGTTGTAGTGCTCAATTACGCTTTTCACGAGGGCTTGACTTTCTTCTTCTTTTCTTCCATTGTTTTTCATTTGACCATTTTCTTTGCTTGAGCATCCTTGAACCTCTGTCTGCTGACCCTTTTCGAGCTTCTTTGGATCAATTCCACATTCTCGACTTCTTGGCAATCACTTGAACGGTGCTTCCTTACTCTTCTTATCATCCTCGGCTTGTTTCAATCTCCTTTCTTCTTTAGAAAGATATTTGGTTATTTGTTGAGGTGTGAGAAGGTATTGATGTCACCGATTTTGTAGGAATCTTCTCGGGCTCGAATTGTCATTTTGCCTTTTCCTTTGTCTGGCACGAGGAAGATGATGCAACCAAGGATGGTGTTGTTGTCATGATAGGTGTTGTATTTGTCGGTGTTGTTGTTGTTGTTGATGTTTGTGGTGGAAGTGATGAGATGGGTATTCTTGAGGCGGTTGTGATGATGATATTGGTTCTCTGATCTTGATGGTATTGGCTCCCCTCGGTGTGAAGAGGAGTTTCTTGATATTCTCCCCTCAACTATTATGCCGGGCGTCGGTGAGGCAAGAGTTAGTGTTGGTCTTGAGGGGCGGAGCGACTTGACTTTGAAGGCTGATAAATTTCGGTAATCATGGCCTTGATGTCGAAATGTCTGCTTGAATACGGTGACTTTGGCTTCAAGTTAGCTGAGATTCCTCAAGCGGTCATTACGGGTCCAAGATTCTAGGCCATTGAAGACCGAGCTGAGTCAAAGTAGCCACTGAGTAGTCAAAGAGCCCAATGTACCACGAAGAGATTGGGTGAAGATTGAATACCACGAACATTTTGATTTTAGGGTTTCGATCGATTCGGTGATTTGGATTATTGTTTCAAATGCGCCTCGGTAGCTCCGACACTTTAGAGTTGAGTCTTTGGGTCTTCTTTGATGATTCACGATTTCATCTCTTGTTGTGCCAACACCACGAAGATGTCTGAAGAATTTAGCCAAATTTTCATCCGATCGTGAATGGTGTCATACATCAAGTCCACGTGCTCATGAACATTTTCATCAAAGGCTTGGACCTCGGCATTGGATCGCATAACTTGCACCGACTTGATATGTTGTTCCACAATGTTTGATGACCCAGTATAATTTCCTTGAAGCTTTGGTGATCCCTTGAACAAAGCGCCTTCGATAAGTGGAAGAATATTATCAAATCTTGCAAATTCATCGGTGGAGGAAAAGGATTCATCATTTTGTTTGGAATGGTGATTCGGTGTGCTACGTGGATCGAGCTTGGGTTCTTGTTGATTGAACCTCGGCGTCCACTTCTTCCCGGTGATAGAATTTCATCATCGATGTCGACAAGCTCATCTTTAGAGAAGAGTATTCGATAACATCAACAACGGTTAACGGGGGTTGGTGATGGGTTCCATATCGTGAGTGGTATTAATCCTCGAGTCTTTATCCCCTTTGACCCCTCGAGACCTTTGGTGGGAGTTTCCTAGTGCCTTCTCTAGAGTCGGGATTGGTTTTGGGTTCCATATCGGCGAGTTGTTCCTTTCCTCCGAGTCTTTGTCCCCTTAGACCCACGAGACACGATGGGTTTTCCAGTGCCTTTAGCGAGTCGATGTGATGGTATCCCTATCGGTGGGTTGTTTGGTTCCTACGAGTCTTTGGGATCGTCGGTGTGCCCTCGAGACAAAGGCTTGGATTTTCTAATGTCATCACCGGGCGTGGAAGGCGCTCCCCTACCCGGTAGGTTGTATGTTTCCTACGGATCTTAGGGAGTAGTGGTTGTGACCAAGGGCACCGGCGTGATGTCGGTGTCCTTCGTTGTCACGGAGGTGGATGTTGCTGATCACCAATGGGTGTCTGTTCGATCTGGGGCTTTTGTGCCTCTTAGGCGTGTTCCGAAAATCTCGGGGCCACGAGACTTGGGTTTAGTCTTAGTCGATCGAGACTTCCCTTTCTCTTTTAGGAGCGGGGTTTGGAGACACTGATCCCTACGATTGTTCTGACAATCATATGGGCCGTCAATTCAATATCGGGGACTTGGGATGGGTCTTTTTGAAAATTTAATTTGCTCAGGAAGCCAAGTAAAGCACCAAAATTTTCTTCCTGAGGGTAATTGCAACCCAATATCACTTGTAAAGCACAAGAGACAAATCTAGGATATGAGACATATTTTGCCCTAGATTTGCTCTGTATCTTAGTTACGAGATCACTGTAAATGATCTCCCCAATGTCGACATTTACCCCATTCATCAAACGGTAAGCCATCATCAAGCTGAATAGAATTAACTTGTTCGGTTGATGAGTGGTTCACGAGGACTGAATCACAAAAGTGAATAAGATCCTCCAAGCCACGGGAATGAATTTTTGGTGGCGGGGTTACGCCCAAAAGGTGTGGCTCTAAAGCAATTCGTTTTAACCCGTCCTTCATTGTTGTGGGTTCGGGATGGGCGACATAAACACCCTTATTATAGTCTAACCACGAAGAGGTGGAAAGCGTTTTGTAATCCGGGGTGTTGATTGTTTCCCATAAAAGATTGAACTTAATGAGATACTCCTTAGTGGTGGTAGGTCGGTCTCATTAGTAGCGGTGTCGGGTCATAGGCTACGATTGTTGCCCAAAACTCCATGAGGAGGTTTTGGTAAACAATAGAGGACGAACAAAGGCATTTTTAGTGGGCGGTTAAACAAGAATTTCATAATGTCTTTATAAGGTGGGACATTTGTGGGTATTCAAAATTGCCTATGACATTATTGGTTTTAAATTCAATATTAGTAAGATCCCACCTTGTTGTTGTGCAACTTGAAGAGATTGAGTTCCTTCCATTTTCATTTGAAATAGTTTTAGGGTTTTGAGAAAAACTTGACAAAACGATCAAAGAATTTTGAATCTCTTAAGTTTTGATGAAAAATCTTTTGTAAATGTTTACAATGAAGGTTTTTACGAAAGAGGTTTGAAGAACACAATGATTTACGGGTTTGAAAGAGATTTTGTGAGTTTTGTTTGCGAAATCAATTGTGTGTGTTTTAATATTTATGAGAGGGTATTTATAGAGTGGTGAGAGGGTGGTTTTGCATAAGCGTGGATATGTAAAGGCGATTTTTGAAAATGTTTGAAATTCCACATTTAATGCCACCCACCACTACCCATGATAAAATCCGTATTTCAAGGAGCGATTGTAGTGCGGTAAAGTGCACTTTTGTAGTAATAAAATATCCATAGGATATTTTATGTGAGAAGGCATTTAATGCCAAGTGGGATGAGGTAAGTGAGGAGACCCACGGCGGTAAGACATATATTCCTATATTAAATTGGCATAGTTACCAACCTAGGACATTTAAGTAGCGATACTTGGATCATTTAGTTACTCATTCAATGCTCAATATCAATGTCGGGTCCACGAATGAGTCTTACTCATTCGGTGAGAGGATGTTTGTGGGTTTCGTTCGGGGAGGAGGAACCATTTGAAGAACTTCTCGAGATTGGTTTCGGATGCGACTTTCAATGTCAAGCATTCCCAATTGACTTTCGGTCTCTGAAGGTAGGTTCATCAAGGGTTTGGTGTAGATATCGACAAGTTGATATTGATAGGGATGAAATGAAGTTCTATGTCTCCTTTCATTATGTGATCCACGATGAAGTGATATCGATATCAATGTGTTTGGTTCTTTGGTGGAGGACATGGTTGTTGGAGATTGCAATAGCTTGGTGTTATCACGGAAGATGGGTACCATTTTGTAATGGATGTCATAGTCATTGAGTTGACTTTTCATCTATAATACATTGGCACAACATCCTGCTGACTACATACTAAACCTGCTGAAGACATAGCCACCGATTGTTGCTTTTAGCACTCCAACACACGACTTTCCTCGAAATTGTGGGACCACGAGGTACTTTTCTGTCCATGTTGCGGCCAGACATAATCAGTCGAATACCCTTTGAGGTCAAACCACGAGCACTTTGGATAATAGAGTCCAAGGCTTGATGTTCCCTTGGTACATGAGTATTCTGTTGGCTACGGTGAGGTGAGATTCTTTGGGATTGGGCGATATCTAGCTATTAGATAGGCGAGAATTGTATATGCAGTGCAGGCGATTAGATACATCGGTGAGCCAACAATCCCTCACGAAATGGGTTTGATTGGTGATTTGCGGTGAGATCGAGGTCAAGGTTGTTAGGTAGGACCATTGGAGTCTTCACGAGGCACGTCGGATATCTCATATTTCTTCATGAGATTTCGGTGTATTTCTCTTGGTGATGGATATTCCTTTATCGGTTTGCACGATTTGCGGTCAAGGAAGTATGTGAGTTCACCCATCATGCTCATTTCAAACTTCGTTGTCATTAGTTTTTCAAACTGTTTGCAAAAGTATAGTTTGTTGAGCCAAAGATGATGTCATCAACATACACTTGAACCATATCACATCTTGTTTTGTTACGGAGACAAGCGATTGTGTTGTCTATCTTTCCTCGGAAACACTAGTTTTGGATCGGGAAGGTGAGAGAGTTTCATACCATGCTCGGGAGCTTGTTTAAGTCCATAAAGGGCTTTGTCAAGCTTGCGAGACATAGTCGAAATTCACTACTCTCAAAGCACGGAGGTTCTTGAACATACACATCTTCCTTGAGATCACCATTTAGGAATGCACTTTTAACATCCATTTGGTAGACCATGAAGTTCATGTATGTTGCACATGCAAGGAAGATCTGATGGCTTCCATTCTTGCAACGAGGAGAAAATGTCTCATTATAGTCAATGCCTTCTTGTTGTTGTAACCTTTGGCTACAAGTCTCGCTTTGTTTTTAATAGCGGATGCCATTTCGTTAGTTTTGTTTACGAAAACCCACTTCATTCCTATGACTACCACATCACGAGGACATTTGATCAAGGTCATGACCTTGTTTTTATCAAGCATTGAGTTCTTCTTGCATAGCTTTGAACCCGGCTTGGGTGTTTTAGAGCCTCGATGACACTTTTGGGTTCAATATCGATAGGTAATCGACATATAGACATTCATTGGTGAAGCTGAGTTAACTTAGTAGCCATGCTTCTAGTGAGCATGCCTCGGTGGGTTCACCAATGATGTTTACAAGCTCAATGTCACGAGATCTTGTCCACTTACTTTGTGGTCTAGGATCCGAACTTGAGGAGGTCCTTTGGAGACTCGGGAGTGAGTTACGGAACATTAGCCACGAGTCATTAAGAGCATATGTTGAGATGTCTTGTTCGGGTTGGGTTTCGTGAATCATAGGTATCGATCATTTGGATCGGTGTTGCCTATCCAGCGAGGGGCGATTGATTATCAATGAATTCAACGATAGTTGGTTGGGGTAGGTTGTGAGGTAAGACATAATATGAGATGTCGACATCGACGATATGAGGAATTGATTTGAGTGTTGAACTTATCGGGAGGATATCTTGATGAGTCATCAATTCCTATTTCCTCCATTGAGGTATTGGTGAACGATGCTTTCGAACTTTCATCAAAGGTGACATGAAAGGTTTCCTTAACTTGTTGTCTTCTTGTGTTAAACACCACGAAGGCTTTGGAGATCGATGGTAGCCTAAGAAATATCCATCATCGACTTTTGCATCAAATTTGCCTAGGTGATCCTTGTGGTTATGAATAAACAGGACACCCAAACACATAAAAGTAGTGATGTCGGAAGTCTACCTTTGAAAGTCTCATATGGGGTTTATTATGTCTTTTGACAATGATTGACTGTTTGAGTGTAACAGCGGTTTTATTGCTTGATCCGAAATGCTTTGAGAGGGTGAGCCATTTAACATAGTTCTTCTTGCCTCAATGAGAGTTCTGTTTTCCTTGACAACCCCATTTTGTTCGGGGGTATAAGGAGATGAGAAATTTTGAGAAATTCCTTTTTCATCACGAAGCTTTCAAGCTCTTGATTTATGAACTCGATTACCATTATCGATTCGATTTGTTTTATGATAATGTCATTACGGTTTTCAATTTTTCGATGAATGACATTATTGTATCATTACTGACTCTTTTGGAAAGAAAGTATACCCAAGTGTATCTTGAAAACTCATCAACAATGACAAGTGTATACTTCTCATCTTTGGATTGATTTAGGGTGAGCGGGTAAAGAGATCCATATGCAAGAGGTGAAGGCGACTTTGATGGAGAAATTTTGTTTGGTTTTGAAAGATGCTCGTGGTGTTTACCTTTTTCACAGGCGAGCATGGTTTCTCTTTTGCAAAAACCGGTGATGGTAAGCCAAGGACCTTGTTTTGTTTTGCGGGTTGTTGATATTTTTGAAGCTTAAGTGAGAGAGTCTCTTGTGCCTGACCGGTTGATAGACTCGGTGGCTTTGGCAAAGAGCAGTTCCATCTTGAGAAGAGTAGACATGTCTAAGACATAAACATCATCTCTTCTAGGGTTATCAAAACAACTTCTTTATTGGCATTGAAAATCGTACCTTGTTTGTCATTGAATTGCACAATGTACTTAGCATCACATAGTTGGTGACAACGATGAGATTGTATTTGAGACCATTGGCGTAAGCAATTCTAGAAAACTATTCCATTGCGGTTCTTGAACCATAACCTTGATGGGACATGATGAGTTATCACCAAATACTACCTTGGGTCTGGTTCCTTTACATACTTTTGAGATACTCCTTCACACCGGTCATGCTTCTTGAGCATCCCTTTGTCTAGATGCCAAATAGGCTCCTGGCGTGTCTGCGCAAGTAGTAAAGCGAATTAGTTTCTCTTAGTGACCCACTTGCTAGTGGGCTTGGGTCTCAAGGTCTCTTTGAATTTTCAATCGACTCATGGTCGGTGGTTGAGTGCATTGTGCTACCACAGCTTTTGCATTTAGAGGCGAGGATGGCTCGGTGATTTTGGGTTGTTTTGCACTTCTCCTTGCATGAATGACTTTGTCATGTTGGGATGTCTCATGGTGGATTTCCACATATATCACGGCATGTGCTCATGAGGCAGTCATCGATGATGATCATTAAACCAGCGGTGAGGGCAAAGAGGAAAAGGTTTTGCTCTATTCTTGAGAGTTGTTTTGGAGGATGAAGCATCTTGATGACCAACTTTGGTATAGTTTGCTTTCTTGTGAGCTTACATCTTGTAAGTGGTGCGATTACGTGATCATCCTTATTGCGGATCATACAATAAAGGATTCTATAGCGGTTGTCGGTGGTATGACTAGTGTAATGACACAACTCACACTTCGCTTGGGTTTGTTGGTGGATTTTGATTTTGATGAGCTAGATGAGGTGACTTAGTTTCCTTGATTGAATCGGGGGCTTTTTATGGATTCCATCTTTTACGTCGACTTCCTCACAAGCTCGATGAAGTTCTTGAATTTGGTCGACTTCGGTGGGGACAAAGGATGTTGAAGTCTCGGTGGGAGTAGACTCTTGTTGGATTTGTTTTGTTTGTCTTTGCGGGATGGTCCTACCAAGTCTAGACCTTTCTTTTGGTGAGTGAGATTGAATTTTAGAAGAGTAAGCTCGAGCTTGGATCGGCCACGAAGAGGTTTCGGGGTGGGCGGTGTTTGAGATTACGCTTGAGACTCGGAGATGTGTTCGGTACCACCGGGCACATCGAGGAGTCTATCATGCTCTTAAGAGCTTGGCTCTCGAGCTCAAGAATCCTTCGAATCGAAATTTGAAGCTTACTCTCGGGATTAACCCGTTCAATCCAATCCTTTGGAATTTGGGTTGTCGGCATATTGGTAATCATACCACGGACACAAATGGTTTTGAACTTTGGTCTTTGTTGCGAGAGTCGGGGAGATGATCTTCACCTATGACTCTCTTTTTGCTCTTGGGGGCACCCACAACATCAAAGACCACAGGATTCTTAGCGATCCAACTATCAAGAATATCTTGTACCTTTTAAGTTCATCTTTAAGAGCACGATTTCTCTTAACTAGTTCGGTGTTTTGAATTTGCAAAGTGCGACCTCAAGCTTGGCTTGTTTTAAAATAAGCGATTCATCTCTACATTTGTTTAATTCAAAACTTAGCTTGTTGTATTTTGAAAAAGATTTAATCTTTGCTCTTCTACGAACTTAAGGTCAACATTAAGATAATTCATATAAGGCGCCAATCGAGTCATCATCCATAGAAAGTAAGATGTTTACCTTCTTCATTGTGATGTTGACCCATTCCCCATTTCGGCATGATTCTTTCCAACGACTAGCTTGTCCTCTTACGAGAGGGCCATCGATTCTGTGACATGCACCATTTCATCATCGGATGATCTGGCTCTTCATCGATCGAAGGTTTCAACAGCGAGGCCTTTGTTTTACCCTACAGTTTAACTTTGGTTGTTTACGGGGATTGGCCTCAAGCAATGCAAGCTTAGCTTTTGCTTTCTTATACTTGGTTTCATAATCATGACTTTGTTTTGATCGGTTGTTACGAAAATTTTGATGAGGCGAAAGATTTTGGTTGAAATTTGCTAAAGCACGAAGGCTGGTTTGACCACGATGGTTTGTAAGAGGGTTGAAATTGTTTTGAAAAGTAGTCTTTTCAAAATGACCCTTTTGTGACACTTAAAACATTCGGTGTCTTCATTAGCTTTAGCGTTTGAAAACTTTTGTTTCTTGAATAAACCTTTTAGAGTTAGCGAGTGCTCTTTCACGAAACTCAATATTTAAATCGTTCGAGCACTCCTCGCTTGTCCTCTCATCGCCTCATCATCGAGTTTTCACGAAAATCTTGAATCACATTGTTAGAATAAAAGAAGTTGACACGAGATTGGAAATGGTTGTCGGGGACTTCTTGACTTCACGAGATTTTTCAAGTCGGTATCGTCTTTTGATGAGGTTTTCCTCATAGACAAATTTCCCATAAATTTCGGGAAGCTCAAGATTACGAATGTGGTTAGCATTCCTTAGTCCACGAGAGAAATTCAACCATTTCTCAAGGAGGCATTTACAAAACCAACATTGATTTCATGTTTGGACAATTTTACACCATCATTTGAAAGTTCATTTAACAAAGTTTTGTCTTGGGTGTAAGTTTGAGACGAGTTTATGAGTCCTTAGCCCTAAAGGTATTATACTCGAGTTTTGGTCCATAATCCTGTTTTCCTTGGTATCGATGGACCTTCATGACTATGAACCAGGTCATCCGGGTTTTTTAGCGTTACTACGACATGGTGACTCCATAATATCATCGGAAGACATGATATGATGATACTTTTGAGTCTTTGGTCTGGTTGACCACTCTTCTCTCATCCCTGAGTCCATTGAGCTTGAGTTTAGGCAAACCTTGATCTTTGGGATAAATGGACCTTCATTTATACACTTGATATAATAAGGTTCCATCAATCAAATAGCAAAGCATACGCTTTTCCATTTGTTGAATTTTCCAATTTCAAGTCTAGGGGCAACAATGAATAAGCTCCACCCTTTTATCGACTAGTTGGCGTACATCAATTTGACCATTTAGGATCCTAATTAAAAACTTTTAGGCGGCCTAAAAGCGAGTTTTATAATTAGCCTTGCTCGATACCACTTGTTGTTCCCTATTCACTATCGTTTAAAAACAATTAAGTACTTAAAACAATGTAACGATGAACAATGGTGAAATTAACGCAAGTAAAACACACAAAGTAATTTTCAACATCATATTCTTTATTAGAAATTAATAAAAAGAATCGTTACCCAAGTACTTGGAATAGTACTTGGGATTGAAATGACAAAGTTTGGTGACTCTCTCTAAGCTCGGGGCTAAGTCGAGCACAACTCTTAGAGCCATTTGAGCTATCTCGGGAACTAAGTTGTATTTGGAGGAGTGAAAAGATGGCTTGCGTGTATGTGTATTTTACAATTCACAAGCTTAATATTTTCACTCCATCTCTTATCTATTTATACATGTATGATTTTGACTCTTTCCTAAGTGACAAGCGACATCATCTGAAGACAAAATCTTGATGCATTTTGTCTCATTTACAAAAGACTATTCTAGGTAAGAGACAAGACTACTTTCCTAAGCTCGGTGATGACACTTAGCACGATCTTTTGCTATTCGGGGAAAGTTGACTTTGGTTGATAAGTACTTCTTATCGATTCAAACTTATCCTGCCATGTCCGCTCTTTCTTGATCTTTACATCCTTGGTCTTCTACTTAATTTGTCTTGATGTAAGTAGTTGGAGAGAGTCTTACGGATTCGATGAGTTATTGTCATCACTCTTTGAATCCATCATCTTCTTGACTCAATCTTCACCCTTTAAGTTCCGCCTTCTTGGTGGAGAGACTTCTTCTTCGCCTCATACTCGAGTATCACGAAGATGACTCGCGAGAGACTATGCACTCGGTGACTGTTAGTGTTTAACGGAATAAACACTTGGGCTATTTTCTATTCAAATCCTAGATTAAGGGGTTTGGGTATTCTTGAACCCCAGATGTTATGTGACATTTGCGTCACTCAAGTGCAAATCAGTTTGCATTTTCATTTTTCAAGACTATCGTTTGGAGGGCTTCAAACAACGAGGTTATATATGATGTTGGGCATCCTTCAGAATGGGAGAAACCATATAGTCTTATAATTGTCCTTCCAACAATTATGGATAAGCGTTAGCCAGGAAGGCGCGTAACCGTGATTGCTTAAATCCAAGGGTGAAGAAACTACACCAAAATCATGTACACGATGTAGAAGAGTTGGACATAATCGTCGTGATTGTCCATCAGATTTACCATCACATACTTTTATTCTGTTAGCATCAAGTGTGTAGTCATGTTCTAGCAAATCAAGTAAAGTTTCAAAAAGATCTAAAGATTCTACTTTGTATGAAGAAATATGATATTATTATTGAACTATGTTATTTCGCATCGTATTGTTATCTCGTACTGTATTGTTATTGAACTATGTTATTTCTTATTAAGTTTTTTTGCCAATATGAAAATTATACATTACATTACATGATGATAATTCGACATTACATTACATGATAGTGATAATAGCTATTAAATTATTACAATGCCTTTTGATTCGGCACTTGAACTAGCTCTACAAGCCTCACACTCTTCGTTTACCTCCTCTTTTACAATGTAGATCTGAAGGAATTGCGTCTTGTCATGTCCAATATACTTGTATAGATCCATGTAATCTTCTTCAGTCCATAGTTGTTGTAGTCCAATGTCCGAATCACAATTAGGTGTTTGAAAATAACATAAATAATCATTTGACTCGATATTCTTAACAACGCCATATATGCTACACCAAACACCCAAAAAATATGTAGTAGCACACAAGATAAATGCTACACCATATAGGTGAATTGTGTCCAAACACCCTAGAACCTGAAACACGCATACGTATTAAAAGCATAACTTACTTGTGAGATTTTTCCTATGATGGATACAACGGATTGGTCCCATCTATCGTTGCTCGAAACACATCCACAACCAATGCCATACTCATCAAATCACCTCCATCGATATGAATCTGAGAACTTAGTAAGCCCGAGGAGTCTTTGTGCGATAAGTGGATCCCACTTCCCATCATAAGCTCGATAAAGGCATTGATGTGTTGTTCGATTAATATAATAATGAACACTTGTAGACAATTTTGTAAATACTTTATAATAATCTAAACTTATCGTGCATATCCTTCAAGCTTCCCACCATCTCGTCGCCCGGGTAAAAATATCCCAAAATACTGGTTTCACATCTCATTCCTTTCGTAAGCATTTATTCTTCTCAAATTAAAAAAATAAGGGATATTTTTTCCTTTCAATCTTGCTCAAATCCATAAAATCGAAGTTTGGGTGACACGTTTCTCCAATCCTATGAATTGCAAGTCCTCTTCCATGTATTCAGTCTCCTCGGCCGCACCTGAAGCGTCTAAATTTGTATGTATGGTATCCCTCAATGGCCTTTGTTTATACTAGACGAGTATCCGTGAATAACAACGAGATTTTCTAACGGCAATAGTTATAGTGATATTTGGGTTACACAAAGCACTTAATCAAAATATCATTATAACTATATGCCGCTATAAAATCTCGTTGTTATGCACGGGTAGAAGATAGTTGATACTTCGCAACATGCATATAGTACATAAAATAAGTCTAATTTAAACGACATAAGTTTAGTAAATAGAGCCATTGTATGTCATTACATAAAAAATACCTAAAAACCCTTAAAACAAGCCCATGGCGTGCATTTGATCGAGTTGGTTACTTCTGAAAGTATCATAAATTTACATGTGAGTTTATGATATTTTATGTGCTTGTAATTATTTTATGAAAAATATACTAATGAGTGTATGAGATATTTTTTTCTAATCTTTTCATAGTTATCAAGCTCATGGCACATGAAAAATTGACCTAACACATTTACAAAAGAAACCTTCGTATTAAGCAATTTTACATAGGATTTTAGCAATTTTTTTCTAATCTTTTCATAGCTATTGCTTTATTTATGAAGTCATGTTGGATATTATCCATGATCCATGACCCATGACCCAAGATCCATAACCCAATGACTAGGTACATTGCATCTTGTTGGGTATCCATGACCCATGGTCCATAACCCATTACCTGGTTTGCAACCCAAAATTCGGACTAAACTGACCCAGTAGCCGGATCCCAGGATTTGCACTAGCCGGATCCCTCTGGTGAGGGATCCGCTAGAACCGTGGGACAGTATACATATTTTTTCTGTAAATACTTAGCCATTTCTATCTTGCTCACACCCACTTTTAGATATACTTTCTCTCAGTATTCTAACCTCACTAACCATAGATCCAAAAGATCATTCTATGTAGTTTATCTTTGTGTGATTCTCTAGGTTCTTCTTAAAGGCGAGATCACCACCTCTTGAAGACGTGCAGGCTCAAGGTCATGAGTTGCTAAGCTTCGTCATCATCAAGACCACTGAAGTGCATCTTGTTGATAGTTCTTTCCTCCCTCCATAGAAGTGTTGTGTTGAAGGCATTAGTGAACGGTGTTGAAGATGTACAATCGATATGGTGCATTGATGTACAAGTTGGGTAGTTTGGGCTAAAGGATGTTGATATCCTTTCTAGTGTTGTAACAAGGAGTGCGTCTCCTTTGGGTAGTTGTGTTGTGGTGTAGTGTTGGGTAGTAGTTCCTCCTTTGTAATGGAACTCGGCATCTAGCCTTGTACCGAATAAAGTGTAGGCAACGTTGTGATAGGTTTGGTTCTACCTCGTGGAAGAACTCGGTGTCTAGCCTTGTATCGGATAAAGAGTAGGCGACGTTGTGAAGGCTTCTCCGCCACATTAAGGAGCTTGTGTTGTGTAGTGCTTAGAACTCTCGAGTGGAGTAGGCCAAGGAAGGTGTCCTTGTAGCCGGACCACTATAAATACTCGTGTTGTGGTTTTGTGTTTCTTTACTCTTTATCTCTTGCATTACTTACTTATATATTCATCTATCAATATCCAACACACAATCTAAATAGATTGACATAAGTTAATCTAAATACTTTAAAACGAAGTTTTAATCGGTAAAACTATACCAGAGCTTCATTACCAAGTTTTTAGAGTATATTGTATTTTAAAAACTTGATACGATCCGTGTATGATTGAAAACTACAAAGAAGGAAATCTTCTAAAAACAAAAACTACGTTTCAAGAATATTTGTGTTGGATGTTAATTAGATGATAACATTAATTATTTTCTTTTCTTACATCTCACTTTGTCTTACAAAATGCACTAATCTTTGTTGTCATTTTGTTTTGTTAATCTCAAAATAAGCAAACCATCAAGATTCCTTGGTAATAAGATAACCTTCTCCAAAAAGTTGTCTAAACGTATTACCAAGTAGACCTCGAAGAAACCAGAGTTTTCCATTTGATAAAACTCATCAAAAAGGGTAATTCACATCCTAAAGAGTCATAAGGATAATTCTCCCATTAATAACGTTATCCTACGTACATAACGGGCACTTATTAGATTCGTCAACCTAAAAAGTCCGCTATCCACGTGGATTGACGCTATTAATGTTAGGTCATCCATAACCCACGCACAACACATAAATGGTATTAAATACTCATAAATGGCACATCTCGATAAGCGTGCCCTCAAAACATTTAATAACTCATTAATTACAAAACATTTCTATTTTAGCCGTTAGTTCCTCATTTAAAATGTCAAATAACAAAGGCGAGTCTTGTTATCGAATGTTTAGTACAAAACCATTTATTATCTATATTTTTAGTTTTATTTACTTGTCTATTAATATATATATATATATATATATATATATATATATATATATTACGTAAAGTTTCAATATACTTTTTGAGTCATTATCGTTTCGAGTTTTACAAGTCCGAGTCATGACTCTCGGCTTTTACACGCCATATTATCCAATAAATACTAAATTCCATGTTACAGCGCTGTCATGGTCAATCGAGACTAAAAAGTCACGATAAAACCGACGTTGCGCAAAGTTGACATATATAATATTAACTCCAAAATAAACAACTCCACAACTCCAATCAATCCTCCAAACATTCTCATATCAATCTCGCCATCCAAACAAACTACCAAACATACCCGTAACCAATGTCACGACCCTAATGGCCTTGACACAGTCCCGGTTAAGACCACATGAACCAAACAAGCTCTAGAAGTTGTTTGGCTCCCCGCGTCTCATCCAAAATTTAACAACAACAACCAATATGTTACCACAACGACCCATGGTCCATGAGGGTCTTGTCCACATACCCAAAGCCACGAATATGGACCCTAGCGGTCCATGTGGCTCTCCACATTCCCATCTCCATCCAAACACTCCCGAATGGCTCTTTCAATTGCCAAACATAACCGTCGTACCAATGATTCACCGTTAACCAATTAGTTACCGTTAGTCCAACTTATTATCGAAAAGCGATTCTTGGTTCCGCATTTTATTATAACACTATGAATCCATTATTAATAATCAAAACCGACTATCACTTGTTTGACAATACTTAAGAACAAAACAACAATTTACGAAAGCCCCGACCAAAAATTGTGACACGAGACTATGTACCCTTCGACATCATCAAAACCATTATATCCCATCAACTAGTTATGACCAAAAACACATAAAAACGATAAAAATGCAAAAACACATAAACATGACACAACACACGATACCAACACACTAGTTTACATGTTTTGTTATTTTTAAACGCGTTTTAGACTCGTGTTCATCAAACCCAACCATGAAACTCACGTTCACGAGACTAAAGGTCTCGTTCGTGACTCCCCGACTTAGTTATACTAGCACCATGTCCTCTACACCCCAAATTGTTCCCATGGCTACTACTAGCATGCAAGTTCTAACTTGAGTGGTGAGATTACGCAAGGAAATTACGTAATTCTGTGAAAGGCATAGTGCTTGCGCAAGCATGAGGACATGCTCACTTTGCGTGCATAGTCATGAGGACATGATTATAGTGTGTGCATAAGCATGAGGACATGCTTATAGTGAACTAATAAGATAGGCAGACTTAAATCATCTACTAGCACGTCACACATTCGACAAGTGTGCCAATAAACAATTCACCAATTAAGACATAAACATCTCATCAATTACCTCATCAATTAATTCGTCTAATGTGTTATCAATCATCTACATCCTTAAACAAGTCATACGCAAGGCGTCAGCTTGGCAGGAAGGCACGTGGCGGTCACATGGTTAAGTTTTCGAAAAAGTGGTTATAGTCTACTTATTGAAAATATCCAGTTCTCTATAACCTTGGCTACTATCTTGGTATCACAACATAAGGTACAAAGAATGGTTTTTATTCTAGTTATTTAGAATAAAATACATGATTGAAAACGTTAAGTTTTCATTATATGAAAATAGTGCGGAAATAGTCCCAAAAGATGATTAAAGCGGTCCCGATTATTCATCAGGGTTGACCATGCCCCTTGCCAAGCATCTTCCAATAGTGAGCTATCGCCTTAAACCTGAAAACACATGCTAAAACGGGTCAGCTTACGCTGGTGAGTTCATAGAGTTTAGTTATAAAAGTAATAGTGGTGGACCTGAAAAAAGTTTAATTGCTATGTGCGACTAAGGCAGACATATAATACACATTCCAATCAACAATCAATCAAATCCATAATCCACAACACAATCGAGATCTCATCGGGGGCCCCAAGTGACTCTAGCCAGGCACCACGTTATAACAAAGCTTAGAACAATGCTACCCTGGTCTAGGTCGGATATACTTAGCTAGGGATGGCGTTATAGCATAGGAATGCTACCCTAGTATAAGTCAACAACTGTCGCACGTCTAGCCTTTCCTAGTCAACGCATTAGCAATTTAAAAGAGTAGTGGCAGGTCCAAGAAATAGTCTGCATTCACATAAACACATAAGATCGTAATCCACAAATCAAATATACCAAACAACAGTCATTCTCAAATAATGTTCACACGTCCGATTCGGTTCGTTAAAAGCGACATGTATTCTCCCCAAAATAGTTATGAAAACCTTTGAAAGAGGGGCTATGAAACTCACCTTAGCCATTGAAATGCACTATTCACTACTAACACGACTGGCATCTAAGCTAATCTCCACGACATCCAGATGAATGTACGATGAGTACGATAGAATAGAAGTGACACAACCTAATGCGTATACGATTATCTCAAAATACGGCTCATACGATAAAGAAGTCGATAGAAAGTAATGTGTTGTAGTTTTCGTGGATCATTCGTGTTATTACTTTCCAAAGTTCATTATCAATATCTTAAAAGGTTTAGTTTTAACGTTTTGTGTGGTGGTAAGAAACATAGACGCGACCTACAACTCACGCAAAGAAGAAGACGTCGACACAGTCAAGACATACTAACTAGAACGCACGCCAAAGAGGAAAAGACATCGACAAGGTCAAGAAATACTAACCATACTCAAGATAGTCAAAGACTAGGAAACGACGACGACTATTTATGTAACATAAATAGGTTTATTGGTAAGTTTCGGTAATTTACTCATTAATCTCAAACGTTCATACTTATAATAAAAGATAAGTTTCCTTTATCGCTTGATCACTAAAGATTTCACATTCGTTACCCGTAATTATGCAAGTTTATAATAAAGTACGTCATATAAAGCATACTATTTAGTATTTTATAAGTGAAACGTTTGTTTATGTAATATATAGGATTTCACTAACACATCATATCAATAACATATGGTGCGTTCACAATAGTTTAGAGAGAGAAAGTTCTAGAGAGAGAATTGGAAGAGAGTTGGGAACTATGTGAAACAAAGAAAAATGGTATAGAAGCTCAACCCTCTACCTTGGGAGGTAGAGGTATTTATAGTGTCTTACAAATAAACGCCACCTACAGGGTGCATGGATCGGGCATACGGTGGGTAAAGACCCGTCCGTCCTTCACATTGTTACTTAACAAACTACTTACTAACATAACATAACTTCGACTACGAGCTTTCTATTGAATGCTTATACTTGAGGTGACCGACTCTTTAACGATGAATTTTCTAATTCCTAACAATCTCTCCTAAGGAGGTCACCTCAATTACAATGAATAAAAGCAGATATTACATTAGATTGTTCTAGAATTCTTGATTAAGTCCTTTGCTCGATGGCTTCGTAGTCTTTGATTCTTCATTATTGCATCTTTGGGAATTCGGTGGAGGTCTTTAAGCGATCCACGTGAGAATGATTGTTGAGCTGCTTTGAGATCATCGACCATATTAGATCTCGACTCTTCCTTTGTGATGTTGGTATTATGTGATGTTGTGACTTTTGGTGTGACAACTCGTACTTTCGAGGTCATTTCTCAAAACAATTCATGCTTCACCATTTCATCATTTATCGTAAACTAGGTTTTCGTGTTCCAAAAAACGTAACGTAATGGTTTAGCGTGAATTCATGATCATATCATCGATGTCATTTCATATAGACTAAGTTTAGTCTACATTTCATTATCATCATTATCATCATATTAGTTCATGCATGGTTTTTCATTTTACATTAAACGTATAATTTTTATATTAAATAAACGTTATCGCGTAATTAATTATTTTGAACAATTGATCCATTAGTTTCAAAAATTATTCCAATATATTTTTATACTCATATTAAGTTTATAAAATAATATTATGAGTTTACCTAGTGTTTTAAATTTATTTTGTAACTAAATTGTTGTATTTATATAATTACGACGGTTTTCTTAAATTCGACACGATTATTATTATATCACTCAAATTTTGCAAGAAATTTATTTTTATAATTTTTATAACCTAAATATATTTTATCTTGACCCGTGAAAATTTATTTTTATTCAACGCTACCCTAAATTTACAAATGCTACAAGTTACCACTTAACTCATTTAATTTTACAAATATCTTACAATACTTACACTTATACAAATAAAAAAAAAAAAAAAAAAAAAACATAAACAAAATATGATTCACACCCCTTGTCGACACAAGGGTGAATCATCAAGAGATTTGCAAAATATCTCATACAAGTAGTAAACAAATTATTTTTCATTTCATTCCTTTCATTTGCAAAAGCTAAGACCAATTCCATTTCTTCTTCTCTCAAAATATCGGCAGCCAAGGGACCCAAAAGGAAGGATTATCCAAGTTTTCAAGACAAATATAATTACACACTAGTATCATTTGTTGCAAGGTTTTGTAATATAAACCTCAAGTGATTAGGAAAACCTTTTGTCCATTAAACCTCATCATATCACTAGTAAGCATTCATAGTCATATTTTCATTTCATATTCATTTTGTGGTCATATCATTTTATTGGTGAAACATGCAAGTCTCATGATATTTATACCATTTTTAAGGTTTTTAAGGTTTTATGTGCTATATATATATAATCCATCCTATAATTACTCCTTGTTATATTTTAGTTTTGGTGATGTCTAGGAACCCATGACACCCTAAGAAGGTGTATGGTAGGATTAGAATAGCTTTGGAGTTGATTTGAAGGGATTGGAATAGGTTTAGTACGAGAAAAACTATTTTCGACAAGTATTAAAAGTGGTCTGATCTTGTTTTGTTTTTCTGGAAAATCCGACAGTAGACATGAGTTTTTGGCTTAGATAATTAGAAAATATACTTTAAAAGCGAATCCGTGGCGCTTGAACGGATTAAAGCGGAGTTATAACGAAGAAGTTATGAATTTTTCAAGTTTGACGACGAAATATATATTTTTCGAAAATTTCAAGACAAGCTATTTTTGGTTTTGTACGAGTCAAAAACGAGTCCTAAGCTTCATAAATTATTTCGACTTGTCAAAAATATAATAGTATACTTTGATACGAAGCTAAGGACGTATAATACGAAGAAAACGGATTTGTAACGACTAAAATATACACGTTTTCATAAATTGCCGTAACTTTATTATTTTAGAAAAACTATATTATTTTTACGAGACAAGTGTTACGGTAAACAAAACGACCCTATTGAAGGCTGTTTTTAACGTTGATGTGGAACTTTTTGTAACGAGATGTCTTCTAATAAAATCGAGATCACCAAGCATATTTTTCAAAACGACCAACCGTTTGTATAGCGGAGTTGTAATAAATTATTTACGGTTGCTTAAACTTTGCCGAAACTCACTTTTTAAACCACATTTGGACAAAATCACCATATTTAACCTCTATTATCTTTATGTTCGAGACCTCTATGACGAAAACTCATGTACTAAAACTTCTAGATTTTGATACAAGCTTTCCAAAACCGTTGAGTTCGTTTCCTAACATTCGACGTACACCATTTTACGACTAGTTTTTCGAAGCCATTTTTGTCACTTTCATGAAATTTCCAACGACATTATTTTACGACGAAAAGTTAAAACTTCACAATAAATCATTAAGAAACTATTGTAGGATGACATTTTGACGTAAATACTTGTAAAGTAATTTAAGAATGGTCAAGACGTCAAAAGAGTATTTTTCGACGATAAGTATTATTTTCAAAACTCACAAATGGTATAAATAACATACTGAAATGCATGCATAACATTACATCATAACTCATTACATATCATATCATTCATAATAGGTCATTTTCGAGATTCACGCTACATTTCGATGTATCCACTTTTGTCATCATAAACATTGCAACAAGTGAGTTCATAGCCCCACTTTTACTACTTATTTGTTTTACAAACTCTTGGGGAGATACATGCTACATTTTAATCGAACACAAATGCTTTGAATCGTATGCTATATCCGAATGTTTTATTGTCACTAAGTATTTGCCATGTTCAAGTCCCTACATCATGAACCATTAGTCACTTGCGAGTGAGCGAATATTGTGAATAGGCCTATTGAATTAACACTCCCGCTCTTATTGACCCGGTTAGGGAAATCGAGCGCACTATATTTGAATCATTAAGGTAAATTGGCAAGTTTACCTATTAGGCGGCGATGAAACGATGATTACCAATTTTTATTGGTGCGATGTTTACGCTTTGGTGTCATGAACTTAGTGAAATAAATACTGTTTTGTTTTCAACGATGAGTGTGAAACAATTTAACTCACACTACGATTATTGTGTTCAAACGAATTAATTAAACCTATGGATTTCACTCAACCTTTGTGTTGACCTTTTAAGCATGTTTTATCTCAGGTATCTAAGACATTCACTTCATGGCATGCATGTGGATATATCATAGAGTCGCGGTGACGACGCGTCTCACATGGGATTGATACACTTTAAAAACATCGTTTGACTTGTACTAAACTTATTTTCCGTGCATAGTAACTTTCATTTGGGACCTATCTTTGTAACTCGAATGTTTTATTAAATCAAGCGATGTATTTTCCAAACGACACTTTAGGTCGTTCAATATAACTGTGATTGTGATGCTATGACGATCAATCCCTGTGAATTCCATTCCACGCAAAATGTAATTTGGGGTGTGATGATTGGCATCGAGCTTGGTTATAGAGAACTAGGTTGCATCATTGACCCTAGACTATAACTACATCATCATAGCATCTCATCATTTCATCATAAGTGCATGTTCACTTTGCATGCGATTTATACGTACATTTTTCGAGTTATTTACTTTCATTTCAAATCGATTGTCACATGGATGCTCTTAAATACCCATCCCATTATCATTTCCTCATACTCTAATGTGGAGAATTCCTTGTCATTCCCTATCACAATTTTTACATCAATTGACTCATCACCGATAACGTCGAATGCCGAGATAAACCTTTAAGTACGGCAAAGTCACTCTCATTCCTTTATATCACCACTAACATGTCGAGTTACACGTTATTCACACATTAAGTCACTAAACCACCATACATTTGAAGCACTTACAACACCTCATAACCCATTTCTTAGGAAACCGTCGATCATTTTAAAAATAACCTCAAACTCATCATTTCTTATCACATCTCTTTGGAGTGTTTATTATTAACATCGGATTTTGCTACATCTCACATTTCCTTTTATTTTGAAGAAGATATGGCGCCAAAGAAAGCTACACCGAAATGACTCAAGCGGCTATTCAAAAGTTAGTAAGGGATAGCATAGCCGATGCTCTAAGGATTGAAAGGAAGCGGTGGGCTGCTGCTGCTGCTTTGAGGCCATGCCTCGCCAAGTCGCTAGAATTGCAAGGGAAGTCAAGCCGCTAGGCTTCTTCTTCTTTGCAGAAATGCAGGAGGTCCGGAGTTAAAAGTCGTCAGTATAAGAACTTCAAAGTGGAGATCCCACTAAGTTTAGAGGTACCGAAGGGCACCGCCATGGTTCGATGGTTCGAGAAATTGGAGTCCGTGTTTTGTTATGTAATTGCCGGATGATAGCAAGGTCAAGTTTGCTACGAGTACACTACTTGATGGAGCATTGTCGTGGTGGAACTCTTATGCTCAACCGATGGGAATGGAAAATGCTTTCAAGCTCACTTGGGAGCAATTCAAAGGTTTGGTAACAAAGAAGTTTTGTCCGCGTACGGAGGTGAAGAAGTTAGAGACTGAATTCTATGAGTTGGTAACTATTGGGTATGACATTGATACTTACATTCGAAGGTTTCAAGAATTGGCCGTGTTATGCCCATCTATGGTTTCGGATAATGAGAAGCTGCTAGAGGCTTTCATTGAAGGACTTCCCGAGATTATCCAAGGTGATGTGACTTCTTTTGATCCGCAAACGATTGAGGAATCTATTCGAGTGTCTCAAAAGCTCATGGCACAAGTAGTAAAGAGGGGCAACATCACCAACACCAACCGTAACAACAATACCAACAACCGCACCAACTACAACAATAACCAAAACAACAACAACAACGACGATAACCAAATCAACAACAACAAAAGAAAATGGGAAAATGACCAAGGAGGTTATAACAACAACAACCAAAACCGCAACACTAACCATCATCAACAACAGAATAGAAGGCAAGAAGTCGCTATGGTTTATGTTGCCGCACTGAGAAAGCGAGAGGTATCTTGGAACACACCCACTATGTAATCGATGTAATTTTCATCACTCGGGTCCTTGCCCTGCCAAGTGCCACAAGTGCCAAAAACCGGGACATCTAGCCAGGGATTGTAAAGGTAAAGCCGTAGTCACATGCTTCGGATGTGGGGAACAGGGACACTATCGGAATCAATGTCCTCAAAACCAAGGTCAACAAGTTGAAGGTGCTCATGGGAATGCATACATGTTAGGAGGAGGAGAAGCTCGTCAAGGTATCAACGACGCGGAAGACTGAAGAAGTTCGGAAACTAACAATCTTATTTCTCCTTATGTACTATATCGTACTAAGTTTATGTTTTCCATCGTATCTGAATCTTTATAACCTAAGATGTACTACTTTTGATAAACCACTCGTTGTAAAATATTCTCATCTATTGTGCTTTATTTTCTTTCCGATTTGTTATTACTTACGAGAATCTTACTTCCTTTTACTTTAACGACCATTTTAACGACACGGTTTAAATCCTTGTAAGCATTGAGAGTTATAACAACTAAACCGAACGTCACATCATCGTTCCTTAATTATACATAGCCTAGCTAACTATGTCTAATTCTGGAGGGATCATGTTATGTTGGGAGCAGTTATTTATAAATTTTAGTGCAAGCAAAATTTTCACATATCCCAAAGTCAAAGTGTTACTCACGGAAGATTCATCCCATACTTTCTCTACTATGATGTTTTGTACGCTCTCAATCATCGACAACCGTAACGACACTTCTCCATGTCTTCTCTCCTCGATATTTATCACAAACTCAAAAATTCGATAGACTAACACGAACTGAATTCAGGGACTGAATTCCTTTTTGGATGGGCGAATGTGACAACTCGTACTTTCAGGTCATTTCTCAAAACAATTCATGCTTCACCATTTCATCATTTATCGTAAACTAGGTTTGCGTGTTCCAAATTCACGTAACCGTAATGGTTTAGCTGTGAATTCATGATCATATCATCGATGTCATTTCATATAGACTAAGTTTAGTCTACATTTCATTATCATCATTATCATCATATTAGTTCATGCATGGTTTTTCATTTTACATTAAACGTATAATTTTTATATTAAATAAACGTTATCGCGTAATTAATTATTTTGACAATTGATCCATTACTTCCAAAAATTATTCCAATATATTTTTATACTCATATTAAGTTTATAAAATAATATTATGAGTTTACCTAGTGTTTTAAATTTATTTTGTAACTAAATTGTTGTATTTATATAATTACGACGTTTTTCTTAAATTCGACACGATTATTATTATATCACTCAAATTTTGCAAGAAATGTATTTTTATAATTTTATGACCAAAATATATTTTATCTTGACCCGTGAAAATTTATTTTTATCCAACGCTACCCTAAATATTTAAAAATGCTACAAGTTACCACTTAACTCATTTAACTTGACAAAATATTATATACTTACACTTATACAATGAAAAAAAAAAAAAAAAAAAAAAAACATAAACAAAATATGATTCACACCCCTTGTCGACACAAGGGTGAATCATCAAGAGATTTGCAAAATATCTCATACAAGTAGTAAACAAATTATTTTTCATTTCATTCCTTTCATTTGCAAAAGCTAGACCAATTCCATTTCTTCTTCTCTCAAAATATCTGCAGCCAAGGGACCCAAAAGGAAGGATTATCCAAGTTTTCAAGACAAATATAATTACACACTAGTATCATTTGTTGCAAGGTTTTGTAATATAAACCTCAAGTGATTAGGAAAACCTTTTGTCCATTAAACCTCATCATATCACTAGTAAGCATTCATAGTCATATTTTTATTTCATATTCATTTTGTGGTCATATCATTTTATTGGTGAAACATGCAAGTCTCATGATATTTATACCATTTTAAGGTTTTAAGGTTTTATGTGCTAAATATATATAATCCATCCTATAATTACTCCTTGTTATATTTTAGTTTTGGTGATGTCTAGGAACCCATGACACCCTAAGAAGGTGTATGGTAGGATTAGAATAGCTTTGGAGTTGATTTGAAGGGATTGGAATAGGTTTAGTACGAGAAAAACTATTTTCGACAAGTATTAAAAGTGGTCTGATCTTGTTTTGTTTTTCTGGAAAATCCGACAGTAGACATGAGTTTTTGGCTTAGATAATTAGAAAATATACTTTAAAACGAATCCGTGGCCGCTTGAACGGATTAAAGCGGAGTTATAACGAAGAAGTTATGAATTTTTCAAGTTTGACGACGAAATATATATTTTTCGAAAATTTCAGCAAGCTATTTTTGGTTTTGTACGAGTCAAAACGAGTCCTAAGCTTCATAAATTATTTCGACTTGTCAAAAATATAATAGTATACTTTGATACGAAGCTAAGGACGATAATACGAAGAAAACGGATTTGTAACGACTAAAATATACACGTTTTCATAAATTGCCGTAACTTTATTATTTTAGAAAACTATATTATTTTTACGAGACAAGTGTTACGGTAAACAAAACGACCCTATTGAAGGCTGTTTTTAACGTTGATGTGGAACTTTTTGTAACGAGATGTCTTCTAATAAAATCGAGATCACCAAGCATATTTTTCAAAACGACCAACCGTTTGTATAGCGGAGTTGTAATAAATTATTTACGGTTGCTTAAACTTTGCCGAAACTCACTTTTTAAACCACATTTGGACAAAATCACCATATTTAACCTCTATTATCTTTATGTTCGAGACCTCTATGACGAAAACTCATGTACTAAAACTTCTAGATTTTGATACAAGCTTTCCAAAACCGTTGAGTTCGTTTCCTAACATTCGACGTACACCATTTTACGACTAGTTTTTCGAAGCCATTTTTGTCACTTTCATGAAATTTCCAACGACATTATTTTACGACGAAAAGTTAAAACTTCACAATAAATCATTAAGAAACTATTGTAGGATGACATTTTGACGTAAATACTTGTAAAGTAATTTAAGAATGGTCAAGACGTCAAAAGAGTATTTTTCGACGATAAGTATTATTTTCAAAACTCACAAATGGTATAAATAACATACTGAAATGCATGCATAACATTACATCATAACTCATTACATATCATATCATTCATAATAGGTCATTTTCGAGATTCACGCTACATTTCGAGTGTATCCACTTTTGTCATCATAAACATTGCAACAGTGAGTTCATAGCCCCACTTTTACTCTTTTATTTGTTTTACAAACTCTTGGGGAGATACATGCTACATTTTAATCGAACACAAATGCTTTGAAGCGTATGCTATATCCGAATGTTTTATTGTCACTAAGTATTTGCCATGTTCAAGTCCCTACATCATGAACCATTAGTCACTTGCGGTGAGCGAATATTGTGAATAGGCCTATTGAATTAACACTCCCGCTCTTATTGACCCGTTAGGGAAATCGAGCGCACTATATTTGAATCATTAAGGTAAATTGGCAAGTTTACCTATTAGGGCGGCGATGAAACGATGATTACCAATTTTTATTGGTGCGATGTTTACGCTTTGGTGTCATGAACTTAGTGAAATAAATACTGTTTTGTTTTCAACGATGAGTGTGAAACAATTTAACTCACACTACGATTATTGTGTTCAAACGAATTAATTAAACCTATGGATTTCACTCAACCTTTGTGTTGACCTTTTAAGCATGTTTTATCTCAGGTATCTAAGACATTCACTTCATGGCATGCATGTGGATATATCATAGAGTCGCGGTGACGACGCGTCTCACATGGGATTGATACACTTTAAAAACATCGTTTGACTTGTACTAAACTTATTTTCCGTGCATAGTAACTTTCATTTGGGACCTATCTTTGTAACTCGAATGTTTTATTAAATCAAGCGATGTATTTTCCAAACGACACTTTAGGTCGTTCAATATAACTGTGATTGTGATGCTATGACAATCAATCCCGTGAATTCCATTCCACGCAAAATGGTTGAGTAATTTGGGGTGTGACACTTTTATCATCATACCTAAGGACTTCTATACTAACTAGTGGATTGTCCTCGGTAGATCCCTCCGGTTCTGGCGGATCATGGGACCATAACCTAACCTTATCATCCTTATATCACCATGCATAAATTAGGATTGGTCGGACTTTTGGTATAGTTCTTCCGCCTTGAAACCAGTTGAAAACCATTTGAAAATCAATCAAGATGCTTGTGATATAAAATCAAAGCATTTTGTATCTCAATTGTTTTGATAATTTTAGAAATGCTCCCCCTCAACATATGCATATAATTCAAAAATTGTTTTAGCATATGGAGGCAAGAGATCTTGAAATCGTTAGATTAAGAATGACAGTCCAATCTTTTGATTAACATTTTCTAAAATGATCATCATCACTTCCCAATCAATTTACTTTAGATAAAACATTTTGAGGAAGGATGATGTTTTCAAAGTTGCTCCCCTCAATATGTGCCTCAAGTTTGAAAGAGTTTTGCACATATTAGAAGGAACTCTGCACATAGAGATAATTCAATCACGTTTCAATAATTTAAGGTTTAAAGTAGATTCTCCCCTCAACATGTGCAAGGAAAATTTGAAATCGTTTGTCACATGCGGGATGAGAGCTTATACATCCTTATAAAACCATTTATCGAATTATCGATTAAATCCAATTTAAATCACAAATTCTCCCGATCACAATTATCAAGTCATTTGAGAATTGTGATCTCGAGAATTAAATTGAATTTGAAAGCTTTAAGGAGAATTGTGACTTGATCTTGAGAAACTTTTTGGTGATAAGGATAGAATTTTGAGACTTTAGACTCAAAGATTAAACATGCTTGAATATCTTTTGAAAACTTAATAATAACCACGGACTGGTACCATTGTTTGAAAAATACACTTTTTAATTTAATTGAAAATCATTCTCCCCTCAATCAATGACATAAGTTGTTGATTGAGAGATAGATATTATGACAACTGTTAAGTTCGGATGATTTTCAAAATAGAGTCCGAGTAATTTTTCAAAGCAATTAGTTTTCATTAGATAGTAAGAAATTGTATTTATAGAATCGAGCATGAGATTTGAAAACCGGATATAGCATGTCTCTGTTCTTTCTTTGAAAACGGGTTCTTTCGAAATAACAATAAACCACCATTTTTCTCCACCTCATTTTTTTCTTTTTTTTTTTTTTTTTTTAACTATGTACATTGAAGAACATCTAAAGACCGTGACATTCTTTGAATATCAAAACAAAGTCCGTAGATGACATCGAATATGAAAAAAAACAAGACAAAATAAGAATATTTTTGAGAATTTTTCAAGATTTTTCAAATTTTAGGGATTTTTGAAAGTTTTATATTTTCTATTTGCTTTTGGAGGTTTTGTAATTTTGTATTTTGCTTTTGAATAAATATATACAAGAGATAGATGAATAAAGACCTTTACTCCTCGTCCTCCTCTTGAAGACGCTTGAGTGTTTCCGGTTGTAAACTCTTTAGACCAAGACGTGGATGGATAAACTCAAAACGTTCTCTAGGAAGAGATTTAGTGAAGATGTCTGCTAAATGGTATTCAGTCATCACAAAATAGAGTTCCACCACACCATTTTCCACTTGTTCCCTGATGAAATGATGTCTAATGTCGATATGCTTAGCTCTTGAGTGTTGAACTTTGTTGCATGAGAGAGCAATAGCACTTTTATTATCACAGTACAGAGGGATTTTGATGAATTCAAAGCCATAGTCAGATAATTGGGATCTCATCCATAGGATTTGAGCACAACAAGATGACATGGCTATGTATTCAGCCTCTGTAGAGGAAATAGAAGTACTCATTTGCTTCTTTGAAGACCACTCACAAGCTTATCACCCAAAATCGAGCACCTCGGATGTACTCGACATGTATCTTGACAACTGCATGATCTCGCATCCGCTTAGGCGATTAGTGACATACCGGTGTCCTTGGTACCATAGTCCCATATTGATGGTTCCTTGGAGATACCGAAGACCCGTTTAACCACTTCAAGGTGCTTTTTAGTAGGCTTAGACCGATATCTAGCACATGCACACAAATGTAACAGTAATGTCCGGTCTACTAGGCGTGAGGTACGTCGAGGATCCAATCATACTACGATATTTCATTTGATCTACCATGATCCTGTGTGGTCCTCATCCGACTTGGTTCGTTCAATCATGGGAGTGTCAACAGGTCACTAGAATCAAATCCAAATTTCTTTAAAATCTCATTTGCATATTTAGATTGATTTATGAAAATGCCTCGGGACTTTGTGAAATTTGTAATCCCAAGAAAATGACATTTGTCCCATCATTGACATTTGAAATTTGGAACCCATTTCATTAGAAAACGATCACATTCATTGGGGTCGGTCGAGGAAAATATGATATCATCAACATATATTTGAACGTGAATTAAATGTTTGCACGACTTTACGGTGAACAACGTTGGATCAATCTGCTCCTTTCTTGAATCCGTAGATAGAAGAAACTTTGATAGCGTATCATACCATGCCCTCAAGCTTGCTTTAAACTATAAAGAGCCTTCTTCAATCGATAAACATGAGTAGGATGCTCGGATTCACAAAGCCTTCAGTTGGGCGCGTGAGCGACCTCTTTAAGATCTCCGTTAAGAAATGCGGTTTTCACATCCATCTGATAAACAACCATGTTCTTGCTAGCAGCATTAGCCAAGAAGATTCTGATCGCCTCGATACAAGCAACTGGAGCAAAATATTCCTCAAAGTCAATACCTTCTTCTTGACGATAACCTTTAGCCACTAACCTAGCCTTATTTTTCAAAACATCACCATGCTCATCAAGCTTCATTTGAAGATCCACTTAAGAGCAATGATCATAGCACAATATGGAGCTGGTACTAATTCCCATACATCTAATCGATCAAACTCATGAATTTCATCTTGCATGGCATTGAACCATTGTCTTCATTCATAGCGCTTTAAGATCTTTAGGTTCGATCTTTGAGAGTACGGAGTTAAAGAAGCACCATAAGGCATCGATAGCAAGTCGTTTACAGTGGATACCGGACGAGAAGGGTTTCCAATGATGTTATCCAATGGGTGATCATGTGTCCATTTTCTAAGATGTTCATGTGGTTGTGGTTGTGGAACGAAGTAGCGAGTCGATGTCTCTCAAGAAGATGGTTCGATGATGATTCAAGAGCAAATATGTTTTCAAATGGAGCATCTTCAGGAGTAGCAAAGGGATTAACTTCATCATTGATGCCATAAACAGTTCCATGATGTACATTTGAAGATTGATGATTTGTTGATGAGACAGAGTGATCAAAGAAGAGCGCTTCTTGACTTAGTGATATTGAGACCGAAGGATTGACTTCATTCGCGAGGATATGAGCGACCTCATTGTGGAATTGATTCATTAGCACTTGGCTCATAGTGTTCATCAAACATCGGATCAAACAATTTCTTCAAATCATCTTGATTGGAGGTACATATGGAGTTCTTTGGAGAGATTTGGTACAAGGGATGAACCAATGGGACTGCTTTTGAAGTGCGGGTCCAGAATGGATTGTCCCAGGAGCCATATGACCGGTCACTCATCGAACGTAACGTGAATTGTTTCCATGATATTTCGGGTTCTTTTGTTGTAGATTCTCAGAACCCTTCTTGTTTGGTGCATAACCAACAAAACTCCAATATCTGCCTTTGCTCTTAATTTTCCTAAGTCTTGACCATCATTCGTTGGATAACACAAGGCACTAAACACACGAAGGTAGGAGAGATCAGGTTTTCGTTTATGAATAAGTTCATATGGAGTTTTTGCATGAGAGGTGTGAATAAGGGAACAATTTTGGGTGTAGCAAGCGGTGGCAATGGCTTGACCCATAGAAACATTGGAACCTTTGAATAAATAAGCATTGTTCTTGCGGATTCTACAAGAGTTCGATTTGTCTTTCAACTACACCGCTCGTTGAGGAGATCGTGGAACACTTCTTTGATGACCGATTCCAACACTTTCATAAAAGCGAATTAAGTCTTTGTTAACAAACTCTGTGCCATTGTCATTCGAACAATTACGATTGTATTGTTGAGTCGAACTCAAGTTGTTTGATTAGTTTGATGATGACATCCGAGTTTCATCCTTTGTCCTAAAAACTTTACCCAAGTAAATCGAGAGTAGTCATCAACAACTACTAGAATGTATTTCTTCCATTTATCGCTTGCACTCTCATTGGTCCATGCATGATCCACATGAAGGGTATGAAGAACTTCCATTACGAGTTTGTGGGTTTTGGTTTGTGGGCATATTTCGTGCTTTTTCCCAATTGGCAAGTCGAGCAAAGATGATCTTTTCATATTTTAATCGGGTAAACCTCGACGAGATCCTTTACGGAAAGGTTGTTTATGGTACCAAAGTTCAAGTGATTGAGACGACGATGCCATAACCAAGACTTTGTTTTAGAAGCCTTTGACAACAAAGCGATTGGAGAGGACTTCATCATGTCGTCGATAGAGATGGTGTATAGGTTTGAACATCGAGTACCTCTTAATAATTCCACACCATCAATTTCTCTAATGAAACAAGAATGTTTTCTAAAAGCCACTTCTAGATCGGAATCACATAATAGACCAACAGAGAACAGTTGTGACCAAGACCTTCCACATAATATACCACGAAATCACACTTTACCAACCACATAATCTCCATAACCCATAATAGCTCCAAAATGGTCGCTCCCGAATCTAATCGCCTCGATGAATTTACTCACGAAGTTCATGAGCCGCGACCGGTCTCCAAATATATGCTTGGAACGACTGAGTCCGTGTACCACGAACGATTTGAACGATCTGCAGTTGAACACAGACAAGAATGGATAATCGGATAATTGGGATCCCCATGCAAGAATGGGTTCCATTTTGTTAGTAATGATGATTGGAACACCCACATCGAAATAGAAACATCCATATCGAAATAGAAGCAATGGAATCATTATGAATAAATGCAAGACTAGTGTCCGATTTGCCTTATTCAAAGTATGTTCACTTCTTAAGGGAATAGTTCTACCAAGAGGCATCCATTTTCTAGTGGGCATTGTCTCGATTAACCTTATGGCCAACAGTATCCATTGATAACCTATCTTACTAAATGTTCTTCTGTGGGTTTCCACTATTTACTAACTTTCTTTCACCTTTGCCTTTAGCCTTCTTAGAATGTTTTTTGCATTAACAATATTAATCGGGATTTGACCGCATTAGACAAAGCATTCACACCATATTCATGATTAGTAATGTAATTCATGCGCGAGACATCATTACATGGTTTGCAAATAGTATTAGAATTGAATTAATTACAAGACGCCTATAGCTAATACTAGAATCAACACGATTCGCTTTATTCAAATTCTCCCTACGGTGATCTTCTACTTTCTTTCAATGCACATTCTTAGCTTCGAGGCCCTATTATTCCTTGTATTACCTTGAGACTTTGACCGCTCGCTTTAATGTCACCGATTACTCTGTAGAGGAACAGGAACATTAGTTGGTTTTGCTACTTTTGCCTTTCTGCTTTGATGTGCTAGGATGTGAACTATTCAAGGCACATTGAGGTTCACTTTCTTAACACTAGAGGTGCTGGGATCTGAACTATTTGAAGGCCTACTAAAGTTCACATTCATAACATTGGGCATTGAATGATTTATATACTTGGCATTAGGCATAGAATAGGGTATCAAGGGGTTGACTTGCTCACCTAGGGATTTAGGACATATTGTAATTAAGCATTCTAGAAGTTCTTGAGATAGTTTGGCATATAAGCATGCATGGCCAATTGCATTATCAAGTGGTTTCACTAATTTATCCTCTTCTACAATCTCACGGAGACATTCTAGACTATCCTTAAGGTATGAGAAATATGTTTGAATGGCAAGTTTGTTATTCCTAAGGTGAGGAGGAACATAATTCACGATAAAGCATATTTATTCCAACCATGCACCTTTGATGGACCATTCTCCCATTGGTCATTGGCATTTTCCCTTTACCGACTCTTCAAATTCTCAATTTCCTTTTGCAACGGGTTATTTGTTCATTATTTTTATTACGAGTGACTTTTATTGACTCAAATAACTCATTGAAATGACGTTTAACCTTTTCATTTTCTTGAGAAAACTCTCATTTTCCTTTGTAAAGCATTGACCAAGTTTTGTAGATGAAAATTTTGAGAATTCGAGAATCTAAAGGAGCAGGCATTTGGGAGCCGTACACATTGTTCATTTCACCCTTTAATTGAGAGATTTGGGCTTTCAACATTCGATCGTGATACAATGAGCTCGAATCTGCTCATCACATTTGCTAATTTCAAAAGCGCATCAAATTCGTGAACATCCAAAGATGTCTTGATATTTGAGGTTTTAACATTTTCTTCGGATGTTGATATTTTAATTGCAAAGCAAGATGCTCAACTTCTAGTTTAGAAAACTGTTTTACCGAGTTATCATGATCATCCTGTTCAACTTTATCATGTAGTTTAGAGTTAGTTTTTCAAGCTCAATGACGCGATCATGGGAGACTTTCGAGCAATGATAATTCATGAAATCGAGAAGCATTAATGGAACAATTAGTAGCGATGTAAAACACATCTTGAGTAATACATTCGAAATAAGAGTCTCATTCAATGTATGCAAGTTCTTCCTCTCAATCTCATTATATTTTTGTGCTCGCTCATAGTCACTAACCTCAACTATCATTGCATCAAATTCCTTTTCCATTCCTTTAATATCCGAATCTATCCCCTTTTAAGACTCTCGATTGATCTTTAGTTGTTTAAAGAAAGGCATGACCTCGCTTAGATAGCATTCTTTTGTTTGCTCAAAACCCTTTCCCTTCAAGAATCCCAGTGGGTGTGATCCTTTTCTTACAAGGGGTTTTCTCAAAATCGACAAATAGTTGAAAAATAACATATTGACTGATTAAGGTCTTGCTCTTAGTGGCAATAGTTCTAGGAACCAAGGTTGTCAGGATCGGGATCCTACCTAGGATCGTTTTTGGCTTTGCAAGATCGTAATCGTAGGATCGGATCGGGATCGTAAGATCCTATGAAAATGTATATATTTTTGTATAGGGGTTGTAGTTTTATATTTCTATATAATATTTCATATGATAAACGAATTTAAATGGATTATAAAATAAAAAGTTATATTTTCAAGTACCGTAGTAGTAGAATATTCGATATATTGCAATGCATACTTGCACAAAGTTACTACATACGTGCACGGTTCACCTACTTCTTGTTTTAATGTTTCTTTATTATAGGTTTTTCGTGATAACATTTATGCAAAAAGATAATGTTAATTTTATTAGCATGTGATTCTATAATTTTTTTGTTACAATGTATAGATTAATGCAAAAAGATAAAAGGATTGTATCTGAAAATGAAACAACATAATTTATAATAGAGAGTAACACAATTTTTTTTTTCTTGATGGCCAAATAAATTAAATTAGAATATTCTGATAATATTACTGAATTTTTTTTCTTGATGACCAAATAAATTAAATTAGAATATTCAAGCTTTTATATGTAACATAAAATAAAATATGAACAAAATTGGGTCAAATATGTAGATGGTTTACTTCAAAAATAAGCTTCTAACATTTTACAAAGCACGAAATCGTTTTTCATAATAAACCCAAAAAGACACATCTAAACTATTTCTAAATAGTCTATAAAAACATAATGATTTTACACTCATTAATCTTGCAATAGACAATTAATTAACAACACCAAAATATTTTTTTTTTGAAAAATTCTTAGTCATTGGGCTTTAAGACACGAGCTTATACTTAATAAGTTAATATACAAAAAAAATAATAAAAAAAAAATAAAAACAAAAAAAACACAAAAAAAAACAAAAACAAAAAAACTAACAATAGGCGATCCTATACGATCCGATCCGATCCCACGATCCCACGTGTGATCCTACGATCCCGTCGCGATCCTACCGGATTACGATCTTGTTAAGATCCCGATCGTTTTTGTGTGTAGGATCGTAGGATCGTGACGATCCTACGATCATGATCGCGATTTTGACAACCTTGCTAGGAACTAAATGCATTGGTGTATTTGAGGATACACATCATGCAGCATTTTCCTAAGGGGAGGGTTTGTTTCAACAAGATTTTCGACTTTTTGCTTATCTAAGTCCCTTTCCGAATACTTGTTCGGTGTTAACAACGTTTGAGGCTTAAATTTGTTTAAGGAGATCCAGTTTCCTTCTTGTAATCATGGGGTTTGATCATTATGTTATTCTTTTTACATTCGTGATCATCTAGCTTCTTATTCATTTTCTCCCTAGATGCATCATCTAATTTTCTATCTTCCTCAATTGCACACAACGCAACTAGGTTTCGTCTAGGCTTAAGGATTTCATTACCATCATAGATTACCTTATGAGCACTTTTAGCCTTTTTAATGACCTCTAGATTTGGTTCCTCAACAAGGGAGTACTATGCTTATCACTTAAAACTCGTGCTTAGTGATTAAGTGAGCGCTTGAATGGTATTTCCTTGTACGCATAACTTATTTTCAAGCTTGTTCTTCAAGGTTTTAGATTAGAAAAATCATTCAAAATTTTGATTCCTTAGCACGTAATTCTTGCTTAAGCATTTTAACATTTTCTTGAAGTTCTTGTTTTTGCTTAGCGCTTTAGAAAGCTTTCTTGTAAGGAGTTTAACTCTTGTTTTAATACTTCTTCTCTAAACTTACTTTGTCTAATAGTTGTACGATTTGGTCATCCATCTCCGCTCACGAGTGGTTAACTCAAACTTAGCTCGTTGTTCATTAATAGCAACACGTTCTTTATAAGCATTAAGTTCGGAGATAACGATCATCGTGTGGGTACATGCGGTGTATTCGTCAAAAGCATAGTCATCATTGATTGCATAAGATACATCACATGGTACAATCTCACTTTCACTTTGTTTCACATATTGATCATATGGGACAACATCGACATTGCCCATATTTTCAATATCGACTCAATAATTACGCTTTATTGTACTTCATCATGTATCTTTTGCTCATCAACTTCATCGTATAGTTTAAGTACCTCGAAATGATTTTGTCTTTGGATGGACCACTTGTGGTGATGAAACTTTGGAGAAACCATAGGTGAGATGCTAGCCATGAAGATTGTTTGAGTAGTAGGTTCATCATCTACATCGAGTCAAATGCATCACAATCGCCTACTTGAAAGGCATTCGATGATTATGACCAATCTCATGAATTGGTCGTTCATGAACATCAAGATCATATGTCTTGGCATTCCTTCAAGAAGAAACAAGAACTCCTCTTCCTCCAAAGTCGCTCCATTGTCCCGAGCTTGCACTAGCAACATCTTATCCCTCAAGTACTCGGCATTCGAGGCGTTTTGGTGATGTGCGCTTGCAATATGTCCTCACCACGCTTGTAACACTTGATCGGCTTTACTTGTCCTTGATTTCCATTCCTTCCCTATTCGATTTGCAACAAAACCTCTACCAACTCCACCTCTTCCTTGTTCATACTGTCTTTCTTGAACAGGTTGTACCATAACCTTCCGTCTCGACGGTGGCCCGATTGTGTAGATTAGATGTCTGCTCGAGGTTGTTGTTGGTGTGTGGGAGAGTTCATGTTTTGAATGATCATGAGAGCCAGTTGATTAATGAATTTTCCCACGTGTGCATCAAGATCGACTTGTTTGAACATTGGGTCGGGAATGAGTTTGTGATTACCATTACCCATGGGTATGACTTGTGAGGCTTTGGTTGTGATTCCTATGTTTGAGTAGAAGGCGGTTGAATCATTCGATGAGCTTGTCTCTCCCTCGTTGGTTTTGAACCGATTAAGAATCCTTTTTTCAAACATAGCATGTCTCTCATTCGTAAGAAGGAATGCATAGAGTTGCTCATAGTTTGTATTCTTCAATCCTTTGGTTAGCTTCACGTAGTGACAAACTTGTGCCATTCGGGATTCATGTTGTTTACAAATTTAGAGTTCAACCGAATGTTTGGCATGGTCATTCGATATTCCTCATGTCATTGACAAGCTTGTGGAATCTCACGTAATACTCATAGACGCCTCATCTCGGTTTCATCTTGAAGTGCTCGAACTCATCATAGAGTTGTGATTCTCTGTCTTCCATAGTTAATTCGTAACCGCATGTAGCATCTTGACATTATCCCACACCGCCTTGGCTTCGTGTTGTGATTGATTAGCTTGTAGATATCTTTTGGAAGACCTTGAAGTACGATGTTAGAAGCCCCGATATCAACATCGAATCTCTTTTCTCCTTATCATCCAGCTCATCATACGCCTTTGGCCTGTCTAGTCCAAAATCATAGTTCCATCTGCAGCAGATTCAATTATGTCTCTTGTAGTTTCAACCGGATAAAGTCCTTCATCAATCGATTTGAGAATGTTGACCCCATTTTCCTTTCCAAGACAAGACACCGATTCTTTGAGCCCAAGAGTCGTAGTCGGCCTACATCAAGCATGGGTGGATGAGATCCAACCAAAGACTTGAACGCCCTCACCATCAAGAAATAGTAGGAACGATGTTTGCCATGATTACAAGTTCAAGGGATTTTACTATTCTTTGATTAAACCGGAAATTGATTCTTTCACGGGATTTTACTAAACCAAAAGAACAACCGTAAGAATGTATCACGAAGAAGTAACAAGCCTAAAATAGACAAGTAGCAAAACACACAACTCGCTTAGTTATCAACTCGCTAAACAACCAACTCGCTCAAGGAGTCAACTCGCTTAAGGAATCAATTCGCTAAATAGCCAAGTCGCATTAGCATCAACTCGCAACACTGTCAACACGCTTAATGGAACAAGTCGCTAAATAGCCAACTCGCTTTAGTATCAACTCGCAAGACACACAACTCGCTTAATGAAACAAGTCGCTTTAGAACTCAAGTCGCTTAAGGAAACAACTCGCTTAGAACCCAAGTCGCATGAAAATCAACTCGCTAAATAGCCAAGTCACATATACTAACTCAAGATCTTTGAAACAAAGCAACTCGCTTTGAAGAAAAACAAGTCCGAGACTCAACTCACTTCGTCCTATGTTCACAAATAACCACTTTATCAATAAAAAACAACCAAACCACAATGATTTAAGCCTTCCAATTCAAAACATAAACACATATGATGATCCTAAGCACAAAAGTAAAAGCAAAATTCAAACTTTAACACTAGAATTTGTCCAAATGAATCAAACTCTCCTAAACCCTTAATACCCCAAAAACCTTATGAAATCCACCAAAACAAAGAGCATGAAGGATGAGTGATCAAACCATGGCTCTTGATACCCATTGTAATATATAGGATTTCACTAACACATCATATCAATAACATATGGTGCGTTCACAATAGTTTAGAGAGAGAAAGTTCTAGAGAGAGAAATGGAAGAGAGTTGGGAACTATGTGAAACAAAGAAAATGGTATAGAAGCTCCAACCTCTACCTTGGGAGGTAGAGGGTATTCTGATGTCTTACAAATAAACGCCACCTACGGGCATGGATCGTGCATACGCTGGGTAAATACCGTCCGTCCTCCACGGTGTTACTTAACAAACTACTTACTAACATAACATAACTACGACTACGAGCTTTCTATTGAATGCTTACACTTGAGGTGACCGACTCTTTAACGACTGAATTTTCTAATTCCTAATAGTTTACTCACGTTCCCAACCATTACGACTTTAATAAGTTGACTTATCCAAAATAACCGTTCTCAACAAGTTTATTGAAGCTAACATGGATTTATAAAACACGAGTTATTATAGTAGTTAATAAAGGGTTTATAATAAATAAGACCATATTTATTGAAAATATACATCTAAATATCTTGTTATCGTTAAAATGTGAAAATTGGATAATTAGATTTATCATGATCAAATATATTAAATTGCTTCCGAGTCTAATATATTGTATCCGGTTAGTTCAAAACGTTTAATAAAGTCTAACTCATAATCAATATAATTCGTATATCAAATGTTATTCTAATTTATAAACGTAGTCGATTCTTATAAGTTATAACGTATACGTAGTATCCGATACTAATATTAATCACGTGTTAGTTCTTAATGTTTATTACATCCCTTTACCCATAACTCATTCTTTATTCGCTTTAATTATGGTTCTATTCCGATATAGTTGTATTGTTAATTCGTTACAATTCACGTCGTTAAGTAGATATATATATAGTTAACCAATGTTCGTGTTACAAGTCTTACTATTAGTCTATACCATTAACCGTTTCCTTAGTACTCGATGTTGATATATAATTAACTAGTTACACATTTCAAATTAGCTCGTTGTTTTATATCGGTTATCACTTTATTTTTTTCAATATTCCACGTAAGCTATTTACAACATTTTACCAATTATTGAGTCTATTTCGAGTAATTCCCGTAACCCATATCGACACATCTCAACCATTTGATACTTGTCCATCATAAACACAAGCCTGAGACACTAACTGTTTATTCAATCACAACCAATCTCATCATTCATTATTCCTGGTCTCGACCCGACACCATAATTGGGTTCAACCCGACCCGTATTGCACCCTAACTGGTCCAAACAGTGCACCCATGGGTCATTAGACCCGACCCAATATGAGACCCAACCAGGTCTGACCCGACAAATCAAGAACGAAAATCACAACCTAACACCCCTTTACAGATTTGTTACCACATTAAACTGATAATAAAAGTCTATAACGAAATACCAATCCAACCCGAGACTCATGTAAACAAGACATCATTTTTATACCCATTTCACCACATAACAAGTTTATACCACACAAACGGTTTTGTTAAAAAAAACGTTTTCACAACCGTAACTCGTTTTTATTACTCTTGTACCCACAAACTTTTTGTCAAACTGTTAATAACACATTTATAGTCTACGAAAACTCAACATAAAAATATACATACGATATCAATAGAAGCAAAATAATAATGTAAACACGAACGGGTCTTAGCTTACCTACGGATGACGAGAACAAGAAATGGAGAGAGTGACGAGAGAGATAAGAAGATGGGGGAGGAGCGGGGGCCACAGCCGTGGCGGCTGTGGTGGCCATGACCACCGTAACATTGACGGCGGCTCACGGGCGCAACCTCAAACAACATACAAGTAATATGCTCGTTTATATTTAGAAAACCCTAGAGATTCGAATCTTGAAAACAATATCTAGGGCGCGTGTGTGAGTTTGAGGGTGTGTGTGTTACATAAATAGAACCACGATGACTAGATCTATCGAATGAGAGAGGTGGTGTATTATATAAAGGTGGCCGGAATTTAGCCGTAGTCCGGCGACGGCTGCCGAAACCCTAGAGAGAGGGTGGCTGGTTTTTAAGAGTGAGAGAGAGTGATATATGTGTGTTTTTATAGAGAGAGAAAGGAGATGGTGAAAATGAGAGAGTGAGGAGAGTGTGGGGTATTTATACCACCAGGAGGGACACAACTTGTACTAGTGAAACTACAAGGGCAGAAATGAAATTATCAAAAGGGACCATACATGTAACTTTGTAAATTTTTTGATATATTAGGTTCGGGACTTGTTTGGACTAGCGAACGAGGGATTCATGACTCAGGAGTTGCGCCAATGTTTTTAAAATAATATTTCTAACAAAAACGATATATAATACGACTCCTATCTCAACTTAGATGGAACGATTTCTCTAATTATTGTTTCTTCGTTTATGACGCATCGAGGGAACTACGAGTTGTCACAACCTCACCTCCTAAAAAGGAATCGCGTCCTGGCGATTCTATTCGAGTTACTCGTTAAGGTCTAGAAGAGGTGAGTGCATACGCACGAGGATTCGTTTTCACATTCCCTACGTGAACTTAAGATCTTACTACGAGTTTTGACGAACTTCGAAGATAGGGATGCGACTTTACTAAAGTCGTCTGACTTCATAGTCTATGGTTTCGATAGGTCAACAAAGTTTAAGGTTCAAAGATTAGGATTTCCCAGAGGGATAACAATTGCCTTATCAGAGAGCCATTTCTTCCTATTACGCACGAAATGTTGGGATCTCCATTGAGTCTTGATGGTAGCTCAAGGCTCTAAGTTACTTGTCTAACTTTAGCCAGGGTTTCAAAAAAAAAATAGATCGACATAGCGAGGATTAAGCTTTCATGTTTACCAAACGCTTCACGCATTCTCATGGTGAATCTTTTTAGCTTAATCTAGGTTATCTCTAGGTTTAAGAGGTTTACGTTGTCTGTGTCTCCTAACGGTTCGCGAGTGGCTTTCCTATCCATCTCGCTTTTGAATGATCTCCTCAGCAGTTTCTCATATAGGTTCAAGGTCGGTAAGTTAGGTATTTCCATTTCTACCCAACAATCGGGATCGACACTTATGACCATAGAGGGTCTCTTATGGTGCCTTTGAGGTACTAAAGCGATAGGTATGGTTATAGGAGCAGTCGGCCAATGGAAGGTATCTATCCCAACCATTTCCAGACTCGAGAGATGTCTATAAGAGGATCTGGCCAACGTAAGGTGTCTATCCCAATCGTTGCCAAACTCGATAGGCACGCAATGTGTTCTACTAACGTTCAAATGGTTTCTTTACTTCGACAAATCAGTCTGGAGGTGATACACTATAAGCATATCCATATCTGTTCTCTCGACTATAGGAAGTGATGGACGAAGTATGGGTGTGTGGCAATTGCCACGATCCGAAAAGGATAGAAATCCGCACTTCCTAATGCACACAGTTTCCTTTACGTGTGAAGAAATCTATTTGTTCAACTCAGGTTTTCCGATCGCAATTCCTCCTTAAAGAGGATCGGGAGAAGTAGAAGGTTTAGAGAGAAGGTTCAGATGTGTACTAATCAGAATGAATCTCAGATAGAGAAAACGGATCAAGGGGGATTCCCTTTTTCAATTGGAGTTCCATAGTGGAAAGAAGGTAAGGAGTTAGAGTTCGAAAGCGAGGGCTAGCTCATAGGAGCGAAGCCACTCTACCAGAGGAAGAGGAATGAGTACTTTCTCACCTCCTTAAAAGAAGATAAAGGGATTCTCTAATACTGCTATAATTATATGAGGAGAGACGAACAAGGTCGTCCATACTTTCCATCTTACTGATTAGCGGGAGGTGAATAGGTTAGGTAGGACTACCAACAACTACTCTGGTACAGACGGGGATCTACTTCCAAGGTTTCGTCTACGGCGTAGCTTATCGTTCGGTAAGGGGACCAAAAGGATAGGTATTTCTCGAAAGACGAGAGAGAACGATTAGGTGGTTTATCCCAAGGAACGCGGTTCAGGTTACTCCTTAGGATTTCAAGATTTTCGTTGAGCACGGAATCTCTACTGGACGAGAAGTCTAGGGAGTTCAGAGTACGACTCTGTTAGAAAGTGTTGGTTGCTACAAGCAATCGGTCGGTTAACTTAGCACGATATCTAGGTTAGAGGCGGAAAGTACGACTCCTAAAGAGAGTATTGATTACTAATAGCCATCAATTGATTTACTCATTGGTGCACTTAATATCTAACACAGAAATGTACTATATTCGAATCTCAAGTCATAATTCCCAAAAGAACTTCGACTAATTGATATCAAATCAAATCCTAAATACGAGTGAACGTCAACGGCTCTAAATAGGTATACTAAAGAATTTTGCATCGGTGGAGTGTAAGGTACAACACTGATGGGAAAACATAGGTAGTACCACAATCGGTGGTATGACATCAGCAGACTATTGTTGATAAAACAACGTCGAGAGTTCAATGTTATTAGAGCAACATTGATGGAACAATATCTACAGGATAACCTCGGTGAACAACTTCACTAAAACAGGTCGTTAGGACGTTATTGATAGGAATATCTACATAGAGGATAAGGTATAACACCAACAACATGTAAGGTACAACCTTAACTAGGGGCTTTTGCCGAAGCAATGTCGACAAACATTATTGGTTTAGAATGTGAACAACGTCGACTAGATGACGTCGTTTGAATCAATACCTAGCGGATGGTAACGTTTCAATAGATTTGACAACAATCGATTCGAGACGGGGCTCGAGATAGAGGTGTCGGTAATAGGATTGCCAATGAAGCGAGGTTAAATGACAAATCTAACAAGATCACTAATGAAATGAGGCGGAATGATAATTCCAACAAGATTACTAACGAAACGCTGCGGAATGATAAGTCCAACACAGTTACTAACGAAGCGATGCAGAATGATAATTCCATCTAGATTACTAATGAAATGCGGCTGATTGATGATTCGGGGCCGAATGATGGTTCTAACAAGGTTATCAACGAAACGGGGCCGAATAATAATTCAAGGCCAAATGATGATTCGAAGTCAAATGATGAGTTAACAACTCGGAACGAGGTCTAAAATCAGAAAATCAAACCATACCAAAAACGAAATCAAAACCGAATCCAAAATAGCCAAGACCAAAATCAAAATAGCCCAAAACAATCCAGACGCTCTAGTGAGATCGACGAGGCTTATGTCGATAAGCAACTCGGATGTAAACGGTGTCAATCGGGTCTAACCCGACTTACGGCGAACTACGCTCGACGGCGAAAAACAGGAACTTCATATAAATAGAGACGCATAGCGTCGTCAAAACATTACAGTTCGAGAGGTATTGCGATGCCAGTGTGTCGTGTGTGAGTGCAGGCTTTCGTGATGTTTGGTGAGTGTAAGTGTGTGAGTCCACCTAAAGCTCATCGTTCTTAAAACCAATCTCTAACCCGGACATAATTCTGTTATAACAACTCACAGTATCGCAAAATTTACCTCTGAGACGGACATAGGTGATCATTCCATGTCCCACTATCTTTGGCTGAATATAGGTGATCAGTCTATATTCACTCGAGGTTTAATGAATTTTGACCAACCAAGGCATAACCAATTACTACAAACCAATTCTTAATATATATTCACAACTTCAATATTATCTACCCCAAATATATTCCTTTTATTATCTCAAAAATGTCTCATCTCACAATTTCGTTACTAGCGTTAGGTATCATCGTGTGTGTGGTATCGACTCGACAAGACACCATGAATGCACTCAAATGACCACAATGCGACTCATAACGACACAATGAGACATCTAAGCGATAAGCTTTAAAGTTTAATAAGTTTCGAAATAAATAGTTAGATCTTATCGAATTCGTCAACTCGATAAATTCAACCATTTATTCATGTCGCTTATTATCCCAAAAACCAGTCACATCCTAACGAGTCATAAGGATAATTCACCCATTAATAACGTCATCCTACGTACATAACGGGCACTTATTAGATTCGTCAACCTAACAAGTCCGCTATCCACGTGGATTGACGCTATTAATGTTAGGTCATCCGTAACCCACGCACAACACATAAATGGTATTAAATACTCATAAATGGCACATCTCGATAAGAGTGCCCTCGGAACATTTAGTAACTCATTAATTACAAAACATTTATATTTTAGTCGTTAGTTCCTCTTTAAAATTTCGAATGACAAGGCGTGTCTTGTTATCGAATATTTAGTACAAAACCATTTATTATCTATATTTTCTAGTTTTATTTACTTGTTTATATATATATATATATATATATATATATATATATATATATATATATATATATATATATATATATATATATATATATATATATATATATATACGTCAAGTTTCAATATAAGTTTCGAGTCATATATCGTTTCGAGTTTCATAAGTCCGAGTCATGACTCTCGGCTTTTACACGCCATATTATCCAATAAATACTAAAGTCCATGTTACAGCGCTGTCGGGGTCAATCGAGACTAAAAAGTCAGATAACACCGACGTTGCGCAAAGTTGACATATATATTATTAAGTCCAAAATAAACAACTCCACAACTCCAATCAATCCTCCAAACATTCTCATATCAATCTCGCCATCCAAACAAACTACCAAACATACCCGTAACCAATGTCACGACCCTAATGGCCTTGACATGGTCCCGGTTAAGATCACGTGAACCAAACAAGCTCTAGAAGCTCTTTGGCTCCCCGCGTCTCATCCAAAATTTAACAACAACAACCAATATGTTACCACAACGACCCATGGTCCATGAGGGTCTTGTCCACATACCCAACACCACCAATATGTACCCTAACAGTCCATGTGGCTCTCCACATTCCCATCTCCATCCAAACACTCCTGAATGGCTCTTTCAATTCCCAAATATAACCGATACATACCAGTGATTCACCGTTAACCAATTAATTACACGTTAGTCCAACTTATTATCTGAAAACACTTACTGGTTCCATATTTTAGTATAACACTAGCGGACATGAATCTGTTATTAATAATCAAAACTGACTATCACTTGTTTGACAATACTTAAGAACAAAACAATGATTTACGAAAGTCTCGACCAAAAATTGTGACACGAGACTGTGTACCCTTCGACATCATCAAAACCATTATATCCCGTCAACTAGTTATGACCAAGAACACATAAAAATAATAAAAATGCAAAAACACATGAACATGACACAACACACGATACCAACACACTAGTTTACATGTTTTATTAGTTTTAAACGCGTTTTAGACTCGTGTTCATCAAACCCAACCATGAAACTCATGTTCACGAGACAAAAGGTCTCGTTCGTGACTCCCCGACTTAGTTATACTAGCACCATGTCCTCTACATCCCAAATCATTCCCACAGCTACTACTAGCATGCAAGATCTAACTCGAGTGGTGAGATTACGCAAGGAAATTTTGTAATTCTGTGAAAGGCATAGTGCGTGCGCAAGCATGAGGACATGCTCACTGTGTGTGCATAGTCATGAGGACATGATTATAGTGTGTGCATAAGCATGAGGACATGCTTATAGTGAACTACTAAGATAGGCAGACTTAAATCGTCTATTAGCACGGCACACATTCGACAAGTGTGCCAACAAACAATTCATCAATTAAGCCATAAACATCTCATCAATTACCTCATCAATTAATTCGTCTTATGTGTTCTCAATCATCTACATCCTTAAACAACTTGATAACGCTCAGATTGTACATGTTTTCAGTAGAGTTATTTGTGCTTTTGTATATGTTATTTGGTTATATTCATATGATTTTAGTGCTTAATCGCATCAAAAGATGTTTGTCTAGTATTTATAACCAAGTGTAGGGAAACGGAAGGTAAAGTTAAAGAATGCTCAATAAAAGAAGATTTTCGTTTCATTGAAGCATGTCAAGTACAAGTCAGCATTTCAAGTATTGTAGAAGATCAAGTTGAATGAAGAACCAAGCTCTACAAGTCAGAATCAAGCAAAAGGTCTATGTTCCATCATTCAGGAAGAGCAGCCGATCGGTCGCAACCCGCAACTGAATCGGCTAGAAAGATGTCAAAAGAAGTTCCCTGAAGACATACCAACCGATCGGTCACTGCCCGCAACCGATTCGATTGGGTAAGAGTAAGAAGACCACCGATCGGTGGACAAGGTCTTGATTCATTTGAGAGGCACGATCTGCTATTTCTTCATCATTAAGATTCCCATTGCATCCAAACATTTCTAGGTCCTTCCTTGGTGTATTCTAGTCCTTCCTAGCTCCTTGGAGGCCAAGTTCAACATTTAATACCCTAGGCCTTGGAACTAGTATAAATAGAGACCTCTTGTGAGCATTACACACTTCAATACAACTCTACTCATCAAACACATCCCTTTAGCTCTCAAATTCGTCATTAGAAGTCCAGAAAGTTTGGAGGTCCAAGAAGTCAACATTTGGAAGTCAAACCCTAAGAAGTCAACCCCAATACTTTGGGAATCATTACTCAATCATTTGTAATCTTATTCCAATCATTGTAAGACTCTTAATCATGTTTTCTAATGTTCAAAGTTCTAAGTTTTTGTTTATATTTGCTATGAGTGGCTAGTTTCTTTATGCACTTGCTTAAATGATGTTGATTATCATATGATTAGTTTATGATTGTGTTAACATGTTTTAATTCAATTTCAAGTTGATTCTAAGATCGAATTGTGCTTAAGTTTCATAGTGACATTTGTTAATCAATTTTGACTAGTTGATTGTAATCGTAGAGGTCGAAAGAACTTATTGTTATACAACTAGTGATAATCATTTTGTCTATGGATGATTGTTTTTACCCATTATTCTTGATTAAACAAAGAAACTAAAGTGTGGTTTTAATAAGAATGCTTTTTAATTATCAAGTTGGATTGATTAGAAACAACTAAAGTGGTCGTAAGAGTAGTTGTTTACAATCAGTTTTAACCTTTTTTCTATAATCGGTTACCTTTTGTATTGACCATTTCTTAAGCAAATTTGATAAGACAAACCGATGTTTTTGTGTTTAAGTTTATGAAAGTAAACTTATGAAACTTGAATTGATTGGTTAAACTTAATGCTTGTTTTTATGAACTAAAATCTTGACGAAGGTTTAACTTGTAAGAACATTAGATTAGTACACCAACTAATTATCATAACCAACATGTTAAGAAGTGGTTAACACAATCATATTAATCAAGGATAAGAAACTAGTTTAAGCAAGTGTAGTTTTTAATCATCTGAATTTCATTATATCTATTCTCGTTATTATTTGCTTTTGGATTGCCTTAGTTGATTTATACTTGTTAATCCGATTCACTCACAAATCCCTGCAAACGATCCCGGCTTACCTTCAAAATCTTGCTATAACGGACGAATGCACTTGCTCGTATGTGTTATTGGTAAAATTGGTAAAGCGTCTTTTGTAAATTTAAAACTTGTACACACGTAGCACATCACAAGTCATACGCAAGGCGTCAGCATGGTAGGCAGGCACGTGGCGGTTATAGGGTTAAGTTTTTGAAAAAGTGGTTATAGTCTAGGTTTTGAAAATACCCTGTTCTCTATAACCTTGGCTCTAATACCAATCTGTAACACCTCAAAAATAGGACCCAACAGAAGCATACGAACCTTTAGGTGCTACTATCTTGGTATCAGAAAATAAGGCACAAAGAATGGTTTTTATTCCAGTTATTTAGAATAAAATACATGATTGAAAACGTTAAATTTTCATTATATGAAAATAGTGCGAAAATAGGCCCAAAAGATGATTAAAGCGGTCCCGATTATTCATCAGAGTCGCCTATGACCATGCCCCTTGCCAAGCATCTTCCAATATTGAGCTATCGCCTTAAACCTGAGAACACATGCTAAACGGGTCACTAATTTGGTGAGTTCATAGAGTTTAGTTATAAAAGTAACGATGGTGGACCCGATAAAGTTTAATTACTATGCGACTAAAGGCGGACATATAATACACATTCCAATCAACAATCAATCCAATCCATAATCCACAACACAATCGAGATCTCGGGGGCCCAAGCGACTCTAGCCAGGCACCACATTATAGCAAATCTTAGAACAATGCTACCCTGGTCTAGGTCGGATATGCTTAGCTAGGAGTCGCGTTATATCATAGGAATGCTACCCTAGTCTAAGTCAACAACTGTCGCACGTCTAGCATTTCCTAGTCAACGCATTAGCAATTTAAATGAGTAGTGGCAGGTCTAAGAAATAGTTTGCATTCACATAAACACATAAGATCGCAATCCACAAATCAAATATACCAAACAACAGTCATTCTCAAATAATGTTGACACATCCAGTTACGGTTCGTTAAAAGCAGCATGTATTCTCCCCCAAAATAGTTATGAAAACCTTTGAAAAGAGGGGCAATGAAACTCACCGTAGCCATTGAAATGCACTATTCACTACTAACACGACTGGCATCTAAGCTAATCTCCACGGCATCCGGATGACTGTACGATGACTACGATAGAATAGAAGTGACACAACCTAATGCGTATACGATTATCTGTTGGATCGATATACTTTAATCAAACTAACTTTAACTAGCTTGTTAAGGTTTAATAACCTCGGATAAATCCTAAGTTATTAACAAAGAAACACTGAGTAATCTTTATCAAGTACGCGGAATTTACTTAACAAAGCTAAGAAGAATAACTTTTATTATAAACTCTAAATCTGCTTATTATGCAGATACTCTAAACAACTCTAAGATTATCGAACTTCTCTCTAAAACACTAAATAACTTGTGAATTCGTAAACTCTAAAACTCATAAACTCGTACTTCTCTAAGGCCAATCTAGGAGTCCTTTTATAGGCTCAAGGATATCCTAGTCGGTTTACAATTTGTATTCTTGTACGACAAGTAATCTAAACATAGAATATTCTAGAATTACAATACTTTCCATAAACGAATATAAGTTCTTTTGTTCTTGCAGTACTTTGACTTCATAGTGCAGTACTTTGACTTTGTCTTTAGTAGTACTTTGACTCTTTGACTTCTTCCAGTACTTTGCAGCTTACAGTACTTTCATATCTTCAGTACTTTCATATCCCAACAATCCTCCCCTAACTTGAGTTCTACTTGCTTGATTTCAAGTTCCCTTTTGTGAATATATCTTTAACAACTTCATCTTTAAGGACAGATTGTTTCATAGTCTTTGGATTGTATCTCTATAATGTTTGTGCTTGTCAAAGTATCTCTAGAATTATTCTTTTACAGTAGCATTCAACAAGCTCCATCTTTTCAGCAACACAACAACATATGACAATTTGTACATTAATTCAGTTAAAGTTGCATACTATTCTCATCACTTCCAGGTGTGTTAACTCCTGTGAGAGGTGAATCATTGAAAACTTAATGGATTTAGATCTCTTTACCAAAGCCATTATCTCTGGAGTAGCCAAATGTTTTGGTGTGTAAGACCATGGTACATCGATAACCATATGATTTTAGCAAATCATCGACTATCAATGATTTGTTTTGTCTTTACCAAAAGTTGTACCTTACGGACTAGTTAGTTCTTCTATCTAATGGTGAACTAATTACCAATAATGGTTTTTCCATGCCTTTACCACAAGCCATTTTCTTGTGGGCTAGCCAACTCTTCACATTAAGCGATATGGTGAGTTGATTACCATACAACTTATTAGCAAGTTGTCAACTAAAAAGCGGATTTGATATATCTTTACGAGCCGTTTGCTCATGGATTAGTCAATCCTTTTGTAACCATGGTGGATTGATGACCTATTATTACCATCTCAAAATCCATTTATTTCACTTAACCTTTGTTTCAAAATTTGTTACTTAGCAAAAGGTTTCATTCAAAAATCACTTAAGCGGTTTAAAAGTCGCAAGCGAGACTTTGATTAAAATCTTGTTGATCGAAGATACTGAATAAAGTACCGATTTATCAAAAATAATTTATTTAGGGCGCTTGGTTGGGGGGTAATGGGGGTGGGAATGGCAAAAGTAATGATTAAACATGCACGGTTAGAACTGGGAATGCAATCATTGTTTAGGATTGGGTAATGAGGCATTACCCAAGAATTGGGAGGTATGGTAATGATTACCCACCACCAAGAAGAAGAACCACAACAAGCGAGCCACCACCACCACCCACCACCACCACCACCACCACCATTACCACCACCACCACCACCACCACCACCATCACTACCACTATTAGCACCACCACCACCACCACCACCCATCACCACCACCACCAATACCACCTCCACCACCACCATTAGCGCACCACCACCACTAGCCCACCACCACCACCATCAATCACCACCACCATCGGCTACCACCATTTCAATTAAGTTTCATACCGTTTATTCATCATCTTGACAATGGTAGTCCGGTTGATAAACAAGTTGATAACCATGCAAGCGGTTTCATTATCCTCTTCTACTTCCATTCCATGCTCTAGCATTCTTCTCATGAGCTCAATTGTGAGAGGGTATCTTCTTTCTACAAACATGTGTATCATTGTTCCATTTTCGACTCTAAAACATGAACTCAGACTCTTCAAAGAATCTCCAACAAACAATTTCCCAATTTTCTTGATTCTTCCAAATATCACTAGTGCTCTCTTCTTGGTTCCCATACGGTTATGAGATCACCATGTAAAACTAAACCAATCCCTTCTAATGGATTATGTTCAAAGTAAGCTTTCACCACATGATATAAATAGAATAAATCTACTCTATCTATAATGTGCAATAAGTCCCATAGCCTATTGAAAACTTTGAAGCTTTCATCTTCTTTATGAAAAATCATATAATCTCCATCTTTGGATTTCACAACTTCAAAAGCACTAATCTTTGATCATTCATCTTCATGTCATCATCTTCTTTTGAATATTCAAAATCTACCACTCGAGATAATTTCTTAATTCATCATTAGTTTGGATCTTAATTCAACTTTTCTTTCTTTGAGAAGCGAACATACAGTAACTTCGGTTTTCCTTTTCTTTTCAAACTCTTCTTTCTTTCGACTTGGTCCAAGTAGCTTCTTCTCTAAAATCTTTGATGCTGCAACATCCTTCTTATAATCCTCCCTAGCGACATCATACAATCTTTTCATCTCAAAATAATTAAACTTACGCAATCCTTTATACCCTTGACTTTTAAGATAAGCCATCATAGCATTTTGTCTTTAGCTTTATTAAGTCTTCTTGGCATAAATCTAACGAGGAGTAGGTGGTTGTAATGGTTCGTGACTTGACATCTAATTCATCTTGTACCTTTTTAGTTGCTTCTCTATTACGAGCTTCTTGAGCTTCTGAGCTTCTCTATCTTTAGCATTTAACTCTTCTTGAAACTTTCTAGCTGCAACTTCATTCAAAGCATCTTGGCTGACTCTAAGTTACTAAAGTTGGTTTTTCTTCTTAGTTTCAACCAGAACACCCTTTCCTTTATCCTTAGGATCAATTGCAGGTTGAGAAGTTCTTTGTTGTTCTTCTTCTTGTACTTCTCGAATAGTAACTCCTCCTCTTGGTTGTGATAAATCTCCTAAAATTGTAGCAATGAACTCATCATCACTTGCAGAATGAATAGGTTTGAGAATAGCTTCCTCCTCTTGAAAAACAGTTGAGGGACCAACAACTTCTTCATGTACAGTTGTTGAAGGACCAGCTTCCTCATCAAAGTCTAATACTCTTGGAGTTATTACCTCTTGTCTGAAAGTACTTTGAAAACCGAGTACTTTGTTGTTCGATACCTTGATCATCGTGATACTTTGAACTTGAACTTGCTCATCGATATCTTGAATGATCTTTTCTTGGACTTTTAGAACTTTCGGGTTCATTCTCTTTAACCATATCTTCTTTCAAGTTACATTCTTCTAAATTCCTCCCAAGTTGACGAAGATGGTTTATGAACCTTTTGGTGTTTACTTGTCTTAGGCGCCTTTGTGCTTTCTTCTTTGATTTGACCCGGATCTGAAATTCTTTAATCAAAGGCGGACAAAAGTTTTAGCCTTCTAAATTTTAACTTCAATTTCTTTATCGCTTGGCTTGAACCTTAGTAGTCTTTTGCAACTTGATTATCTCCTTGTCAAAGCATAATTATCCAAAGTTAAACCTTCACGGGTATAGTATGTGGATCATCACCTTGAATTTGTGAATGTTCCTCGATTGAGAAGCGAGAGCAGATCGTTGTGGAGATGGAGAAGGTGATCTTACAACTTCTTCTTGAACCTCGGGGCTTGGGAAGCAGTACCACTGTGGAGATGCAATACCTTCTTGAGAAGCGGTGCTTGCGGATGCGTACCTTGAGATGCGATACTGCGGTGCGGTACCTTGGATCTGATACTTTCACTGCGCATCATCTTCAACATCGACTCTAACGACTGAACAACTTCCATCATAGAAGTAGTTAATGGTGTATCGGACCTCTGAATAGATCACTTCTTCTAGCCATAAAAGTAAAAATCTTTGCTTGTTGTACAATAACGAGAAGTAAATCGGTAGGCTTGGTACATCGACAAGTTGTTTGTTCAAGAAAACTTGTATAAACACAGGATACATTAACCATTTGGATCCATGATTGATGTGAGAAAGCATGCCATCAAGAATCGACCTTGAAAAATTAAAAACACGATCGTAGCTAATCCCACCATAGCGGATGCTATATTTGACCCAAATTGCTCCCAAGAAGTACTTTTAGCACTAATACAATGTAACAACACATGTATTAAAACTTCCATTGAGGACAAAATAGTTGTTTTCGAAAAGTTTGTTACATTAAAGACCCTTCATAACCAAGATGTCCAAAAGTTTCCCAAATCAACTCCTTATTAAAGCGAATAGCCCCATCATCATCATTAAACAACAAGTCTTCTCTAATGGGGCTTGATAATCTTCACAGTTCTTCCAACAAGCTGTAGCTCTAATATAAAATTCATCATTCTCCATATTATCCCTTGCGGTAGCCCAAAATTCTTGAATCAAGGTTCAATAATATCCGGCTCCACTAAAGAGCATAAGCGATGGGCGACCAGTTAGATAATCAATAATATCATGAAACGCCTCATTATCTTGATCTTGTCTAAATTGGCTACCATATTGTGCTTTGAAGCAGTGGGTCGATTCGCCATTGGTGATTATGTAAGCACAATAAAATTGGAATCGAATAAGAATGAGAGAAATATGGAAAAGATGCTAATGTATTAATATAAGAGGAAAATCGGAAAGTAGTTATTTATAGGTGAGATTTGAAAAATCAACGCCCAAAATAAAACAACCGTTAGCATTAATTACCCTCAATATAACCGTTGGAGCGATGCTTTAATCGACAAAGCGATTACTTTCCACGTATGCGATACTTTCAAGCGGTAAGCGGTACTTTCGGGAAAAGCAGTACTTTGCCAAATTCTTACGTATAAACTAAGTATACACAAATATCCTCCCTCAAGCAATACGGGACTATACTAACCTTTGAATAGTCCTCCCTTAAATGTAGCTCGATAGTTAATCATGCCAATGCTCACCACCAAGTGATTGAATCTTGAAACATCAAAGCCTTTGGTGAGTAAATCGACTACATTATCATCGTGTGAACCTTAACCACATTAATGAGCACGTGCTCATAGCAATCTCGATAAAGTGATGCCTAATCTGAATGTGCTTGGTCTTGGAATGATAAGCGGATTCTTCACAATACAAATGGTACTCTCATTATCAATGTTGATAGGAGTATTTTGAAATTGAACCCATAGTCCAAGAGTTGATTACGCATCCATAAAACTTGTCCACAACGACTTACGTGACTACATATTCGACTTGATGAGGATGTTCTTTGCAATTGTTTGTTTCTTACATTGCCGGACACTAACCTTCTTCCAAGATATTGGCATCCTCCGGTGGTGGATCTTCTATCATAATTATCACTGCATAATCACTATCGAAAAAGCTTCTAAGTGAAAAGGTGACTCTTTTGGATACCACAACCCCAACTTAGGTTGTTGTTTTAAATAACGAAGATTCTCTTTCTTGCATTCATGTGAGAGATCTTTGGTGAGACTTGATATCTTGCACATAAACAAGCGCAAACATGATATCGGGCCTTGATGCGATAAGATACATAAGAGAGCCAATCATTGATCTGTATAACTTGACTTCAACAGGTTGTCCATCTTCATCTTTGCCCAATGAATTGATAGATTTAATAGGTGTAATGTGATCTTCATATCATCAAAATTGAACTTCTTAAGTATATTTGTAACATACTTGTCTTGGTGATAAAAATTCCTTCCTTTGGTTGCTTAACTTGAAGTCCCAAAAGAATGTTAACTCTCCCATTGAACTCATTTGAAATTCCTTACGCATCAATTGCTCAAACTCCTTAACCATGGGTTGTTTGGTAGCCCCAAAGATGATATCATCAACATAGACTTGAACTAACATGATATCCTTCTTGTCTCTCTTGATAAACAAAGTCTTGTCAATAGCTCCCTCACGTATCCATGTTGCAATAAGAATGTAGAGAGCCTCTCATACCAAGCTCTAGGTGCTGATGAAGGCCATAAAGAGCCTTAACCACCTTGTAGACTTTGTTTGGGTGTTTAGGATCTTCAAAACCGGAGGTTGTTTGACATAAACTTCCTCTGTAATCTTGCCATATAAAAGGCACTCTTGACATCCATCGGTAAACTTGAAATCCCATATAAGAAGCAAAAGCAAGAAATATCCTAATAGCTTCTATTCTTGCTACTGAGAGCAAACACTTCATCATAATCTACTCCTTCTTCTTATGCAGTAGCCTTGTGCTACTAACCTTGCCTTATTCTTGATAACATTACCTCTTTCATCTCTTTTGACTCGAAAACCCATCGGTTCCAATAACTTTCTTCCCATCGGAAGATCACATAAAACCAAACCTCTTGAAGTTTAAATTGAAGAAGTTCTTCTGCATAGCTTCAACCCACTTTCTTTAGTCAAAGCTTGAGCAATGTTCTTGGGTTCCTCTTGAGAGATAAAACAAGTAAATAGGCGGGTTTGATGGTCCTTATGATTCGACTGTTTTGTTTGTAGACAAAGCTAAGTAAAGCATTATGAGGTTTAGTAAAACTCTTAGCTCGTGTCTTGTCATCACTCCAGTAGAAGGACCAATGATTTGATCGATGGGATGATTCTTATGAATCCTTAAGATTGGGCTGTGGAACTCCATATGCATCATCAAGTTAGTTAAATCAACATCTTCATTGGAATCGAGAAAATACCTTCATCTGCAAACTCATCATCGGTTTCCTCTAATCCGGGCATGGTAGGATCATCCAAATCATCTAAAATCATCAGCAGTGCGTGATACTTTGGTCGAAAATCTTGTCAAAATCTTGTGAGAGTACTCTGAGTCTTGTTCTTCTTCTTTGCCTCTTCATAAGCTCTCCTTTGTTCATCGGTGTAAGAATGTGCTAATACATCTTGAAGAAGCATCGATTAAGTTCCTCTTGAATAGATTGATCCTCGGAGATAATGAGGATTGTGGTGTGCAATGATACTTTGTTTTGGAGTATCGATACTTTGCTTGGGAACATCAATACTTTGTTTTGGACTAACAGGATCTTCATCGGGGACAACATCCGGTCTAATATGAACTCCATGAACAACATATTGTAAATCTTCTCCATTGTGCACAGGTTGATTTTCTTCTCTAACAGGTACATAATTCATTGAAGGAGTTAAAACCTCAAGATCAAACATCCAATCAGGACTTTTACCTTTCTCATTGTCTTGATCTTCTAAAAACTCAACATGAAGACAATCTTGAATCTTCTTAGTAACTCATTGTATACTCTAAAGCCTTTCTTGTTAGTGCAATAACCCAATAAGTATCCTTCTTGGACTTGCCATCAAACTTCCCAGTTATCAATGGTGTTTAAAATAGTGAGAGGGCATCCAAAGGCTTCATAAAGCGAATGTTGGGTTTATTGCCCATCGACAATTCATAGGGTGTCTTCATCGTGGTTTGGTGGTGAGACTACATTAAGTACATAGCCTTGATGCTTACGACACGCCCGAATTGAATAGGTAGATGGGAATCGCTAGCATTGTTCTTCTTTGCTTCAATCAAAGTCCTATTCTTCCTCTCTGCAACACCATTTTCTTTGTGGTGTTCTTGCAATACTAAACTCCCTCTTTATGCCTTTGTTTGCACAAAATTCATCCATAAGCTTGTTCTTGAATTCGGTCCATTATCACATCTAATACCTCTAACCTTGAGTCTCAATTGGTTTCAAGTGCTATAATCGATTATCGAATAGCATCAAAAGTATCATCTTTAAAACCCAAAAGAAAACCCAATGAATCTCTGCAATCATCGTAACAACCAAGCAGATATTTTCTCTTGTTTAAACTTGCCACGAGAGAGGTCCAAACAAATCCATATGTAATGACTCAATGGTTCTCTAATAGTTCTTTCCTCAAGCTTCTTGCAAGAAGCTTTGTGTTGTTACCCTTCTTGCATGCCAAGCATGGTGATCATTCTTGTAAGTCTTTGAAGGTAAACCTCTAACTAGATTGCCTTTGACCGGTTTGTTGATATTCTTGAAATTAACATGGCCCAATCTTCTATGCCATTGATGTGCTTCTTGGATGTTGCTTTAGCCACCAAACATGTGGCTCTTCCATAAGAATGTAGACTCTTCATGTCTAAACTATACACATCATTTGTCCTTGGTACTCTAAGGACTACTAATTCATCATCAACGAGGCTTAAAATCGGAGGAAAGGATGAGACATTACGTGTCGATGAATAACACGGGATGCTTTTATCACAAATTTGAGAGGCGATAACAAGTTGAACTTAAGCTCCTTCACATATCTAACATTCTCAAAGTCTATAAGCCACCTTTGATAGTTCCTTTGCCGATAATCTTTCCTCCATTGGGATCATTCCCAAATGCAACTCTTCCTCCACTAATATTTCTAAAATCGAGACGGGATCTCTTTGTCTCTGTCATGCTTCGAGCAACCACTATCCACAATTAGATGATCTTTAAGCTCCTCTTACGGGTTGCCCACACACAAAGAAAAGAGTTAGTGATTTTAGGAACCCAAGCCATTCTTGACTTGTGTTCCCTTGTGGAGTTACAAACTCAAATTCTTTGAGTATGTAATTCCCACTATCTTTCAAATGATGATCCGAATTATCTTTTGATCTTTAGCATGTGGATTTTCAAAACTTTTGGTTTTCAACATAAATCTCTTTTACAAGATTATTAGCCTTTTCTTGTATCACAAAACATCGATTCACTTTTTGTTGAAAGTCTTGTGTGTCCTCGGTACCTTCCCTCTTAACCCATTACGGTTTAACACGTGGTTCTGTGATCTAGATCCCTATGTGAATTGTAATACCTTCTAGGTTGATAGTGAGATCTCCTAGGATTCCTATTCCAAGTAGTGTGATCGGTACCTTGTTTTGGTGAGCGATGCTTTGGAAAATCTTGTGAGATCTTGAAGGTTTTGAAAAGGTCTTCTCGATGTGGGTATCTATGATCGGTGTGAAGTTTACGTGATTAACCCTATTTGAATTATTCCAAAGCGGTTTGTTCTCTCTAGGTTTGTGGTTGGCGGATCCTATTCTTTGAAAATTTCCTAAGGTATTACGAATGATGTTCACAATCCTTGATTAAATGATTAGGACTAAAACACACAAAACATAGTTTTCACCCATACTCCCAATATGACTTCTTCTATGTCTATGCCCAAAACTATTGTGCCTTCTAGGTGAATGATGAAACTGTTTTGACCAAAGTTATCCCAAAAGGTTTAGCGATCTTGTTTTGAAAAGGTTTTCTTGAAAGTCTTGCTTGTGGAGCGATACTTTGATTTGAAGTCTTGCTTGATTTTGAACATTATTTTCAACGACTTCTTTGGGTTTTCGGACCTAGATTGAGCAACAAGCTTCTTCCTAAACTCTAGACTATCTACTCCAAATCGAGAAACATCGGGCCTTATGGGTTGATGACTAATGGGATGTGGGACGACATTATAACCTTGTCTTTCTTATACTCGGGAGGTGGTTCACTTATTGAGCCCTCATTACTAGATGTATCTACATAGTTAATGAGTTCATCATCACTAGTGGTTATGTCCTCAAAATCACCTACATCACGATCACTAGGTTGGTTTTCTTCTATGTTATCAAAGTTCATACCAAAACCTAATCCGGTTCTAATGTATGCTCTTCTTTGTTTTTCAACATAAGTAACATGGGACAGACAGATTCATTCGAGTGACAAACTTTTCTAACGGATCATCTCTCTCCTTAGTTAATTTCTCAATTTGACAATTTTACGGTTTAGTTTCCATTCACTAAGTTTTAGCTGGTAATCTGTTGTTCATACTTTTCATTGAAGCCATTTCATTATTTTCATGTGTTATAATTTTAGCTTCCATAGACTCTAAAGTAATTTGATAACCGACCACTCGGATCTAGCCTTAACACAATTATCTCTTTCAATCACATAAGCTGTTAAGTAGTTTTGATAAAAATCATAACAGTTGGAGCATACCTCGAGAGATAGGAGGCGAGTTGGTGAAGTAGCCACCATTGCAAGAAGAACAGGATCATCTTCACTTTCTTTGCTCCAATCAAATCCTCCAAAGCCATCATCGATTCCAAAGCGGCATGTTCGGGTTCTTCATCAAAGCGGTGCTCGGTCCAATGCTTCCTTTGTGTCTTCAACTGCATCTTCCTTTGCTACCATCTGATGAAGTCTTTGGTTCATCATCAAACTCTTCACTCGGTCAACCGATAACTTCTCTTGAGCAACCAAAGCCTTTGTTTGATGGTGGAATTTCTTTGAGCTCAAGTTTTGGCTTCTCGGATGTTCTGTTTGCTTGATACTTAGCAAACACTGCACTCCTTGCAAAGTGACCGGTCTTTTGACAATTGAAGCATTCAATTTTGGATTTGTCAAAGTTATTCCTTGTTTTGGTTTGAAATCAATGCTTTTGCTGTCTTCTTCATGTACTTTTGATCCTTGCGGTGATCATAGCAACTTGCCACGATATCAATTTCTTCAAGTGCATCTTCTTCAATCATGCTAGATCTTCTTCATAAGTGATAGGAGTGGCGGCTTGTTGTGCAAAGAAGGAGCACACAACTTCATCGAGTGCATAGTGGTAGGTGGTGGGGCTGCTTGAGCATATGAAGGGGTTGTAAGCAGTGAGTGCTTTGAGAAGCAGTACTTTGAGGAGAAGCGGTACTTTTGATGGAAATCTTGCCTTCTTTTCGAGATGATAGAAAAGCTATCTTGTGAGACTTGGAATTTGTTTGACCACTCATCTCATGCTCATACACCTTGAGTTGATGATAGAGATCATCAAAGTCCATGACATCAAACCTTGTTGTCCTCGATCATTGTAGCAATCACATGCCATGTAGATGGCAAACTCATAGAAACTTCAAATTAGCATCCTCAAGTGATACTTACGCCTTGTATAACTCCAACATGTTGAGGAGATTTTGAAACCTATCATATCGACATCAAGACTTTCTCTTTCACCCTCTGTGAAAGTTTCAAGCTGTTGCTTGACAAATTTACGTGCATCTTCTTAGAGGCTTCATTCCTCAATCTGGTCTTGAGAGTAGCCCAGTGCTTAGCATCTTTAGCATCATGAAATTTGAGAAGATGACCATCGGAATGGCGAGATAAGAGAATGTTTAGTGCCTTTTCTTGATTCCTTAGGGTTCTTCTTGGTAAGGCGCCTTTGGTGCTATTGGTTGTCCGGGAATATTAATAGGTTGGAACTACTTCATTGCCATTAACAATTACATTCCATAGAGCATGGTGCATAATGGCAATATCTTGCCTCATCTTCATGCACGAGATCATATTCTCCTTCTTGATTATTGGAATTACGAGTGAGGTGATTGAGGGTGGTGGAGCGACTTGATCGACATCTTGAATATTGTTGAAGTAGGGTTTCTTCCTAGTCGAGTTTCCACACAAGCTCGATACCACTTGTTGGATCGATATACTTTAATCAAACTAACTTTAACTAGCTTGTTAAGGTTTAATAACCTCGGATAAATCCTAAGTTATTAACAAAGAAACAACGAGCAATCTTTATCAAGTGCGGAATTTACTTAACAAAGCTAAGAAGAATAACTTTTATTATAAACTCTAAATCGCTTATTATGCGGATACTCTAAACAACTCTAAGATTATCGAACTTCTCTAAAACACTAAATAACTTGTGAATTAAGTAAACTCTAAAACTCATAAACTCGTACCTCTAATGCCAATCTAGGAGTCCTTTTATAGGCTCAAGGATATCCTAGTCGGTTTACAATTTGTATCCTTGTCGACAAGTAATCTAAACATAGAATATTCTAGAGTTACAATACTTTCCATAAGCGAATATAACAGTTCTTTTGTTCTTGCGGTACTTTGACTTCATAGTGCGATGCTTTGACTTTGTCTTTAGCGATGCTTTGACTCTTTGACTTCTTCGGTGCTGCGACTTACGGTACTTTCATATCTTGATGCTTTCATATCTTGACACTTTCATATCCCAATACTAATTATTAACCACGTGTTAGTTCTTAATGTTAATTACATCACTTTACCCATAACTCATTCCTTATTCGCTATAATTCTGGTTCAATTCCGATATAGTTGTATAGTTAATTCATTACAATTCACGTCGTTAAGTATATTTATATACATATACACACACACACACACATATATATATAGTTAACCAATGTTCGTGTTACAAGTCTTACTATTACTCTATACCATTAACCGTTTCCTTAGTACTCAATGTTGATATATAATTAACTAGTTACACATTTCAAATTAGCTCGTTGTTTTATATCGGTTATCACTTTATTTATTTCAATATTCCTCGTAATCTATTTACAACATTTTACCAATTATTGAGTCTATTTCGAGTAATTCCCGTAACCCATATCGACACATCTCAACCATTTTATACTTGTCCATCATAAACACAAGCCCGAGACACTAACTGTTTATTCCATCACAACCAATGTCATCATTCATTATTCCTGGTCTTGACCCGACACCACAATCGGGTTCAACTGACCCGTTTGCACCCTAAGCGGTCCAAGCAGTAGCACCCATGGGTCATTAGACCCGACCAATCTGAGACCCAACCGGTCGACTGAAAAATCAGAGCAATCACAACCTAACACCCCTTCTGATTTTTTACCACATTAAAGCGATAATAAAGTTTATAACGAAATACCAATCAACACGAGACTCTTGTAAACACGACATCATTTTATACCTATTTCACCACATAACAAGTTTATACCCACGAATGGTTTTGTTAAAAAAACTTTTCACAACCGTAACTTCGTTTTATTACTCTTGTCCCCGATAACTTTGTTGTCAAGCTATTAATAACACATTTATAGTCCACGAAAACTCAACATAAAATATACATACAATATCGATAGAAGCAAAATAATAATGTAAACATGAGCGGGTCTTAGCTTACCTACGGATGGCGAGAACGAAAAGGGAGAGAGTACGCGAGAGAAATAAGAAGAGGAGGAGGCGGTGGCCACGGCGTGGTGGCGGTGTGGTGGCCATGACCACCGTAACGTCGGCGACGGGGCTCACGGACGTAACCCAAACAACATAAAACTAATATGCTCGTTTATATTTAGAAAACCCAAGAGATTCGAATCTTGAAATCAAGATCTAGGGCGCGTGTGTGAGTTTGAGGGTGTGTGTGTTACATAAATAGAACCACGATGACTAGATCTATCGAATGGGAGAGGTGGTATATTATATAAAGGTGGTCGGATGTAACCACTCGTAAATTTCCATGCCGATTTTCGTGTCTATTTTTTTTCTTTCGTTTCGAACTATAATCACGTCAAGTTACGGATTATTTTTTTTATGAAACCTACCTCGACCTCGATAATAAAAATTACATAAAATAAATATATAATAAACTTTTTTATTTTTATCTCACCGGGACTCCTAGCCCAACCCGGCCCACTCTTAATTCACCTCTTGGGCTCTCGTCTACCCGCCAAGTCCAAATTTAATTCAATGTGATATCTACAAGTATTTGTCACTAACTCACTAACATGGACGAGCAATGTATCTACTTATATATTATTCAAAATCTAATTCTAATTAAATAATTTTAGTTCATTAACTCTCGGTTTTGAATTCAAGCATATCGATTATCTTGATTACGTATAAGGTACAACTTAGATTGACCCAATTTCTCATAAAGGTTTATAGTAGCAAAATATATGTGCATGATGAAACGTATCACATATCTTGCGTGCAAACACACACATCACTCCCTTGTATATTTTATTTTTTACTTCTCTTTTGCGTAAGACCCCAACAAACACCATGGCCAACATAATTTTTCTTTAATCTCTTCTTTTTGCTTGTAACCTCACGCCATGCAAAACAAACAATTGTTTTCTTCTCTTTTTGTGTCCACCGCTACTCCACACGAAAACCAAAGACTCCTTGAGTAAATATACAAGACACAACAAAGGTAACTCTCCTTGGTCCTTGCATATCATGCGTAACACCAAAAGCTAAAACCAAACCATCACCATGCACCTTAGCCTATACTCTATTCACATAGGTACAAAAGTGGAGGCAAAACAACCAATGGCTCTTTTCTTGTCTTTCCTGTGAACGAGACAAATCAATAACCAAGCACGCTCCATTTTAATATTTGAAACTTTGCTTCTATACTTGATGTCGACACAACAAAAGATCCCCACCTTTGGTCTATGCCTAAACTAGCTAAAGCCTAAACAATATTTTCTTTTTGACCTAGAGCTTCCATGATAACGACTCAAAACCAAATCATGTGTAACTATCAAGCATGCTTCAAAACACAAAACCTTCTTGAATCATCCCTATCACTCGACTAGGACAACACATTTATCTTCTTCACCTCACCTTGAAAGCATGCAGATTCCCTCCTATAAAAACCTCACCATCACTCCTACAATCACTTACAAAAGCAAGTACTTTTCATTTTTTCTTTCTTCACTCCACTGTCGAGCCACAATGGAAAAGAAAAGATAGTTGGTGAATGTTTCAAGATCGTCTAATTCTCGTCGGGATAGTACCTTGATCGTGTGGGTTCAAGGCTAACTCGTATCTCTTTTGCTCGAACTCCTTGTGCCTCGTCGCCACCATTTTAGTGTTGTAAGTCCCATTCGAATCCCTTTCATTTCATGTTCACATCCAAACATCACACGTTAAAACTTCATAACCAACTATGTAAGCTTCTTATAATATGTAACCAAGTCACACAAACCATGTCTTGAATCAAAACCTCGTTCTCACTTTCTTCTAAAACGTATGTCGCGACTAAATTCTAAACTCGTTTAAACTATGGCCCAACTTAAGTTAACCCGACCCTTTGGAAATGAAAATAAGCTCATAGCCAAGAATAAGCTAGAACTATGTTTTTGTAAAAAGTTTAATAAGCTAACTATGTCAAAATGAATATTTGGACTTAATTCACAATTACTTTGAATTTCGGGTTAAATATAAACATTATGGGAAGTTAAGGGTATTTATTAGTGGTGGCAATCGAGTCGTGTTCGTGTTGACCTATTCGGGTTCGCGTATTGGCGGGTTGGTATAACCTCTACCCAAACACGACCCATTTATTAATCGTGTCAAGAAACTCAACCCTAACCCAGACCTACATAACACGTGTAACGCGTTTATGACCTGTTTAACCTGTTTAACTAAATATGTCAAGCAGTGAATAAGGTTGGTGGTTTGTTATTTTAACTAGTTTAAATGCGAAAATGATATAAGGATTTAAAATATAATAAAATAACATACAAATAACTATCGACAATTTTCGAATTATAAGTGTCAATTTCAATGATATTTGAGGTATAATCGTATATCACTCATACTAAGTACATAAAAAATACATTTAATCCACATCCAACATAAAAACTAGGTTATATTTTTATTTTTGAGTCTTGTATACTTAAGCGGGTTCACGGGTTGACTGTTTAATATTTACTCAACCAAACACAACCCGCTTATTAAACGGGTTAGGCAGGTTGACATGTTTTTGACCCAAACATGTTTATCCTCAACCCAAACCCGTTTAACTTCGTGTCGTTTATCGTGTCATGTCGAGAATTGTCACCCCTAGTATTTATTATATATTTCACGTATGCATGTAAAATTCTAAGGTCTAATTGGAAAATATCGGAAACTAGTATAAAAAGGGAAATAATACATTTTATGTCAAAAATGTAAGTTTTGAAACAAAAAAGACTAATTGTAAAAATATAAATTTTTGAACAAATTTCGTAAAAATAGATTTCTAAGGGTAAAAATTGTAAATTCTGAATGAGAAATGTATTTGGGTATAAAGTGTCATTTTTCCAAAGTATAAGGGCTAAACTCGTATATTTTAAAACTTGAGGATAAAAAGTGTAAATTTGAAAAATGTTTAGAAAACTTGTCAACTCATAGCAATTTATAAAAACAAGTATTTTGACAACTTAGAGTTCATAACAAAATTATTAGTCGATAACTAACTAAACCTATATATATTTATAAGTAAATAAATATATAAAAACACTATTAAATCTGACACATCTCAAAGTAAATAAACTAAACTTTTCACAACATTGATACATTTATAAAATAATGCTAAAATCACTCTATTGAATTGAATATTCAATGCTCTATCGTTTGGTAAGTAAACCAAGCGTATATCATTATTCCGAGACTTGCCATCTCGTTCTTAGGTTAGGGTAGGAGCCATTTGCTATATCACACTTGATCTCTTTGTGCTTTATTCATCGAGCGCTAAGGTGAGTTTATATCCCACTTTTACTCTTATTACTTGCTTTATAAAACTATGGGGTGAGAAACATGCAAAACTTTTTGGACTGAGGCGAGATTACACTATTACGTGAAACAACCTTGAATCCCACTATGCTACCGTTAGTTTCCTTTGGGGAAGCGCGATTGTTATGAATAGATCTACTGGGGATGACACCCCCATTCAAGTTTGAACAGATAGGCAAACTTCAAACGTATACCATATCGTATCGATTACGAGTGTACTGGAAATACACTTGCCGAGCCTTTACTTATCATGCTTCTAGATGTATACACACTATCGTAGTTTCGGTTGCATGAACTTGGTACTAACGTAATAGACTTTTACTGCATATAGTATCATTCACGGAGATGCTTATATGTACAACTGTGGTCCAACTTGATTATTTAAACTTAAACCTATGAACTCACCAACCTTTGTGTAGACATTTTAGCATGTTTTTCTTAGGTTTACTTCTTGGCGTGGGCAATGGCAAAGGCATTCGTTGAAGACTGGCATCCGAAGTGTTTTCAAGCATATCTAATACAACTTTTAATGGGATAGCATATATTTTTATGGGCTTTACTTCCGCTCTTTGAATCAATGATGTAAAACAATTTCTTAAATTAATCTATATTTTGAAAATGGTATAGAATTCCCATTCTTTATTCCCTTGTGTTGTGTATATTGATTTAGTAGCACCCCATGACCCGAACGCTTCCGCTATGAAATTTTGAGGGTGTTACAGATTGGTATTAGAGCCAAGGTTATAGATAATTATGTATTTTTCAAAACCTAAACTATAACCAAATTTTCCAAAAAACACTTCAACGCCGCCATAGTTGCCGACGTCTGCCATGCCTTGCCTACTGCTACACGATATAGTCGTGTTATGTGTTACTGCTGTATTTTAGGTTCGTATAAGCTCTCATTTGAATTAAATTTATTATTTCTCAAAGTCATTAAGTTTCTTAATTAACTCACATGTAAACTTTAAATTTGTTCTTGTTTGATTGGGTGTGAAGTTTAAATGTGTATAAACTTATTCTCATTTAAACTTCAAGGTTTGTTCTTGTTTGATTGGGTGTGAAGTTTAAATGAGAATAATATTGATGTAACAAAGCGAATGAAATTAAGGAATAATTAACTTAAAGAGAGTGTATAGTAGATTACGAATGCTTATGCTTGATACCTCTTCATATTAAACTGCGTAACATGCCCACTATTACAATATCGCACTATGCTATGCTCTCATAACTGTTTCTACATTATTTCTTTATGTAACGTACAACTCGTCACTTTTTCTACGTTATTTCTTTATGTAACGTACAACTCGTCACTGCTGCTACGTTATTTCTTTATGTAACGTACAACTCGTCACTGCTTCTATGATATTTCTTTGTGTAACATTCAACTACTTGATTTATATTATACCCACATCTCGTCACCGTATCGACCTCGACGATTTCCGCATCTTAAACCACGAGGACGTAGTTTCTTTTAAGGGGTAGGTACTATAACCACTCGTAAATGTCCATGCCGATTTTCGTAGCTATTTTTTTTCTTTCGTTTTGAACTATAATCACGTCAAGTTACGGATTACTTTTTTTATGAAACCTACCTCGACCTCGATAATAAAAATTACATAAATATGATAAACTTTTGTATTTTTATCTCACCGGGCCTCCTAGCCCAACCCGACCCACTCTTAATTCACCTCTTGGGCTCTCGTCTACCCACCAAGTCCAAATTTAATTCAATGTGATATCTACAAGTATTTGTCACTAACTCACTAACATGGACAGAGCAATGTATCTACTTATATATTATTCAAAATCTAATTCTAATTAAATAATTTTAGTTCATTAACTTTCCAGTTTTGAATTCGAGCATATGTGATTATCTTGATTACGTATAAGGTACAACTTAGATTGACCCAATTTCTCACAAAGGTTTATAGAAGAATAATATATGTGCATGATGAAACATATCACATATCTTGCGTGCAAACACAAACATGACTCCCTTGTATATTTTATTTTTTTCTTCTCTTTTGCGTAAGACCCCAACAAACACCATGGCCAACATAATTTTTCTATACTCTCTTCTTTTTGCTTGTAACCTCACGCCATGCAAAACAAACAATTTTTTTTCTTCTCTTTTTGTGTCCACTGCTACTCCACACGAAAACCAAAGACTCCTTGTGTAAATATACAAGACACAACAAAGGTAACTCTCCTTGGTCCTTGCATATCATGTGTAACACTAAAAGCCAAAACCAAACCATCACCATGCACCTTAGCCTATACTTTATTCACATAGGTACAAAAGTGGAGGCAAAACAACCAATGGCTCTTTCTTTTCTTTCCTATGAACGAGACAAATCAAGAACCAAGCACACTCCATTTTAATATTTGAAACTTTGCTTCTATACTCTATGTCGACACAACAAAAGATCCCCACCTTTGTTCTATGCCTAAACTAGCTAAAGCCTAAACAATATTTTCTTTTTGACCTAGAGCTTCCATGATAACGACTCAACAACAAATCATGTGTAACTATCAAGCATGCTTCAAAAACACAACACCCTCTTGAATCATCCCTATCACTCGACTAGGACAACACATTTATCTTCTTCACCTCACCTTGAAAGCATACCTGATTCCCCTCCTATAAAAACCCTCACCATCACTCTTACAATCACTTACAAAAACAAGTACTTTTCATTTTTTTTCTTTCTTCACTCCACTGTCGAGCCACAAGAGAAAAGAAAAGATAGTTGGTGAATGTTTCAAGATCGTCTAAGTCTCGTCGGGATAGTACTTTGATCGTGTGGGTTCAAGGCTAACTCGTATCTCTTTTGCTCGAACTCCTCGTGCCTCGTCGCCACCATTTTGGTGTTGTAAGTCCCATTCGACTCCCTTTCATTTCATGTTCTCATCCAAACATCACACGTTAACACTTCAAAACCAACTATGTAAGTGTCTTTTAATATGTAACCAAGTCACACAAACCATGTCTTGAATCAAAAACCTCATTGTCACTTTCTTCTAAAACATATGTCGCGACTAAATTCTAAACACGTTTAAACTATGGCCCAACTTAAGTTAACGCGGCCCTTTGGAAACGGAAATAAGCTCATAAGCCAAGAATAAGCTAGAACTATGTTTTTGTAAAAAGTTTAATAAGCTAACTATGTCAAAATGAATTTTTGTACTTAATTCGCAAATACTTTGAATTTCGGGTTAAATATAAACATTATGAGAAGGTAAGGGTATTTATTATATATGTCACTGTTAATACAAATAAGCCGTAAAAATGTTTATTTATATTTTACGATCTTCTAATGTTGTGTCGATAACAAACGTAAAATCATTTTAACGAAACAAATAAAATACGTAAACGGTTTGAGCCAATAGTTTACTAACACACTTACGTTTTCACATAAAACACTAAACAAGTAATAGTGATTTTTACGATTTAGTAATACATATGTACAACAACTAGTGTTTACATATAGGGTGAATATACATAATTAGTATGTATTATAATGGGTAGAAGTTTAAGTATTTGACCCATTGACCAAATACATTGAATATAGTTGGGTATAACCCAAAGTCCATGACCCGTACCATGGAGCATAACCCATAACCCATTCCATGACATCATGCATAAGTCATGAATGGGTATTATCCATGACCCATGGATTTAACCCATGACCCATGGACTAGATGCATTGCACATACTAGATACATTGTATCCACTTGGATACCCATGGTCCAAAGTCTAGTACCCATGACCCATAACCCATGACCCATGACCCATAACCCATGACCCATGACCCAAAACCCATGGGCAAAGAGGAGCATCCCACGGTTCTCCCAGTTTACACTTGACGGATCCCTCAAGTAAGGGATCCATGGGATCCATGGAACAGTAGGCTATTTTCCTCTATAAATGTAATATAAAGGATTTCACAAACACATTAAACCACAATCCATATGGGGCGTATACAAGTTTTAGAGAGAGAAAGGGAAGAGAGTTGGGAACTATGTGAAACAAAGAAAAATAGTATTGAAGCTCTAACCCTCTACCTTGGGAGGTAGAGGGTATTTATAGTGTCTTACAATAAATGCCACCTACGGGCTGTGGATCAGGCATATAGTGGGTAAAGACCCGTCCGTCCTCCACGATGTTACTTAACTAACTACTTATTAACATAACTTGACTACGACTACGAGCTTTCTAACGAATACATATACTTGAGGTGACCGACTCTTTCATGGTTGGATTTTCTAAATCTAACAATCTCCCACAAGGAGGTCACCTCAAATTACACATAATACAAACAGATATTATATTAAGATTGTTCTTGGATTCTTGTTTAAGTTCATTGCTCTGTAGCTCGTAGTCTTTGATTCTTCATGTTTTGCTTGTTTGGATAATTCAAGTGGAGGTCTTTAACTGATCCATGTGATGATGAGTTTTGAGCCAGCTTTGAGATCATTGGCTTGCATAAATCTCTGACTCTTCCATTGTAGTGTTGACATTATGTGATGTTGTGACATTGGACCGACATGCTCACATTTTGGATCATGATTTCTTCTCATCAGAGTAGCGGAAGCTTTAGTTGATTCATGATATTTGCGTGACATAGCGAAGCATGGGTGAGAATATCGAGTCATTGATGCACTAATCATGATTTCTTTTGAAATGAATGTGATGTGTGAGCATGCGACTCTGATTGACCTCTCCATTACGATCATTTATGGCGTTGGGTGTACTGCATACAACAATTAGCAATAAAGCGCACGAAGTTTCTTTGATCACTTTCGTTGAATTGAGGTACCGGCCCACGGTTCCCGTTGATCGATACAAATCTTGTCGTGATCGGTACAATTACGAAGAATCTCCTTAGCGGGGTTTCGCGGTGCTCTAGCTGTTCTCAAACCGGGGCGTCTCAAAGAAGACAACACGGAGTGAGTGAACCAGCGAATTTGACATTCACTGATTGATGAGAAATGATTTGAAAAACAATCGTGTACTGCTCAAAATAAAGTGTTTTTGCAATTCAACGAAGGATTTAAGGAAAATCAATTATCAATCATAAACACTGTTGATACAAAAGTTGGGCTTTCCTTATTTGGAATCCGGTTCCGTATCAATTAGACCTTGATGCTTGAGACTGCGCACTAAAGCGAGAAAACACCGTTAGGCTTATCGTGGGATTGTCTCCACGATTATCCTCCGGCGTGAGAGTAATGTCGGTTTAGGGTTTAATGGAGTTAGGTTTCAAGATCGTACCTTTAATGAATTCGAGATGCCCTTTATATACACGAAATCCTTGTTGGTTTCGTGTTCCCCAACTGCTTCAGCGTATCCGCCTAAGTCGGTCAATTGATACATATCTCATAAATAAGAGATATCCGATATCAAAACCATAAATAACCCGGGTTTGGGCCGTGAGCCCAAACCGTTACCGGATAGCTCATTCGTCTTGGGCTCGATTGCTAGTAACGTCGTTGGTCGGGTTCATGACCGAATCACGGACTATCGTCATCATGTCCCCCGATCTAGTATCAGGGTGGAACCGCGGATGCTAGACTAATAACTGTAGCAAATATATTCCTCGGTAGTGGAAGCTTCAAAGTTTTCCGCCTAAGAAAATCTGATAAATCTAGTCGAATTAAGTCAAATATACGCCCGTAAAATGTGAAAAAGTGGGTAGAGGTGTGTCACGTAAGCAACCCCTAGCCGCGTTTAGAAAGTGGGATCGCGTGTCGATCATCGAATGGATGTGGAACCCTATATAAACTTCGCATCCCTTTTTGTGATCATCACGGTAAAATTATTTCCACCATTGTTAAAGAAAAAGCTCGAAATATCAATCAAGAAAACCACAAACTTTTAAAGGTAACGCGCGCTTGATCAAAATCTCATCATGGTTCTTGGATTGGTGACTTCTCATCCGATATAACCAGGGCGAACTTCGTGAGTTCACTTGAGATATTATATCCGCTTCATGTTGCATCCGTGATTCCATTGCGAGCGTCGATAAGCGGATTTCCCGAAGGAAAGTGGGGGTATACACGCGTTTTTGAATTTGCAAATCAATGTGTGCCTATCTCCTTATTCTTGTGCGACGTTCTAAATTACTATCGCCTACACATATCCCAAGCGCCTTTGTATAAGCGCGGCAAAGATAACAAACTTGAGGTTAATTGCGTTTGTTGGCGATTAACCCACCATCTATCTCTTCGCGCATTTTACCACACGGCGTGGTCAAGCGGGTGGGTTTCTTTTGCTAAGCGGGGACATTGCGGTTTATCTTGAGAAACTAGGCGAGCTTAGGGTGGAGAGAAATTTTTACGGGTTGATGGGCGTTGTTCCTGGGGCTTGACTTCTACCTCAAACTTTGCTACACAGGATGAGCGCCCACTCCACGGAACATCTGTAGCGGATGATGCGAGCGATAGCGCCAATTGTATTCCCATCAATTCCTATCACGAGGAATTTTTGGTGCACATGGGCATCAGTCGCAACTATTTCGATAGTCCTGACGAGGTGCCAACCTTCCTAGACGCGGATGACCAGGGTTGGTGCTCGTCCTTCCTACTCCTTTGCTTTATAAATGTGAGCCTTTCTTTTTACCTTTGTATTTTATATAACTCTTGTTATTGTTTGTTTCGTGCTGCGCAGAGATGGATTTGTTCAGTGTTGTCCATTTGGCAAAGCCTCGCCAGTCCAATGGAGTCGCCTACGAGGAAGGAGAAGTCCCATTTGGATGCTACCGTGGGGTGCACCATGGAGATGGGCTGGAGGAACAGGGGTGGTTCCTCGTTGGCTGAGGCAACCCATTGCCTTGACATGCCAAGCCAGTGCACTCCCTAGAGTGGAGGTTGCCGCGCTGAGGCGTGGGCGAGGCGTAGGGGTCTCATGGTAGAACCGAGAGGAGGTAGTCCAGGGTAAGCGTAAGAGAGCTCACGGTGGTGATGGCTGAGCTCATCCGGAGAAAGCGTCATGTCATTCTTGACGAGTCATCATCGACGACGCATCACCACCCGATCTGGCCGAGGCTGCTCCCCCAGTAAGTATTGTTGCGAAGCACTTATCACATTCCTTGTTTATGTTATGAAATAATCACGATTCTCTTCTTTGCGTGCGGTGTTGAAACCGTTGGGGTGTTGCTTGAGCATTGCAGGAGTCGCCACCCGAGTGAGTCCCTTCGTCTTGACTTTTCGAGCCCAAGAGCAAGGGCGCGAGCCGTTGGTATGCGGGGTGTGTCCATGGACCATCTTGTTGAGGAGCTTGTGTGGTGCTGCGCTGGGCTACATTGGTTCTGTGACTAAGGTCAAATATACGGGAGAGTAGCGAGGCGCCTGAAGGATAAACAAATTGCTCTGCTGGGCGCGGTGGCGGTGCTCGAGCTAAGCGAGGCGTGAGCTCTTATGCCAAAAACTTGCTAGGGAAAAGATGTCATTGCTTACCCAAGTGAGCAGGGCGTGCCGCATTAGAGGATTATAAGGCTACTTACAGGCTCTTGGATATTTGGAGGTGGAAGAATGAGCACTTCTCTCGGTTGGAGGAGTTTCGTGCAGCTGTGGGAGGCTTCTTTGGAGAAGCGAGGAGATGAAGCTTCAAGCTCGGCATTGAATACGATGAAGAGCTGTATCCTCAGCTTGTTTCCACAATTGCTGAGCGCAGGTGGCTCATCAGCCATGGTTTGCGCCTTGCTGCCCTCAACACTTTGGAGTCTCGAGAGGTAATAGACACGTTCGGGAGTGTTGTTCAGTGCGCATTGGTGCGTGGCAAGGCTGAGGCCATAGAAGAGCTTCATCAGGGTGGCCTTTTGAAAGTGCCTGCCGCACAGGTGCCCGGGTATAACGAGCACGCATATGATGATTTGGTCGCTGCGATGGAGAAGATGAAGCTGTTGGAGCATCCTTAGATTGCGCATTTGGAGCGCGACCAGGATTATCCCATAGGTTTGATTATGGAGGGATTAACCTTGGCCCGCCACCGTACTAATGATGCGAGGCGCGACTGGCTATTTTGAAGCTTTGATGAGTTACGGTTGCAAGTGCCTATCTTGGCTCGCCAGCGCGATATCCTGAACCCTTTGCCCTTGAGAGGAAATTCCTTTGAAAGAATCCTTAAAGCCCATGCCATGAGGCTTGCAAAGAAGAAGGCGTGAAGGAAAGGCCATTTGTGTGGTCTTGGCGCGACGCATCTCCGAGATCCGAGCAGGTACACATTAGTGTGGCAGCAGTATCGCGCGGATTCGATCTATTGAAGCGAAAAGAATTGGGGACTATTGCAAACCGTGTTGAGCTCACATCTTAGGCATATAGGCCATAGCTTCTTTGTAAATATCCTTTTGTAAGAACTCGTGGTTCATAATAAGATTTCCCTTTTGTTGAAGGTGTGTTGATCCATATGTGGTTGCGATTATCATGCTTGTACATAGTTATCTGTCTTTGAATAAAAAACGTCCTCGTTGTCTAAGAATCAGACAGTTATATAAGCGCAAATAGTATATGAAGTCCATAATCATGTATGAAAGTCATGATCTAACATACTTGAAACATAATTTCTAAGTACTTATATCATAATCGTGTATGGTGTGATATGCAGCGTACTTTAAATATCATATCAAGGAGTCAAGAGTCTTGATTCCTAGTTTGTTAAACGCGCACAGTGTGCATTGTTGCTCATCCATTGTGGAATGCACATTGAACTTATTCCAACGTCTTGAAAATAAGGTGTTTAACAAGGATGCATGATCCGATATTGATGGGTTTGCAACCCTCTTACTCAACGAGTTATTTAGTAGGTTTACTCATCTTTTTACCATCGTGGGTTTATTAAGTGCATGCACGCCATGTAGGCAAAAGATAAGATAACAACAATGTTGAGACATAAATAATATGTAAATAACAAATTGAAATGTGTCATGAGTTAGCTAGAAACCATGACGTTTTATTAATACTTGCAAGTTTTGTAAAAGAAAAAGACATTTGCCTAAGTAAAATAGAATGTAGATACGGATATTTATTGAGCACTTTACTAAAGTGCGGGGGTGTCCGTCTTATTTGAGCCGTAACCGTTCCTAGAGATAACATCGCTTGAGATTGCAAATGTTCCATGTGCGTGGTAGCTCACGACCATCCATGTCCCGACTTATCGCGCCCTTTCCTAATGATTCAAGGACCTCATAAGGTCCTTCCCTTCAGTCAAGTTTTCATGTATCTTACGCATGGCTCGCATCATTGGCGCGATATACAAAGTCACACAGTGCGAATGAGGCGCTTTGAACTTTAGCATCGTAGTATCCTTTCATTTTTGACTTAGCTCTTGCCTCACATATAGGCTGGCGTTCGCACCTTTCTTCCAACAGGTTCAAGTCTATCGCCGTTCATCGTCATTGGTTGTGACATTAACCCGGTGAGTACGAATAGTTGGCATCCCAATTTTGGGTGGTATGGCGGCACATCCCATAGACAAGAGAAAAGGTGTCTCTCCGTGCTAATTTTGATTGACGTGCGGTGCGCCCACAAAACATGCGATAATTCCTCCACCCACCTCCTTTGTGTTTGTCTAAGCGTGCTTTAATTCCTTCACCGGACTACGATTTGCCGCTCGACCAAACCATTGGTTTGTGGGTGTTTGGTAACAGCAGTGTTATGCAATATTTAGTTTTTGCACCATTCCTTGAAAGGGTTGTCAACGAATTGTTTTCCATTATGCGAAATGATTTCCCAGTAATCCGAAATGGCATCGATATTCTCCCAAACAAATCTTTTACTTGATTACTGTGATTGTCGCGACCGCCTTTGCCTCAATCCACATAGTAAAATAGTCTATAGCCACAATAACAAATTTCGGTCCCCTAACGCAGCGGGGAAGGGACTGCAATGTCGATACCCCATTTATAGAATGGCCATGGCGGCGTAATAGGTGTTAGCTCTGTTGTGGTCGGCGTGGGATGGGTCTATGAACTTGGCGATCGCCCACTTTCTTATCAAATCCGCGCGTCACGGTGCGCCGTGAGGCGGTAGTATCGGCCGTAGGTGTGGGCTACAACGGACCGTGGTCACGAGTGCATCTTGCATGAGCGGCGTGGATCTCTCGGTCGTAATTTGCTTGAAGAGGTCCGACACGCCGAAGCCATGGTTGTAGAAATGAGCGCCGATATAATATACCATCTCGAAGTTTAAAACTACGTGATGTGTGGCGTATTCGTCGGGCGTCATACGCTCTGAGGCGGTATGCCCTTGCTTATAAACTCGACAATTGGAGTCATCCATGTGGACCTTGCTCCTCTATCACCGTGGATATCTCCATCTACGAGATGGATTTGCTCTTAGAGTTTCCACCAACACTTGTTTTGTGGTCGTGCAAAGCTTGTGGATGCAATCTTGCTCGGTGCATCCGCCTACATTTTCCCTCTAGGAACTTGTCGATGGTAAACACAGCCGAAACCACGGATTAGTGACTTGGTCTTGTCGGTATTGAACCATGTTTTCCTCTTTAGCCACATATTCTCCCAACACATGGTTGGCTACTAACGGGAATCGCATTTGCTTCAGGTTGCGTATGCCCATTCGGTGCAATGCGTAATCCAACAATCGGGGCTTCATACTGCTTCGTTATTTGTGGTCGTGAATTCAAAGCGCAATGCGTAAGTGAATTCCATTCATACGGATTCGTGAGGATAAGGCTGCACGACCCGTCCACGCATGAAGATCCATCGTGAATAGGATCCATGGTTCTTGTAGTTCTACCTTGCTTTGTGAAGGTACATCATCGATGTCTGGTTTTCGATGATGAAGTCGCTAGTATCGCCCTTAACCGCGATATATGGCTGTAGGAGATGTTATGTTCACTAGCAACACGCTCCATACGTAGTCGTCTCGATCGTCGGGTTTGGAGATGACTTGCTTGATAGGTTGATGCGTGATCACCCCTATTGGATCGCTGGAAGTACATCTTGTGACCGTTTGGCGGCGAATACTAATGCCAAGACCAACTTCTCCATTGCACTATAGTTAATCTCCGTTTTCTTGAGTGCTTTGCTTACAAAATATACCGGTGTTTGTCTTGAATTCACGTAAAGTCAATAGCACCATACAGCGCCCCTTGAGTCGCGGATAAGTACATAATCAATTCTTCCTGCAGGCGGTAGCGACTAGCATGGGAAGCTGTTGCTATGTGTTGTTTAAAGGTGTACAAAAGCTTCTTGACTTCCGTAGTAGTCGGTGAAAGTCTCCCTTTTTGTACACTTCTTGGCGTCTTGAAGAGGAAGTGACTTATCTGCTGATTTGGACAAGAATCTGTTCGAACCGGCTAATTTGCCATTCGATTGGACTTTCTTCAGCGTCTTGCGGTGAAGGAAGTTGGATAACGACCTTCGTTTTTACGGACACGGTTTAATGCCATCGGGCTCTATCAAATATCAAGGTAACATGCCTTCTATAGCGTAGAAGGTGCATTTCTTAAGTTTAACTTTATGTTGATCTTTTGTAGTGTCTTGAATGTTTCCTCGATGTCGCGCGCAATTAGTCCTCGGTATGGCTTTTTATGAAAAGATCATCAATATAAACCTCTAGGTTGCGGCCCACCTGTTTTTCAAATGCATTATCTACCAATCGCTGGTAGGTGGCGCCTGCATTCTTCAAGCCAAAGGGCATCTTTGTATAAAAATAGACGCCTTGGCTTGTATGGAAGGTCGTTTTCTCCTCATCTTCTTTAGCCATTTGGATTTGGTGGTACCTTTTGTATGCGTTTAAGAAACATTTAAGTGGGTATCCGCACAAAGATTCTACTTTCCAATCTATCTCTGGTAGTGGGTAGCGATCTTGTGGACATGCTTTGTTGAGATCCGTGAAGTCCACACATCCGCCTTGACTACCATCGCTCTTCTTGACCATCCTTTGGGTTGGAAAGCGGTCATGGTAATAAACTTCGCGCATGATACACGCATCCACAAGTTTGTGTACTTCCTCGAAATTGCTTTTGCGCTACTGGGCTGGCCGCACTTCTTACGTCGTCTTGGGGAGTATCCTTGTCGGATTCTCAACTTGTGTTCTGTAATCGGCGTGGTACACCGGTCATGTGCTTTGGTTCACATGCAAAGATATCGATTCTTTTGCAGAGTGCGCTGCGGCCGCCTGCCATTATCGACAGCGATCCCGATCGATACTTCTTGCTCTGGGTAATCAAGATGAATTCGACCCTCGGGTTTGATACTTTAGTTCTTGTATGATACGGGATGTGTCGTCTTGAATGTAATTGTGTTACATTCTCCGGTGGTGCGATGGTATTGTAAAGTAACAATGCCCTCCTCTGGGAACTTGCGCATTCCATGTCTTTGTAGGCGGTACAGCAGCGTATGGCGGATATCCACAGCCTTCAATAATGCCATTGTATGGCGAAGGGGATTGATTACCATAAGTTCATCCGGTCATCACGAAGTGTTCCTTATTACCAACATTGCGGTAGGCATATTTTCCCCATGGGCCATATCTTTTCTCCGTAAAACCGATCGGTGGCGTCACGGCGGGCTTAGCGACTTCGTATCTCGGTCGTGGTCGTTTGAAACAATGTTCATACATTATATCTGCGGATGCTCCTCCATCAACATACATCGGTGGATATCGTGACCCCTGCATTAATTTCGATGGTAGAGGTTTTACTCTGCGTTGTCCATGACGAGGTGGGAAAAGATTTCGCTTCCACAGGAAAACTTTTGGCTGACCTTCTGCCTAGTCTTTCGCTGCCATGATTGTATCATGTAAATGATATCAGCCTTATCTTTAGGTGCTTCTTTCTTGTTCCCAGTCTTTTGCTTATCTTTCCCATCCTTGATGCTCTTAACTAAATGGTCCAATATGCCTTCTTTTACTAGCTTATCAATTAGTTGGCGCAATTGGACACACTCATTGGTGGTGTGGCCCTTCTGTCCATGATAGTCGCAGTATCCGTTCCTCACATGCCGCTCTTCTGGGGTGCGCATTGGTGGGGGTCTCAGGAATTTCGCGCCTTCCGTTGTGAATATTTCCTTTGGAGTCTTGGTTAGCGTGGTATACTTATCATTCTCTCGCCCGCTCCCCATTGCGGTAGTTCTTGTTGCGGTTGCTACTACGGTCAATGGATTGTCTCTAATTTGTTCTTGTGACCTATAGTTTGAATAACCTTTCTTCTTTGTATGTCATGTGACTTCTCCATGGATAAAGGACCTCGTTCGTTTCATAAGTTCATCAAAGGTTTGGGGACCTTGTCGTTCAACCTTTTGATGAGTTCTGTTTATTGACACCGTTCATGAACCACGAGATCTTTAGTATTTGGGACATGCCTTGACATGTATGCATTCGTCATTATAGCGTTCCACATAAGCGCTTGTAGATTCCCAGCATTTGTTTTACCACAGCAAGTTCGACGGGGTTTTGGCGCACTTCTTCCTTTGAGTAAAGTTCGGTGAAAGCGCATACGCAACTCTTCAAAACCACCAATGCTTCTGCGTGGAAGCTTCTTGAAATTGTTTAGCGCATTTCCCACTAATGTGGAATTGAACATGTGGCACCACAGAGTTGTGGCCAAATTTGATGGTAGCGGTGACTCGAAAATTTTAGGTGATCGTCCGGATCACTGTTCCATCGTAAGTTTTCACATTGGGTGGCATCGCCTTCTCTTATCTTCGAAAAATCGATGATGCGGCCGGTGAACGCATCCACCTCTTGGCGGCTCAAGGAAGAGACATATCTTCGTCCTCTGGTCGCGATAACTTCTCTGGACTTCGGTGTCTGTTTCTCTGTCCTCGTTGTCCTTTGGAGGGCGAGCTTCCTCTCTTCGGGCTTGCGCCGGCTGCCGTCGAATCAGAGCTCGAAGAGCTTTCACTTGGGAGTGCGTCGCCCAGTGCATCATGGACCTGCGGCTACCAAGCCTGGCGTGGACATTGATGCGCCGTCCATCATCTTTGTGTTCTTCCGGATATTGTGGTCGACTTCTTTATCGTTCGCAACTCTCCTCCCGATCTGGTAAACCCGGGGCGGTGATTTGTCCCTCTTGCGCCTCTCCCTACGGTGGCCAGCGATGGGCGTCTCATACTCGGTTCGAGTTGAGTCGGGCTTGCAAGCTCGACTCCCCTCTTTCGCTTCCTCTTGCATAAGGGCAGCCAAGGTTTCGTGGTTTTGAGACACGAAGTCACTTGGCGCTAGTTGACGCGAATCCTTCTAGCGAGGATGTACTTTCCACCACTAGACCCCTCTTTCATTCTCTGTGCGCTGGCGGGTTTGTGAGGTCCATTTCGGCACCGATTGATGGGAGTGGTAAAATGGTGCGTTGTGGATCCTTTCTTATTTGGTGGTTGTCGTAGTGGCATGGGTTGTCCCGTGCGTGGTTCCATGTCGTGAAGGCGGGCATGACCCTTGGTTTTAGTCGCCTTTGGTTGTTCGGAGGCTGTTTAGAAGGCGATTCGCTTTGTTGCTTCTTCCTTGTAGGTCACCATCGATCGTTGGCTTAGGTTTCCGTGCTTTGTCATTCTAGTTCTTAGTGGTTGGTCCTACGGATGGCGCCACTTGTTGATACAAAGTTGGGCTTTCCTTATTTGGACTCGGTTCCCATATCAATTAGACCTTGATGCTTGAGACTGCGCACTAAGAAAATAGAAAACATCGTTAGGCTTATCGTGGGATTGTCTCCGCGATTATCCTCAACGTGAAAGTAAATGTCGGTTTTAGGGTTTAGTGGGAGTTAGGTTTCAAGATCGTACCTTTAATGAGGTCGAGATGCCCTTTATATACACGAAATCCTTGTTGGTTTCGTGCTCCCCAACCTTTGGCGTATCCGCCTAAGTCGGTCAATTGATACATATCTCATAAATATGGATATCGATATCAAAACCATAAATAACCGGGTTTGGGCCCTCGTGAGCCCAAACCGTTCTGAGATAGCCCATTAAATCTTGGGCTCGATTGCTAGTAACATGCATTGGTCGGGTTCATGACCCGAATGCGGACTATACGTCATCAAACACCTTTTAATTTTGAAATATTAATACACAGTCGATGTGCTAGAGAAAAGAGTTTTAAGCACAACAACCGGTTTTTCAAAGGTATCCGTCAATCCATATCCTGAACTAGGATTGATTCAAAATTATGAATCGCCCCATTGTTTACATTCGGTTGTCACATGGTTGATCTATTGGATAGATCTCATGCCACCTACCAAGAGCTTGTTTGATGTTGGCTCTAGAAGGCTTTCCATCTTCATTGTGAATATGTTTGCATATCACTCGGATGTTACAGCAATACCACAAGGATAATCGTGGGACTTTTAAAATATATTCTCTCTTTCCTTATTGTGTGAAACAAAGAGTCTTCATTGATTGTGTCCTTAATGAGATTTATTGATTATCTAGTGGCTCTAGACTCGATTGTGCACATTTGGTTCTATCTTGGGAGACTAGGAGAGGGTCTCCTTCTTCAATATCAACCATCTCTAAGAGAAAGTCGATAGATAATGTAGGTTCCCACATGAGAATGAAACAAGTCCTTTTAAGAGGAACTTGGTAGCTTAGGAAGATGTAGTGCGGTCGTCCTTGGGTCCATGACGTCTTGTCTTCAATCACGGGTGTTACCTAGGTAACGACCGGTGCTTATATGAATTGAACCGGTTTCTCCCTAAGGTTGAAATAATGGAGGCTATTTCTTTTCACCCTTTTCACATTTATTTCTTTTCATTCTTCAACCCTTGATGCTTACGAGATTTCATTACTAGAGCCTTGTTGGGTTTATTCTAGTTCTAGCTCTATCTCGGTCCGCTCTTCCCATATCTCACTTTTCTCCTTTTTCATCATGCCTAAGGACTCTACACTATCTAGTGGATTGTCCTGGGTAGATCCCTCAGCTCTGGCGGGATCGTGGGAGCGAATACCTAACCTAATCATCCTTATATCACCATACATGAAGTAAATTTGGTGGGTCTTTTGGTATTGTTCTTACGCCATTGGAACCAATTGAAAACCATTTGAAAATCAATCCGGTACATGTGATATATTATCAAAGCATTTTGTACATGAATCGTTTTTGATTATTTTAGAAAACGGCTCCCCCTCAACATGTGCATCGTATTTTGAAATTGTTTAGCACATATTAGGGAAAACCTGCACCTAGAGATAAATCAATCATGTTTCAATCCTTTGTGGTTTGATATAAATGCTCCCCCTTAACATGTGCATGGAAAATTTGAAATCGTTTGGCACATGCAAGGAGGAGAGCTTGTTAATCACGTATAAAACCATTTATCGAATTATCAGTTTAAATCCAATTTAAATCACAAATTCTCCCCCGATCACAATTTTCAAATCCTTTGAGACTTGTGATCTCTATTGATTTAAATTAAATTTTGAGAGCTTTTGAGGAGAATAGTGACTTGCTTTTGAAAGACATTTGATAAGGATTAGATTTTGAGACTTTAAACTCCATTGACCAATCATGCATAAATATCTTTTGAAAACATAACATTAGCGAAGGTCTTGAATCAATTGTATAAAACATTGTTCTTTTTGATTTTCCAAAAGTAGACCTTGCTCTTTTACGTGTTAATTGTTTGAAAAATAACCTTTTTGATTGAATTGAAATCATTCTCCCCCTCAATCAATGACATGAGTTGTTGATTGAGTGTTAGAGAGTTTGACAAAGATAAGCCCGGAGGATTTTCAAAAATAGAGTCCGAGGTATTTTCAAAGCAATTTTGTTTACATTAGATGACAAATATTTTTCAGAAGAATCATTAGACGGAAAAATATTTGGAAAGAAAACATTTTTCTTTTTGATGACAAACATTTGTCTTAAGAATCAGAGCATGAGATTTAAAAATAAGATTAAGCATGATCCTGTTCTTTCCTTTCAAAACGGGTTACTGCCTGAAATGACAATAAACCACCATTTTTCTCCGTCTTTTTTTTTTTTTTTAACAAAATATGTACATTGAAGAACATCTAAAAACCCGTGACATTCTTTGAAAGTCAACACAAAGTCCGTAGATGATATCGAATTAAGAAAAACATGAAAAAATAACAATATTTTGGGATTTTCAAGATTTTATAATTTTATGGATTTTGAAAATTTTATATTTTCTATTTTCTTTTGTGGGTTTGAAATTTTGTATTTTGCTTTTTAAAAAATATATACAATAGATAGATAAAGAAAACCATTTACTCCTCGTCTTCCTCTTGAAGGCGTTTGAGTGTTCGGTTGAAGACTCTTTAGACCAAGTGGTGGAAAGATAAACTCAAAGCGTTCTCTAGGAAGAGCTTTGGTGAAGATGTACGCTAGCGGTATTCGGACCTCACAAAATAGAGTTCTACCACACCTTTTCCACTTGTTCCCGAATAAAATGATGTCGAATGTCGATGTGCTTTGCTCTTGAATGTTGAGCGTTGTTGCAAGAGAGCAATGACACTTTGTTATCCTGTCTGAGAGGATTTTGTTGAATTCAAAGCCAGTCGGATTATTGGGATCTCATCCATAGGATTTGAGCACAACAAGATGACATGGCTATGTATTCGACCTCTGTAGATGATATAGAAGTACTCATTTGTTTCTTTGAAGACCAGCTCACAAGTTTATCACCCAATGAGCACCTCGGACGTACTTGACGTGTATCTTGACATCTGCATGGTCGGCATCTGCATAAATTTGTTAGTGACATACCGGTGTCCTTGGTACCAAAGTCCCATGTTGATGGTTCCTTGGAATCTTGAAAGACCCGTTTAACCGCTTCAAGGTGCTTTTGGTAGGCTTAGCACGGTATCTAACACACATGCATCGTGACGAATATCGAGTCTCTTGGTGTGAGGTACATCGAGGATCAATCATACTTGATATTTCTTTTGATCTACCATGATCCAGGTGGTCCTCATCCATTTTGGTGCGCTCCACCATGGGAGTGTCAGCGGTGTCACAAGTGTCAAATCCAAATTTCTTTAAAATTTCATTAGCATATTTAGATTGATTGATAAAAATGCCTCGGGACTTTGTGAAATTTGTAATCCCAAGAAAATGACATTTGTCCCATCATTGACATTTGAAATTTGGAGCTCATCTCCTTAGAAAAAGCGGCCACATTCATTGGGGTCGGTCGAGGCAAAAATAATACCATCAATATAGATTTGAGCGTGAATTAAATGTTTGCACGACTTTACGGTGAACAATGTCGGATAAACTACTCCTTTCTTGAATCCGGTAGATAGAAGAAACTTTGATAGCGTATCATACCATGCCCTTGGAGCTTGCTTCAAGCCGTAAAACCTTCTTCAAGAGATAGACATGAGTAGGATGCTGGATTCACAAAACCTTCCGGTTGGGCGGCGTATCGACTTCTTTAAGATCTCCGTTAAGAAAAGCCGTCTTTACATCCATCGATAGACTATCATATTCTCACTTGCGGCATTAGCCGGAAGATTCGATTGCCTCGATGCGTGCAAGCTGGAGCAAATGATTCTTCAAAGTCAATACCTTCCTCTTGGCGGTATCCTTTTGCAACCAATCGAGCCTTGTTCTTTAACACATCACCATGCTCATCAAGTTTTACATTGAAGATCCACTTTAGAGCAATGATCATAGCTGCGGTCGAGGCGGTACTAATTCCCATACATTTAGTCGATCAAACTCATGAATTTCTTCTTGCATGGCATTGAACGGTTGTCTTCATTCATGGCGGTTTAACGTCTTTTGGTTCGATCTTAGAGATTACGGAGTTGAAGAAGCACCATAAGGCATCGATTGCAAATTGTTTACAGTGGATCTTTGGACAAGAAAGGTTTCCAATGATGTTGTCCAATGGATGATCATGTGTCCATTTTCTAAGGTGTTCATGTGGTTGTTGTTGAGGCTGAAGTAGCGAGTCATTTTCTCTGATGAAGATGGTTCGATGATGGTTCGAGAGCAAATATGTTCTCAATGGGAGCATCTTGAGGAGTAGCAAGGGATTATCTCCATCATAGGTGCGAAACAATTCCATGATGTACACTCGATGATTGAGGATTTATTGATGAGACAGTGATCGGTGACGCTTCTTGACTTAATGACCACGAGCGAAGGGTTATCGTTGGCGGGGATAGGGCGACCTATGTTGATGGATTTTGGATCATTAGCAATTGGCTCATAGTGTTCATCAAACATTGGATCAAATAATTTCTTCAAATCATCTTCGGCGGTGGTACATATGGAGTTGTTGGTGAGGATTGCATACAAGAGTAGAGCGATGGGACTACTTGATGAAGGTTGTGATGCGGGTCAGGCTGGGTTGTCTGGAGCCATTTGACCGATCGACTCATCAAGCGTAACGTGAATTGTTTCCATGATATTTGGGTTCTTTTATTGTAGATTCGGTATCCTTTTACGCTTGGTGCATATCCTACAAATACTCTAATGTCCGCTTTAGCTTTAAGTTTGCCTAAGTCTTGACCTCATTAGTTGGATAACACAATGCACCAAACACATGAAGGAATGAAAGATTAGGTTTTCGATTGTGGACAAGTTCATATGGAGTTTTTCCATGAGATGTGTGAATTAGGGATCGATTTTGAGTGTAGCATGCGTAGCAATGGCTTGACCCGAGAAACATTGGAACCTTTGAGTAAATCAACATTGTTCTTGCGGCTTCCACAAGAGTTCAATTTCGTCTTTCAACTACAGATTACATTGTGAAGTTCGTGGAACACTTCTTTGATGTTGATTGCAACACTTTCATAAAACTCACTAAGTTCTTTATTAACAAACTCGGTTCCATTGTATGTTCGGATGATTCGATAGTTTTGTTAAGTCGAACACTGCTGTTGTTTGATAAGTTTAATGATGATATACGGGTTTCATCCTTTGTCATAAGAACTTAACCCAAGTAAATCGAGTAATCATCAACCACAACTAACACATATTTCTTCCGTAAATACGCACTCTCATGGGTCCATAAATCCATGTGAATGGTATGAAGAACTTCCATAGCGAGTTTGTAGGTTTGGGTTTGTGGGCATACTTCTTGCTTTTTCCCAATTGGCATCTTGAACAAAGATGATCCTTTTCATACTTTAGTCTAGGTAAGCCTATTACTAAGTCCTTTTGGAAAGATCATTTATGGTGCGAAGTTCAAGTGATTGAGGCAGCGATGCCATAACCACGACTTTGTTTTGAAGCCTTTGACAACAAGCAAATTGGAGAAGACTTCATCATATCTTCGATAGAGATGGTGTATAGGTTTGAACCACGTGTTCCTCTTAAAAGTTACGCACCATCAAGTTCTCTAACGAAACAAGTATGTTTTCTAAAGGCCACTTCTAGATCGAGAATCACGAAATTGACCGACGAGAGAATAAGTTATGACCAAGACCTTCAACCTAATATACCTAGAGATTACACTATCACCAACAACATAGTCTCCATAACCCATAATTTCACCAAAATGATCATTCCGAATCTAACAGTCCAGATGAATTTACTCACGAAGTTCATGAGTAGTGACCGGTCTCGGTCATATGCTTGGAGCGGCTGAGTCCGGTACCACGAGCGATTTGAGCGATCTGCGGTTAAACACGAGACAAGAATGGATAAGCGGATAATTGGGATCCCATGCAGAATGGGTTCCACTTGGTTAATGTGATGATTGGACCACCCATATCGAGCGAAACAATGAATTCATTAGGGACGGATGTTGTGCTAGTATGTGAATTAGACCTATTCAAAGTATGTTCACTTCTTAAAGGAATAGTTCTACCGGTAGGCATCCATTTCCTAATGGGCCTTTGGTCTAGATAATCCAGGGCACAACTCATTAAGATTAAATTTGCGTCCGATGGGTATACTGCGATAACCTACATTCTTGAGTTTTCTTCTGTGGGTTTCCTTTGTTTTCTACCCTTCTTCCGCCTTTGCTTTCTAGCCTTCTTAGCTTGAATTTTGGCATCAGCAGTTTTAGCGGGTATTTAACTGTGATAATCAAACCATTCACACCACATTCATGATTAGTAGCAATCAAGCACTCATCATTACATGTTTTGTCAAAAGTAGCGAATTGAATTAATTCGATGCGCTTATAGCTAATACTAGAATCAACACGATTCGTTTTATTCAACTCAAACTTAAAGTTCCTAGGGTGGTCTTCTACTTTCTTCCACTGAACATTCCTAGCTTGCAAGGTCCTATCATTCTTTGTGTTGCCTTGAGGCTTTGACATGCTTGCTTTGGTGTCACTTTTTACTCTTGTAGAGGGAATGGGAACATTAGTTGGTATTGCTACTTTTTGCTTTTCAGGTTTAGAAGTGCTGGGATCTGAACTACTTGAAGGCACATTGAAGCTTACATGCTTAACTTTAGGCATAGAACAAGGCATCACAGCTTTATCTTTCTCACATAAGGATTTAGGGCATGTTGCTCTTAAACATTCTAACAACTCCTGAGATCGTTTGGCCTGAATGCAAGCAAACCTAATTTCTCTATCAAGTGGCTTATTTATGAAATCCTCTTCTACAATCTCACGGAGACATTCTAGACTATCCTTAAGGTGGCGAAATAGTTATGAAACACAAGTTCGTTATTCCTAAGATGAGGAGGAATGTATTTATGATCGAGTATATTTAGAGCTGCGAGATGACTTTGATGCAACATTCTCATTAAAGACAAGTGGCATTTTCCTTTTTCTGTTTCTTGATTCTCAATTTCTTTTGTAAAAAGTTATTTTTTATTTGTTTTTGTCACGGTGACTTTCATTGAATCATATAACTCTTTAAAGTGTAGTTTAACCTTTTCATTTCTTAGAAAACACTCATTTTCCTTTTGTAAAACATTAACGAGGTTTTGAAGATGAAAATTTTGAGAAGATTGAGAATCTAAAGGTGGAGGCATTTGGGAGCCATTTCTTTCGCCCTTCAATTGTGAGATTTGGGCACTCAATTTTCTGATCGTGTTACAATGAACTTGAATTTCTTCATCACGTTTGTTTATTTCAAAAACTGCATCAAATTCAAGAGCATCTGAGGATGTCTTTATATTTGAGGTTTTAACATTTTCTTTGAGATGTTGATATTTTAATTGCAAAGCAAAATGTTCAACTTCAATTTAGAAAAATGTTTGACCAAGTTATCATGATCATCACATTCAATTTTATCATGCATTTTGAATTTCTTTGTTTCAAGCTCAATGACACGATAATGGGAAACTTTCAAAGCAACAGATAATTCATGAAATTGAGAAGCAGTAATAGAGTGCTTAGTAACAGTATAAAACACATCTTGAGCCACACAACTCAATACTAAGTTCTCATTTAAGATATGCATATTTTTCCTTTCAATTTCATTATATTTGTGTTCCCGTTCATAGTCATTGACCTCAACCCTCATTGCATCAAATTCCTTTTCCATTTCTTTAATATCCGAGTTTATTCCTTTTTGAAGAATTTCAAATTGACCTTTTAATTGTTTAAAGAAAGGCATTACCTCGGATAAATAGCATTCTTTAGTTTGCTCAAAACCCTTTCCCTTGATTATCGGTAGGTGTGATCCTTTTCTTACATGTCTTCTCAAAATCAACAAATAGTTGATAAACAACATATAGGTGATTAAGGTCTTGCTCTTAGTGGGAATAGATCTAGGAACTAAATGCATGGGTGTATTCGGAGGATACCACGGTTGTTGGAGCATTTTCCTAAGGGGTGTTCGTTTTAACAAGTGCATTAGCTTTTGCATATCTATGTCCTTTTTCCAAAAAGCTGTACGGGGTTAATAGAGTTTGAGGCTTAAATCATTAGAAATCAATTTTCTTTAGTGTAATCATGGGGTTTGAGCGTTATGTTTTGCTTTTACACTCGGGATCTTTAAGCTTCATATTCAATTTTCCTAGTAACTTCATCTAATTGCCTATCTTCCTCGGTGCACTCGGTATAACTAGGTTTACGCCTATGCTTAAGGATTTCCTTACCATCATATATTACCTTGAGCTTTTCTAGCCACTTTACCATATTCGAGTTGGGTTCCTTTCGGGGAATGCTATGCTTATCGTGAGAACTCTATGCTTAGTGATCATGTGAGCGATCAGATGGTATTCCTTGTATGTACAACTTATTTTCAAGCTTGTTTTCAAAGTTTTAGATTGGAAAATTCATTCAAAGTTTTGATTCCTTAGCATTAAATTCTTGTTTAAGCACTTTAACATTATCACAGGTTCTTGTTTTTGCTTAACAGTTTTAGAAAGCTTTTCTTGTAAGGAGTTTAACTCTTGTTTTAACACTTCTTCTCTAAAATTACTTCTTCTAATAATTATGCGCATTTGGTCATCCATTTCATGCTCACGGGTGGTTAACTCAAACTTAGCACGTTTTCATAAATTACAACTTGTTCTTTATAGGTATTCGATTCGAGAGATAACGAGAATCATTAGGGGCGCATGGGTGTATTCATAAAAACAAAGTCATCATTGATTGCGGAGGATGCATCACTTGGTACAATCTCACTTTCACTTTGTATCACATATTGATCATATGGGACAATGTTACTATTACCCATATTATCCATATCGATTCATTAGTTACATGTGATTGTACTTTGTTATGCATCTCTTGCTCATCAACTTCATCGTATAGTTTTAATACCTCGAGATGATAGATTCTTTGGAAGGACCGACTCTTTGTGGTGATGAAACCTTTGGAGAGACCATTGGTGAAATGCTAGCCATGAAGATGGTTTGGGCGGTTGGTTCATCATCAACATCTGAGTCATATACATCACATTCGACTACACGAAATGCATTAGGATGATTCGACCCATGTCTTGCCTTTTTGTTCATCCACATCGACATCATAGGTCTTGGCATTTCCCTCCACAAGAAACAGCAATTCCTCTTCATCCAAAACAGCTCGATTATCCTGAGCTTGTACCAGCAACATCTTGTCCTTGATGTACTCTGCATTTTGAGGACATTTTGGAGATGTGCAGTTCCTTGCAATGTGTCCATCACCACCACAGTTGTAGCACTTGATTGGCTTTACTTGTCCTTGGTTGGCATTCCTTCCTCGATTCTGATTAGCCACATACCATCCACCAACTCCACCTCTTCCTGTTCATCGCCTTCCTTGAGCTGGTTGTACCATAACCTTTCCATCTCGACAATAGCATGATTGTGAAGATTGGATGCGATTCGATTTCATTGTTAGTGTGAAGGCATTAGTATGTGGAGTAAGGGTCAAGTTTTGTTTAACCATAAGAGCAGTTGATTGATGAAGTGTTCCATGACTACATCGACATCGGTTGCTTGAACCTCGGATCGGGAATGAATTTGTGATTACCGTTTCCAGTAGGTATGACTTGTGAAGCTTTGGTAGTGATCCCTACATTGGTGTAGAATGTTGTTGAATCATTTGATGAGCTTGCTTCTCCCTGTTTGGATTTGAACTGATCAAGAATCATTCGTTCAAACATAGCATGTCTCTCATTCTGAAGCAGGAATGCATACAATTGCTCATAGTTATTATTCTTTAATCCTTTGGTTAGCTTCACAAAGGTGACAAATTTGTGCCATTCGGGATTCATGTTGTTCACAAACTTTGAGTTCAACTGAATATTTGGCATGGTCATTTTGATATTTCTCATGTCATTCACAAGCTTGTGGAATCTCACGTAATATTCATAGACACTTTCTTACGGTTTCATCTTAAAGTGCTCAAATTCATCATCTGATTGTGATTCTCTGTCTTCCTTAGTTAATTCGAACACGAGAGAAGCATCTTGATATTATCCCAAGCGCCTTGGCTTGGTGTTGTGATTGATCAACTTGTAGATGTCTTTTGGAAGACCACAAGTATAATGTTTGAAGCCACGATATCAACATCGTATCTCTTTTCTCCTTATCACTTGAGCTCATCATACGTCTTTGGTGCATCCAATCCTAAGATCCTTGTTCCATCGGCGGTTTCAAGTATGTCTCTTGTTGTCTCAATCGATAAGGTCCTTCATAAATTGATTTGAATGTTGACCCCATTTTCCTTTCCCAAACAATACAACCTAATTCGTTGAGCCCATGAGTCATAATCGGTTATGTCAAGCATGGGTGGGCGAGTATCGATCCGGTAGCAGGCGTCCTCGACTACGATAGAAAGCGATAGTAGATGCGTTGTTAGACATGATTACAAGTTCTACGGGATTTTACTATTCTTTGATTAAACGGAAATTGATTCTTTCACGGATTTTACTAAACCAAAGAACAACCGTAAAAATGTAGCACGAAGAAGTGACAAGTCTAAATAGACAAGTAGCTAAGCGATCAACTCGCTTTGGTATCAACTCGCTAAACAGTCAACTCGCTTCAAAGACAAGTCGCTTAACACTCAAGTCGGCTTAAAGAAACAACTCGCTTAAAACCCAAGTCTCTTAAAGAGTCAACTCGCTAAATAGCCAAGTCGCATACGAGACAACTCGCAACAACCAAGTCGCATAAACCAACTCATTGTCAATACAACTCGCTTAATGACCAAGTCGCTTTAGAACTCAAGTCGGCTTAAAGAATCAACTAAGCAATAGCCAAGTCGCATAAACCAACTCGCTTCCGAATGACAAGGCAACTCGCTTGAAGAAGCGTTTTACCGTGGCTCAACTCGCAGTACAATATTCAAAAACAACCACTTTAACAATCAAAAAATTGCCCAACTATGATGATTCAAGCCTTCGATTCAAAACCTAAGCACATATGATGATCCTAAACACAAAGTACTATCAAAATTCAAACTTTAACACAAGAAATTGACCAAATGATTCAAACTCTTCTAAACACTTATAACCCCAAAACCTTATGAAATCCACCAAAATAAAGAGCATGAAAGATGAGTGATCAAACCATGGCTCTTGATACCAATTGTAATATAAAGGATTTCACAAACACATTAAACCACAATCCATATGGGCGTATACAAGTTTTAGAGAGAAAGTTAGAGAGAGAAAGGAAGAGAGTTGGGAACTATGTGAAACAAAGAAAAATAGTATTGAGCTCAACCCTCTACCTTGGGAGGTAGAGGGTATTTATAGTGTCTTAGAATAAGCGCCACCTACGGTTTGTGGATCGGGCATCGATGGGTAAAAACCGTCCAAGTCCTCCACGGTGTTACTTAACTAACTACTTATTAACATAAGTTGACTACGACTATGAGCTTTCTAACAAATACATATACTTGAGGTGACCGACTCTTTAATGACTGGATTTTCTAAATCCTAACAATAAATAGTGAGCCATTTCTTCATTTTGGGTTGCCACTTCAACACATACTTTCTCCTAGTATTGTAAACCTTCTAACCTCTGATCCTAAGGATCTCTCTATGTAGTTTGTGTTTGTTTTTGTGTGATTCTCTAGGTTCCTCTTAAAGGCGAGATCACCACCTTTTTGAAGTCGAGCAAGCTCAAGTCCATGAGTTGCCATGCTTCGTCATCATCAAGACTATTGAGGTTCTCTTGTTGATAGTTCTTTCTTCTTCCTTAAAAGTGTTGTGTCAAAGGCATTAGTAAAGGATGCCGAAAGAGTCAAGACGGAGGCATTAGTGAAAGGTGCTTAACGTCCGTGTCAAATGCATTAGTGAAGGATTCCAAAAAGAGTCAAGACGAAGGCATTAGTGAAAGGTGTCGAACGTCCGTGTCAAAGGAATTAGTGAAGGGTGCCTAGAAGTCGAGTCACAAGACATTAGTGAAGGGTGTCTAGAAGTCAAGTCAAGAGGCATTAGTGAAAGATGCCAAGGGTGTACAATCGATAAGGTGCATCGATGTACAAATAGAGATAGGTTGTATCAAGGACTTTGATATCCTTGTTGATGTTGTAACAAGGTGGGTCTCTTTTGGGATAGGTGTAGTGTAGTGTTGGGTAGTAGTTCCTCCTTTGTAATGGAACTCGGTATTTAGCCTTGTCTTGGGATAAAGGGTAGGCGACGTTGTGTTAGGTGTGGTTCTACCTGGTGGAAGAACCCAATGTCTAGCCTAGTACCGGAAAAAGAGTAGGCGACGTTTTCAAGGCTTCTCCGCCACAAGGAGTTGGTGTCGTGTAGTGATTACAAACTCTCGAGTAGGTGACTCGGTGAGTGGAGTATGGCAAGGAATGTGTCCTTGTAGCCGAACGACTATAAACACTCGTGTCGTGGTTATGTGTTTCTTACTCTTTATCTTTCCTATACACATTTACATATCTATCTATCAATGTCCAACATACACATCTAAATAGATTGACATAACTCGATCTAAATATTTTAAAACGAAGATTAATCGGTAAAACTAATCAAACCCCCTTCTAGTTTTCCACAGTCACGTATGCATGTAAAAGACTAAGGTCTAATTGGTAAATATGGGAAACTAGTATAAAAAGGGAAATAATACATTTTATGTCAAAAATGTAAGTTTTGAAACAAAAAGGACTAAATGTAAAAATATAACTTTTTGAACAAATTTTGTAAAAACAGATATCTAAGGGGTAAAAACTGTAAATTCTGAATGAGAAATATATTTGGGTATAAAGTGTCATTTTTCCAAAGTATAAGGGCTAAACTCATATATTTTCAAACTTGAGGGTAGAAAGTGTAAATTTGGGAAAATGTTTAGAAAACTTGTCAACTCATAACGACTTTATAAAAACAAGTATTTGGACGACTTAGAATTCATAACAAGAATTATTGAGTCTATAATTAACTAAACCTATATATATTTATAAGTAAATAAAATATAAAAACACTATTCGATATCGACACATCTCAAAGTAAATAAACTAAACTTTTCACAACATTGATACATTTATAAAACAACGCTAAAATCACTCTATTGAATTGTATATTCAATGCTCTATCGTTTTGGTAAGTAAACAAAGTATATCATTATTCGAGACTTGCATACCGTTCTTAGGTTAGGGTAGGAGCCACTGCTATATCACACTTGATCTCTTTGTGCTTTATTCATCGAATCGCTAAGGTGAGTTTATAGCCTCACTTTTATTCTTATTACTTGCTTTATAAAACTATGGGGTGAGAAACATGCAAAACTTTTTGGACTGGGCGATTACTATTCGTGAAACAATCTTGAATCCACTATACTACCGTTAGTTTCCTTTGGGGAAGCGCGATTGTTATGAATAGATCTATTAGGGATAGCGGTCCCATTCGAGTTTGACCGGATAGGCAAGCGTCGAGCGTATACCATATCGTGTCGATTCGAGTGTCTTTGGAAATACACTTGTCGGGCCTTTACTTATCATGCTTCTAAATGCATACACACTGTCGTAGTTTCGGTTGCATGAACTTGGTACTAACGTAATAGACTTTTACTGCATATAGTATCATTCATGGAGATGCTTATATGTACAACTGTGGTCCAAATTGATTATTTAAACTTAAACCTATAAACTCAGCAACCTTTGTGTTGACATTTTAGCATGTTTTTCTCAGGTTTACTTCTTGGCGTGGGCAATGGCAAAGGCATTCGTTGAAGACTGGCATCCGAAGTGTTTTCAAGCATATCTAATACAACTTTTAATGGGACAACATATATTTTTATGGGCTTTACTTTCGCTCTTTGAAACAATGATGTAAAACTATTTCTTAAATTAATCTATATTTTGAAAATGGAATAGAATTTCCATTCTTTATTCCCTTGTGTTGTGTATATTGATTTAGTAGCACCTCATGACCCGAACGCTTCCGCTGTGAAAGTCCGACGACGGCTGCCAGAACCCTAGAGAGAGGGTGGTCGGTTTTTAAGAGTGAGAGAGAGTGATATATGTGTGTCTTTATAGAGAGAGAAAGGAGATGGTGAAAATTAGAGAGTGAGGAGAGTGTGGGGTATTTATACCACCAGGAGGGACCCAACTTATACTAGTGAAACTACAAGGGCAGAAATGAAATTATCAAAAGGGACCATACATGTAACTTTGTAAAACTTTTGATATATTAGGTTCGGGACTCGTTTGGACTAGCGAACGAGGGATTCGTGACTCGGGAGTTGCGCCAATGTTTTTAAAATAATATTTTCAATAAAAATGATATATAATACGACTCTTATCTTAACTTAGATGGAACCGAATGCTCTAATTATTGTTTCTTCGTTTATGACGCATCGAGGGAACTACGAGTTGTCACAATCCCATGATCAAATTCTCGGATGGAGACATGTTCTTTGTTTTATTGATCTACATTTGTATCATCTATCCGATCCTTTATATTGCTTTAAGCATTGAAATGAAATATAAATGATGTCATAGTTTTCTCATTTCATTCTCGCATAATGTGTTTTTATTTTTTTCCCGCACATTCAAAACCCCAACATGTTTGAAACTATTAGTATACGCTCAAGAATTAACATTGGCTAAAACACATTTCATTTTGTAACATATGAATTTGTAAAAATAGATCCTACGTCAAAACAAATTTCTGTCAAATCTGCATATCTCTCGGATCACGATTTCTAGCGGCGGATCCCTTTTAAAGGGCAACCGCGAACCGGAGGAGGCGATGGCGAAACTCATGCAACATAAAAACCATTTGATGAAAACGTACCATAAAAGGAAAACCTCACTAAAATATCAAAAGGAGTAAGTTAAAAATATGGGAGCGTCATTTTTAATAAAATAGAATTGACAATAAAAAAGTTAGGAGATCCTATCATTTTACCATAGCTAAAAACCATGATTAAAATACTCAAGGGTATCACCAACCAAAAACACTCTCACTCTCTAAGTCTTACTATGTACTAAAACACTCATGAATAAAAAAAATTCTTTTCATGTCTATAGGTCTCATCATGTCTCATGAGTATGACTTCGATCATCAACACACCTATGTCTATATTCCAAACATATCTCTTGAACCTAACACCCCTGGCAATCATGTTCGTGCATTCAATAATCTCGAAACTCATTTCTTTCATGAAGGATGTGTTGTTGACTCACCTCTAATCTTCCAAGAAGGTATCAATACTTCATTCCGTACCATAGGACTAGAAGTTCTTCTCGGGATCAACGAGAAAATTTGTCCGCGGTTTGTTTTGGAATTCTTCCGTCAAGTTGAACTCGTTCGTAACGAGGATCGTTCTCTATCACTATGGTTTTGGATCAAAAACCAAAGTTTGTTTTAACTCTTGAGCAATTTTCTCACATTCTCCGAATTCCAAATTATGGACAATGTGCTTTCACTAAAGATTGATCCCTTGATTCTCTCTTGATACCGTTGTTTTGTATTTGAGATTGTCTTTTTGATAGCATTTTTGTAAGTTGCGTTAATCAATTAATATTAACATAATAATAATGCCATTTTTTGTTGGAAGGAGCAATTAACACCATTTTTTGTGTCCAAGAGAGTTATAGTACATAAATAGTTTGTGCACATAAAAAAATGTGAATACAAACATTTATCTTTCGTCTTTATGTCTCAACCTTTCACTTTTATATCGTATAATTTCAGATATTAGCATTCATATGAATATGGTATATTGGAGTCATTTTTGCATTCTAGGAAGAGAATGCATTAATCTCTCAAATATTAGCATTCATGTGATAAGATATATTGGAGTCATTTTTGCATTTTAGGAAGAAAATGCATTAATCTCTTAAGTATATATGGGTTTAGTCATTTTTTGTTGAGAATAGAATACTTTTTATTGTAATAATCTTTTATGGTATATATGGGTCTAGTCACTTTTGCATCGGATGAGGGAACGGGATCTATTTATATAGTGTAAAGAGCAAGGTTGGATCAAGTGGTTAACACTCTTGCCTCTGGAGATAGAGGTCAAGGGTTCGATCCTCACCCCTTGCAAGGTCGGAGGTCCTTTTATACCTTTGGTAGAACCGGAAGCAGCCTTTCTACCTTAGGTAGGGGTAAGGTTGTCTACGTCTCAACCTCCCCTATACACCATGGAAGACGGTATTGGGACCTATAACTTGTGAAAGACGGTATTGGGAGTTACTTTTATTTTTTATATTTATATAGTGTAAAATTACTTAACCATTTAATTAATTAGTGATCTCAAAAGATTATTAAAAGTTCAAGTATTCATCCGCTAAACTTTAGATATTGAAACGTTTCGGGGCCCAGCTATAGTTGAATACAGGTTTTAAACGTCTAGCCATTTAAACACTATAGTTTCTTTTCTCGCCACAATAGTTGGCCGAAATTTAGTTTTCCACTTTTAAAAAAGACCATTTTTCTTTTATAGTTAGTAAAGATAAGTTGATACAGCCATGCATTTTAACATTAACTCAATTAACTTGCAATAGTTTCTATCTTTGTATATCTAACTTCCCATCTTTAAAAAAATCCCATATGTGTTTCATCGTTGTATAGCAAACATTATTTCCTCAACATTCAACAATGCATTAAAGATAATTGGTTTCAATATTCAACCTTCATTTTCAACTTTCAACTTTCAACTTTCAATTTCCACTTTCAACATTGGTTTCAATATTTTATGTAGTAACGATATAGTAGGGTACCCAGCGTTTGTGACGGGTACCTATAACCAATCTTGAGAAATAGATCTCGATGAGATCTGATTCACCAGTTTGTATCGGTTTGAACGGGTCATCTCTAGTTCGTTTTCGGATGACTTTAATTGGTTAGCCGAACCGGTGGCGACACCAGTTTCCGGTTGAACACGTTGGTCGGGTCCGGTCCGGTTTTCAAAACTATATGTAACATCAACTTTTTAGCTTGTATGAAGTTTTGTGTGTTTTATTAATTTGTATAACGTGTATAATAACATGTACTTTTCGTTTATGCTGTTTTAAAAATAACATGAATTAGTGTGTTTAATTATTTTATATTTTGGATTATGTTGTAGCTTCTTTAAATTGTATGTTATGAAATTTTTATTGTACTTTTTAGTAAGTGATGTTTTAATTGTTTGTTTTTAATTTGGTATATGTGCTATTAATTGGTTGTACAATGTGAATAAATTATTGTACTTTTAAGTAATGGGGTGTTTTAATAAAAGTATTAATTATACTTATGCATTTCTCTCATTTAACCAATTTTAACTATTCAACTTTTCGACTTTTCACCTTTAAGTGTTTTCATAAAATATATATATACTATTTAAAATTTTGTATTGAAAAAAAACACATATGGTTCATGGTAGTGTTCCTAGTGATTGCACATATATTCCTTGCTATTAATCACATGTAAATCAGCGTGAAAAACTCGAATTTAACCAATAAAAATAAGTTGGATCCGTTGATTGCTTCTTAATGGATCAACTCAGACCTCACTACTGAATCGTTCAAAGGCATAGATGTTTGATAAGAAAATTAATGCATCTGAATTGTTCAATTTGCTTCTGAACGATTTTACTTGAGTGGGGCTCCTAAACCATCCGGCACGTCAGCACCTCAACAGTATACCTATAGCATGCAACGGTACTTAAACATAGTGTGGGGTCTTAGTATTAGAGATAAATAGTAGACCCAAGCCCGGTTTGTGGGCTTCGGGTCCATTAGGGTTTCATATCTCTCATGTCATTGTCATTATAAATAGTGATCAATAATAAACATAATACCTACGGGTTTCATTGTCTTAACATGGTATCAGATGTTTTCATCAAATAAGTTGGATCCGTTGATTGCTTCTTAATGGCCCAAGCCCGGTTTGTGGGCTTCGGGTCCATTAGGGTTTCATATCTCTCATGTCATTGTCATTATAAATAGTGATCAATAATAAACATAATACCTACGGGTTTCATTGTCTTACATGGTTTCGAGCAGGTGCGATCCTCGAGACCTAGGTGGCTATGTTGAGCCGCCTACTCTAAGCCACCGTCAAACCTACTATCTCCTATCTCAAAACCTAAAAAAAAAAATAATAAATAAAAAAAAAAATCAAAATCCACCGCCTCTCCTTGGTCTCTGCTTCTCCTCTAATCTCTCTTCATACTACCCTCTAATCTCTCTATCTCGGCCGTCAACCCATCACTTTTGCTAGCTGTCATTATAATCTTTCTTTTATGGTTTATCGATTCGTGACATTCGGTTTTGAAGATTTGTACCTTGATATCGGATGTTTTCATCAAATAACTAGTTATTGCTTTAATGTTTTATTTTGTTTTCTACTTGATCCGAGCTTTTGCGATTTGTAGCTTTCGGACTGAGATGTATTAGAGATAAATAGTAGGCCCAAGCCCGGTTTATGGGCGGGTCCATTAAGTTTCATATCTCTCATGTCATTGTCATTATAAATAGTGATCAATAATAAACATAATACCTCGGGTTTCATTGTCTTAACTTAGGTCGCCTTTTGGCAAAAGTAATTATCGGTGTCATTTGACTTATCATTCTTTATCATATTTCATTTGTTGTTATGTTTAATTGACAAATGGTTTATCGAGTTCTTTTATTTGTTGAAATGGGCATCAACTATTTTACTCGAATGAAACTCTGTTCTCAGACCCATATGTATTCATGTTTGTTCTTGCGTAAATATTTATAAGCAAAGACCAAAAACTTGTAGTATCAGCTAAAGCTTATGCAAAAAACATATTTACATAATTTAGAGTATATATTAAGTAATAATTACATATTAATTCATTTTGTGAATTTACGAAAATAAACAATAGGAATCCATCTTGTACATGCAATACAATGTTAAATTTGTAAATTTATGCCGATTCGGACCGGTATCTACAACACTTATCAAACACCCATTATCATTCGAACCAAGTTCATACCACGACCTTTGTATTATTCAGAGTTTAGAATCATTCAGCACTAAATCATTTGGTTTTATCAAACAACCCCTAAATATTTGGGATAAATGTCGGGAGGCGACTAATTCATGTTTAAAATATGGGATTTGCTATTCATTGCCCAGTAGGCAATTTTTAAACATTTAATATTCTCTTATAATTTCTATTTTTGATACCACCTTACATTAATTCATTTATTCATATCATGTAATGCCTATTCTACCCTTTTTTTATTTAAATCATTTCTTTTCAATTTGATTAAGTGTTGCAACAATAACAGTAACGAAATTATGTACTTCCTTCCTTAGGCAACTTTTTTTGATCATAAAAAGTGTAATATAAACATTCGAGTATTGATTAAACAAAGTTAGTCAAATAATTAAAAAAAAAATAAGTAGTATCACAGTTTTCTAGCTTTTGCCTTGGTGATTATGTTAAGAAATATGAAATGTGTTCCTCAATATATAATAGTAACATGAATGCAAAAGTACATTTTATTTTAAAATCCAACTTCAACAAATTACGATACTCAATATTTCAAAGAAAAAATAGGATTCAAATCTTGATTTTCTAACATAAGTTTTTTCTTCTTCGCGGCATGTCTTGAAATGCCGTTGCTCTTACCAACAAGTTCTTCCTTCATTGGGCCTGTGCTAATATTATGACCAACACCTTAACATAGGCTACAACTGTGTACTTTGTAGAAAACTAGAAGGGGGGTTGAATAGTTTACCGATTAAAAAACTTTGTTTTGAATCTTATTGAAAAGATCAATTGATATTGATCTTAGATATGTTAATGAAATATGCAAGCAATATGTAAAGAGTAAATAAGGAAAGAAATGATCAAACCACAACAAGTTGTTTATAGTTGTTGGTCTACAAGGACTCTTTTCCTTGCCCTACTCCACTCCCAGTCTCACACTCGAGAGTTTAACTTCACTAGTCAACAAGCTCCTTTCACCGTGGAGAAAACATTTACACTTCGCTACACTATTTCCGACACTAAGCTAGATGTCGAGTTCTTTCAAAGGGTACAACTTCTCCCACACAATGTATTTTGAGGACTAAAATACTAACCACTCACTCACAAGATTATGATGGTTTAATACAACAATGAAGTATGAATCAACACTAGATCATACAACACTAAACAAACAAGACTTCCAACTCTCGTTTGAAGCTTGAATGTGACTTGATCTTCTTTGCTACAAAAGAGATCACTACTATGATATGAACCGAGTTAGAAAGGTTAGAGAAGATATGTATGAAAGTATATTAGAAAGGGATGAAAAACTACTTGGCTTGGCATTGCTATTTATAGCCAAAATGGACGGGGTGTCCACGGACATGGAACCCTTAAAGGGTTCGCTTGATGTCTCAATTTAGTACCGCCAGGGTCGGTGACCAAGATATCAAATCTTGCCAAAGTCAACTCTATCTAAGTGAGATTGTGCAAGATATGAAGAGTACAAATCACACAAAATATCTAATGAAATCTTCAATGATTTCCATGATGCATTACATGATGTCATATGTTGTATTTCTATTTTTAGAAATATGCAAGTACTTAAGTAGTGTTTGGTTTAAGAACCTAACACATTCTAAAACTATTATCATACATAATGATTAGAGTCATATCAAGATGTCACTAATCATAAATGTAAATACTTGAATGATGAATATATTGTTTGAAAAAGCTTGTTTTAATATCTATTAAACTTGACAAGCTTTAAGCTTTTATACAAATTAAATTTACTTTTATGCGTTAACAAAACTTAGGTAAATATCAAAATATAAATAACGTTTAATGACGATATTTGTATTAACAATCTCTCCGTTTTTGTTGAGGCAAAATATAAATTTTATTTTTATAAAAGATACAAAGTTTGTGCAAGAGTTATAAAATATTAGTTTTAGAACTTGAAAGAGAATGATAATGCAAGTGTATGATGTTTGACTTTTACGAAAGTCAAAGTATTCACTAGTTGATGCACGATGTTGACTTTTGAGAAAGTCAAAGTATGCGATTGACTTTTAAGAAAAGTCAAGTATTATCAATGATGTATCTGTTTGACTTTTCGGAAAGTCAATGTCGGTTGACTTTTTAGAAAAGTCAAAATATAATCAAGTTCTATATTTTCTCCCCCTTTTGTCTCAACAAAAGAAGTGGCGATCGAGAATGTAATGAGCGAGCCATTATCTCCCCATGATCAAAGCTCCCCAAATTGGGTGCTTAATGGGAAGATACATGGATTGTGAAAATAAAGCTACAAAAATGTTAGTAATAATGATCATTCATAAGCATTTCCAAACACTATGTAAAAGTACCAACACTATAATAAAAACACCATTCATTAGTTAAAATGTTCATGAACAAAGATCATGAAAGGAGAACACAATGATATGTTTTAGCACAATAAAAAAAAATCCTAAGAAAAGAAGAACTTGAAATGCTAATCTATGACCATCCTAGTTAGATGGTGGATGAGAAAGAGCGTTGAGGCGCTCAAGGATATGATTGAGGATGAACCTCATTTCCTCTTGGAAGTCATGGACCATAACCCGGGTCCTTTCCACGGTTTGGGCCGTTTGCTCACAAGTTGAGCAACCATGCCTAGGAGGGTAGAATGTTTGGGGAGGTTGTGGTGGTGGAATGGTAGATGTGTTGGGGATGTTTGGGGTGGTCATGATGGAGGCAAGCAAAGCATTTTGCATTTGCATAGTCTCGCTTAAGTGAGAATCCACCATGCCTTTGAATTGGTGGAGGTTGTGGAGTTCCGCTTGAATCTCTCTCTAGTGGGATTGGCATCCCCATACACTCTCAATGTCCTCAAGATGAGGGGACATTGATGTGGGAAGTGGATGGTCCCCATACAAAGGACCATGAATGTCTTTGTGAATGGGGTGGAAGAGAAGAGTTTAGGTCCTAATGGGCGTTTGGGTCAAAAGATGACCGAGATGACTCATGAGCAATCCGCTCAATTGTGCCAAATGATGGCAATGGTGGTGGATGATTTGGCCTAGGAGGCAGTCATCAAGTCCTCAAGAAAGGATTTGGTGAAGTTGGTGGAGTGGAGAATAACTCCATAGGCATGAGAGTAGGAGACCTTGGTGGTGAAGGTGGTGAGGGTGTCTTGGATGTTTGGATGGGTGCCGGAGGAGGTGAAGTTGGTGTTTTTATAGGTGGTGGAGTGGTGATCACAATGTGTGATTGAGTAGGTGTAGCCAAGGTAGGTTTGTATCATCTCGGATTGGAGATGAGATTGTGAGTGGAGAAGACTCGGATGAGGAGCTAAGGTTAACGAGCAACAAAGCCTCACACTAATTCTAGCGGTTTTCTTGCAAGTTTTTGGAGAGGATTTTGTCATTTTGACTTGGGTTTTCTTTGCTAGATAATAGTAAGAATGAAGAAGGTGTGAGGATGATCATGGTAAAACCTCTCAATTTATAGAAGTGAAAATATTGGAGAAATGTGTTTGATTTGATGTTAAACCATTGAAGAGATGAGGTTCTAATGATTTGGAAGTGGATTGAATGCTAGTCATATCACCCAAGTCAATCCATTCAAGAGATGGAGTGAAGAAGAAAAGATTTGCAATAAATGTGTTCTAATAAGTGGAATTTCCTAACAATCGGATCACCAGCGGTTTGAAGGTACCAAAATTTGGTTCCTTCCTTTATGTAAAGGGCTCCTTGGGTGGATTTTTCAAATTTTGAATTTTGGTGGGAAATGGATTTCTTATATACCTAAGTGAATTATACTAGTTCTAATAAGGTATAAACTAGTTAAGATTGATTTATAAGTAATGAATGGTAATTTGGAATCACGAAGAGTCGAAATTCGAGAAAATTACTGGAGGATCACGGCACCAAAATCATACAGTAGGAACCTAAAAGGGTGCGTCCGGGTCACTTTGCTCTGTGCTGCGGTGCCATTTACATAGCAGACGGTACTAAATCGTTGGTGCCGTGCGGTCGGAGTCTGGAAAACAAGGCAGTATGTTTTTAGGTGTGTGAGGCACTTTTAGAAACACGAAATTTTTCTCAAAAGGTGTTATACTAAACATTTCTAGTTAGGAAAAGTAAATAACACATGTATAAACATAGTGGAGCATAGATTTTGAGCAAGGCTTATTGATTTTCACATTATAGCGAAAATGGGTAAAATTTGATAGCATACTTGTGCTATCCCCCTGCATAAGATTGTTAGCATACATCAGTTTTAGAAGTTATATTATCATCCTACAAAATAAAAACAACTAAATAGTATCAAACATTAATGATAATGTATTGTTCCAAACACTCCTTAAAGTACCCTCATTTGTCCAACTTCTTGTAAATCTTGTTCATCATCCTACCAAGGCACTTGAACATTCCTTAGTATGCTTGAATTCCATGATTCATTTTCAATCTCGGGAAGAGGCGCATAATACTAGTGAGGTGGGAGGCGAGAGCTTGGAAGACCATCCTCGGAGCTGTTTGATGATGATGATGATGAAGTTGGAGGTTTTGCTCTCTTGCCTTTTGTCTTAGCAACTCGTTCATCACTCGAAAGGTACAAAGATGTGAGGATGAGTTCATAGTGAAGGTGCATCCCTTTTGGGGTTGGTGGAATTGGTGCAAAGTTTCTATGGACCGGGTGAGAAGCATCCCGTATGGAAGAGCAACCGATCCTTGAGTTGGAATATCAATCATTCTCCTAGCTATGTAGTAGGCTAAATTGAATGGTTGTCGGGTGGACAAGTTGTAGAGCATGTGACAAAGGCAAGCGTTTATGTGATCTATTTCCTATGGTGCTAATGGCGTTGGCTCTAAGTAGCTCCTCCATTTCTTAAATTCGGACTTAAGTTCATTTAGCTCCATTCCATATGGATCTCGGTTTACCTCTTTTCCCTTTCGGGTAACAGGTTGTATCACCCTTTGGGTTAAATAGGTGTTCACGGATAACATCCTTATCGGCCAAACAGGATTGGTAGGGAAGAGTGCGGTCATTGATTGTATCAAGAACGTGAGTGACCACTTATCTGAGTAGACGCAAGTCCCTCGGTTGGGAATTCCTAGCACTCGAGCAAAGTCGGCTAATGTGATGGTGTAGTCGTTTTGAATGATTCTAAACCTAAGACAAAATTCATCATCGTCTTCATCACTAAAGCGGACACACTAGCATAGAATTCTAACACAAACCTAGGACAAATTGGTTCATCGATGTCAAGGAGACAATCGAATTGAATGGCTGCTAGTTCTTCCGAAGATTGGTATTTTCAAGGAAGGATGAGTGAATGGTTCTACCCTCATGGAAATACCTTGATTCTAGACCCTTAAATATTTCTACTTGATCCTTGGTAAGTCCTTTGGTTTTGTGGTGTTTGGGAATGTAGTTAAGGGTGACTTTGTGATCATAGAATCTTGCGGCTACTATGGTTATTCCTAAGGACAAGAATTGATATGTTAAAAATGAGAATAAACTTTAACGTTTTGGTTCTAGTGTGTGCCTATATGAAAACAATTTGGAGTTGCGGTTATCTCGACTCATTTTATGCACAAAAATGATTTTAGTGGGGTGTTTGGCAAATACCATGAGATAACCCAAATGCTCCTAATTTAATGTGGCTTCATTTGAATATACCCGGGAATGCATATTAGTTATGCAATACCTTTAGTATTCAAGAGCATGCAAGTGATGAAAGTCTAACGTTTCTATTTGTATTTAACAATGAAAAATTGTTTTCCTACAAGTGAGAAGCTTTTCAAAATTTTGACATGGGGTGTTTGGTTATTTGAATAAGGCCTTATAGTTATTATCTATTAATTAGTGATAAACATGATGTGTTTATGCAATATGATAATGTAGTACCTAATTTTAATGACTAGTTATGCAATTTGCCAATTGAATTCATATTTAGTATAAAAGCATACATAAAACCCCATGTAATGATTTGTGAAAGTTTTGTGCATAAATAAGAATCCTAGACTCAGAATTGAGAGATAAAATGTAGATAGGATACTTACAATGATGTTATCTTCTGTGATTAGTGAGAGGGAAGGTGTCAATAATGAGCTTGGTTTAAGTTTTACACGTTTTGGTAAAGTGGGTTTTGAGGAAGAAGATGTTTTGTAGGTAGTATTTTTGTACAGTAGACACCACGGACCAGACGGTACAAAATTTTGGTTCCGTCCTTGTTATCGTTTAATCACCGTGGCTATAGTAGCAGATATAAAACAAAATTGTTTTGGTTTGACTATTCTAATGTTTTAGGCTATGTTTATCCTACATGTTTGGTTCCATTAACCTAAACCGAGTCTAATAAGATTAAAGGTTCTCGTTTAAGAAGTGAGTTAAGATATCGGCAATGTTGTCTTTGGAGGATACTTTCTCGATTGAAATGTTTCCTTTTTGAACATTGTCGAAGAAAAATGATAATGATTTCAATATGCTTTATGCGAGCATGTTGAGCAGGATTCTTCTTGAGATCGATGGCTCCTTGTTGTCATAAAGTATCACAATGTCGTTGAGATGAATTCCGTAATCTCGAGAGCTTGCTTCATCCAAAGAGCTTGTTGACATGCCTTTAAAATTTGAGACGTACTCGGCTTCGATAGTTGAGATAGCTAAGGCCGTTTGCTTCTTTGCAAACCATGAGGTGAGACAATGTCAACAAAGTGCAAATACCACTTGTACTTTTCTATCGACATAGTCACCGGCATGATCCAGTCGGCATACACTATGGTTTCTACACCGTTCCTTTGGGATACCATAATCCTAAACACGTTGTTCCCTTAATGTATCTAAAATCCTTTTAAGGCTTCTAAGTGTGATGCCTTTGGGTTTTCTTGAAAGCGAGCACATAGACAAACACTAAACATAATGTCGGGTCTACTAGCCGTAAGATAGAGTAGGCTACCAATCATTCCTCTATATTTAGTGTTATCTACGGATTCACCTTCTTAGTCCTTGGTGAGTTTAGTGTCCGAAGACATGGGTGTTTTAGTTGGTTTGGAATCTTCAAGACCAAATTTCTTAAGCATGTCTTTTATATATTTAGATTGGTTAAAGAAAATGCCATCTTCTAGTTGTTTAATTTGAAGTCCTAAAAAGAAGTTTAACTCACCCATCATACTCATTTCAAACTCGTAGGTGCATGATTTTAGAGAAATCATCACATAGTTCTTGACAAGTTGATCGAATATAATGTCATTAATGTATATTTGAACAATGATAATATGTGATTCCTTTTTCTTGGTAAAGAGTATTATCTACTAATCCCATAGGTATTTGTTATCAATAAGAAAAGTCTTAAGTCGGTCGTACCAAGCTTTTGGTGCTTGCTCAAGACCATACAATGCTTTCTTGAGTTTGAAGGCATGATGTGGTTTCTCAAAGTCGGTGAAACCGGGAGGTTGAGCAACATAAACTTCTTCGTTAATAAACCCATTAAGAAAAGCACTTTTAACATCCATTTGAAATAATTTAAAGTCATAAGCACATGCATAGGCAAGTAATATTCTAATAGATTCGAGTCTAGCTACCGGAGCATAAGTTTCATCATAATCAATACCTTCTTGTTGATTATAGCCTTGTGCAACAAGCCTAGCTTTGTTTCTAGATACTATACCATTTTCATCCATTTTATTTGAAAAACCCATTTCGTTCCAATTATGGTTTGATCTTTAGGTTTTGTAACTAATTTCCAAACATCATTTCTAACGAATTGGTTTAATTCTTCTTGCATGGCAATTACCCATGATTCATCTTTTATTGCTTCATTTATGTTTTTCAGTTCTATGGTGGATACAAAACAAAAAAAATTACTTTGATTTTGGGCTTGTGACCTTAAGGTTCTTTGATTAACTTGTCCTATGACTTTTTCTAAAGGATGATGTAGAAAACTAGAAGGGGGGTTGAATAGTTTACCAATTAAAAACTTTGTTTTGAAACTTATTGAAAGATCAATTGATATTGATCTTGAGTATGTTAATGAAATATGCAAGCAATATGTAATAAGTAAATAAGGAAAGAAATGATCAAACCACAACAAGTTGTTTATAGTGGTTCGGTCTACAAGGACTCTTTCTCGCGCCCTACTCCACTCCCGAGTCTCACACTTTCGAGTTTAACTTCACTAGTCAACAAGCTCCTTTCGCCGCGGAGAAAACCTTTACACTTACACTATTTCCGACACTAAGCTAGATGTGAGTTCTTTCCAAAGGTACAACTCTCCCACACACAATGTATTTTGAGGACTAAAATACTAACCACTCACACTCACAAGATTATGATGGTTTAATACAACAATGAAGTATGAATCAACACTAGATCATACAACACTAAACAAACAAGACTTCCAACTTCTCGTTGAAGCTTGAATGTGACTTGATCTTCTTTGCTACAAAGAGATCACTAATATGATATGAAACCGAGTTAGAAAGGTTAGAGAATATATGTGTGAGAGTATAGTGGAAAGGGATAAAAAAAACTACTTGGCTTGGCAATGCTATTTATAGCCAAAAATGGAGAGGCGATCACACGGACATGGAACCCTTTAGGGTTCCGCCCGTGTACTCATTTTAGTACCGCTGAGTGCAGCGACAAAGATATCAAATCTTGCCAAAGTCAACTCTATCTAAGTGAGATTGTGCAAGATATGAAGAGTACAAATCTACACAAAATATCTAATGAAATCTTCCAATGATTTCCATGATGCATTACATGATGTCATATGTTGTATTTCTATTTTTAGAAATATGCAAGTACTTAAGTAGTGTTTGGTTTTAAGAACCTAACACATTCTAAAAACTACTATCATACATAATGATTAGAGTCATATCAAGATGTTACTAATCATGAATGTAAATACTTGAATGATGAATATATTGTTTGAAAAAGCTAGTTTAAATATCTATTAAACTTGACAAGCTTTAAGCTTTTATAAATTAAAATTTACTTTTGTCGTTAACAAAACTTAGGTAAAGATCAAAATATAAATAACGTTTAATGGCGATATTTGTATTAACAATCTCCCCTTTTGTTGAGGACAAAATATAAATTTTATTTTTATAAAAGATACAAGGTTTATGCAAGAGTTATAAAATATTAGTTTTAGAACTTGAAAAGAGAATGATAATGCAAGTGTATGATGTTTGACTTTTTATGAAAGTCAAAGTATTCACTAGTTGATGCATGATGTTGACTTTTCAGAAAGTCAAAGTATGCAGTTGACTTTTTAAGAAAAGTCAAGTATTACCAATGATGTATCATGTTTGACTTTTTCAGAAAAGTCAAAATATAATCAAGTTCCTATATTTTCTCCCCCTTTTTGTCTCAACAAAAAGAAGTGGCGATCGAATGTAATGAGCGAGCCATTATCTCCCCTGATCAAAGCTCCCCCAAATTGGGTGCTTAATGGGAAGATACATGGATTGTGAAAATAAAGCTACAAAAAATGTTAGTAATAGTGATCATTCACAAGCATTTGCAAACACTATGTAAAAGCACCAACACTATAATAAAAACACCATTCATTTGTTAAAATTTTCATGAATAAAGATCATGAAATGGGAACACAATGATGTGTTTTAGTACAAGAAAAAATAATCCTAAGAAAGAAGAACTAGAAATGCTAATCTATGACCATCCTAGTTAGATGGTGGATGAGAAAGAAGCGTTGAGGCACTAAGGATATAATTGAGGATGAACCTCATTTCTACTTGAAGTCATGGACCATAACCGGGTCCTTTCCATGGTTTGGGCCGTTTGCTCAAGTTGAGCAACCATACCTAGGGGAAGTATGTTTGGGAAGGTTGTGGTGGTGGTAAGGTAGATGTGGTGGTTGTGTTGGGAATGTTTGGGGTGGTCATTATGAGGCAGGCAAAGCATTTTGCATTTGCATAGTCTCACTTAGTGAGAATCCACCATGCCTTTGAATTGGTGGAGGTTGTGGAGTTCCGCTTGAATCTCCTCTACAGTGGGATTGGCATCCCACATACACTCCTCAATGTCCTTAAGATGAGGGGACATTGATGTGGGAGTGGATGATCCCCATACAAAGGACCATGGATGTCTTTGTAAATGGGGTTGAAGAGAAGAGGTTTTGGCCCTAACGGGCGTTTGGGTCAAAGATGACCTTGGTGATTCATGAGCTATTTGCTCAATTGTGCCAAAGGATGGCAATAGTGGTGGATGATTTGGCCTATGGGGCAAGTCATCCAAGTCCTCCAAGAAGGGATTTGGTGAAGTTGGTTGAGTGGAGAATAACTCCATAGGCATGAGAGTAGGAGACCTTGGTGGTGAAGGTGGTGAGGGTGTTTTGGATGTTTGGATGGGTGCCGGTGGAGGTGAAGTTGGTGTTTTTGTAGGTGGTGGATTGGTGATCACAATGTGTGATTGATTTGGTGTAGCCAAGGTAAGACTTGTATCATCTCGGATGGGAGATGAGATTGTTAGTGGAGAAGACTCGGATGATGAGCTAAGGTTAACGAGCAACAAGGCCTCACACTAATTCTAGCGGTTCTTGCAAGGTTTGTGAGATGATTTTGTCATTTTTACTTTGGTTTTCTTTGCTAGATGATAGTAAGAATGAAGAAGGTGTAAGGATGATCATAGTAAAACCTCTTAATTTATAGAAGTGTAAAATTATGGAGAAATGTGTTTGATTTGATGTTAAACCATTGAAGAGATGAGGTTCCTAATGATTTGGAAGTGGGTTGAATGCTAGTCATATCACCCAAGTCAATCCATACAAGAGAGATGGAGTGAAGAAGAAAAGATTTGCAATAAATGTGTTCTAATGAGTAGAATTTCCAAACAATCGATTTCCGGATATGAAGGTACCAAAATTTGGTTCCTTCCTTTATGCTAAAAGGGCTCCTTGGGTGGATTTTTCAAATTTTTGAATTTTGGTGGAAATGGATTTCTTATATACCTAAGTGACTTATACTAGTTCTAATAAGGGTATAAACTAGTTAAGATTGATTTATAAGTGATGGATGGTAATTTGGAATCACGAAGAGTCGAAATTCGAAAATTACAGGAGGAACCACGGACCAAAATTTTACACGGCGGAACCCTTTTTAGGGTGCATTCGTCCCTCAGTGTCTGGTCGGTACCAATTACATAACGGACGGTACCAAATTTATGGTGCCGTCGATCCGTGGAAGTCCGTGAAAAGTTAATGATACGTTTTTAGGTGTCGGGGACTTTTCGAAACACGAAAATTTTCTCAAAAGGTGTTATACTAAACATTTATAGTTAGGAAAAGTAAATAACACATGTATAAACATAGTGGAGTATAGATTTTGAGCAAGGCTTATTGATTTTCACATTATAGTGAAAATGGGTAAAATTTGATAACATACTTGTGCTATCCCCACATGAGATTGTTAGCATACAATATTGTTTCAAGTTATATTATCATCCTACATAATAAAAACAACTAAATAGTATCAAACATTAACGATAATGTATTGTTCCAAACACTCCTTAAAGTATTCTTATTTGTCCAACTTCTTGTAAATCTTGTTCATCATCCTACCAAGGCACTTGAACATTCCCTTAGTTTGTTTGAACTCTGCTGATTCATTCTCGATCTCGGGAAGAGAAGCGTAATACTCATGAGGTGGAAGGCGAGCTTGGAAGACCATCCTGAGCTATTTGATAATGATGATGATGGAGTTGGAGGTTTTGCTCTCTTGCCTTTTGTCTTAGCAACTCGCTCATCACTCAAAGGTACAAAGATGTGAGGATGAGTTCATAGTGAAGGTGCATCCCTTTGGGGTTGGTGGAATTGGTGCATAAGTTTCTATAGAGACGGGTGAGAAGCATCCCGTATGGAAGAGCAACCGATCCTTGAGTTGGAATGTCAATCATTCTCCTAGCTATGTAGTAGGCTAAGTTGAATGGTTGTCGGGTGGACAAGTTGTAGAGCATGTGACAAAGGCAAGCGTTTATGTGATCCCTATTTCCTATGGTGCTAATGACGTTGGCTCTAAGTAGCTCCTCCCATTTTTTAAATTCGGGCTTAAGTTCATTTAGCTCCATTCCATATGGATCTCGGTTTACCTCTTTTCCCTTTCGGGTAACTCGGGTTGTATCACTTTTTGGGTTAAAAAGGTGTTCACGGATGGCATCCTTATCGGCCAAACGGGTTAGGTAGGGAAGAGAGCGGTCATTGATTGTATCAAGAGCCGTGAGTGACCACTTATCCGTGTAGACACAAGTTCCTCGGTTGGGAATTCCTAACACTTGAGCAAAGTTGCTTAAGGTGATGGTGTAGTCGTTTTGGTTGATTCTGAACCTAAGACAAAATTCATCATTGTCTTCATCACTAAAGCCGGTCACACTAGCATAGAATTCTAACACAAACCTAGGACAAATTGGTTCATCGATGTCAAGAAGACAATCGAATTGAATGGCGATAAAGAGGACTAGTTCTTCACGAAGATTGGTGTTTTCAAGGAAGGATGAGTGAATGGTTCTACCTCATGGAAATACCTTGATTCTAGACCCTAAATATTTCTACTTGTTCCTTGGTAAGTCCTTTGGTTTTGTGGTGTTTGGGAATGTAGTTAAGGGTGTCTTTGTGATCATAGAATCTTGCGGCTACCATGGTTATTCCTAGGACAAGAATTAATATGTTAAAAAATAAGAATAAATTTTAACGTTTTGGTTCTAGTGTGTGCCTATATGGAAACAATTTGGAGTTGCGGTTATCTCGACTCATTTTATGCACTAAAATGGTTTTAGTGGGGTGTTTGGCAAATACCATGAGATAACCCAAATGCTCCTAATTCAATGTGGCTTCATTTGAATATACCCGGGAATGCATATTAGTTATGCAATACCTTTAGTATTCAAGAGCATGCAAGTGATGAAAATTTAACGTTTCTATTTGTATTAGCAATGAAAATTTTTTTTTCCTACAAGTGAGAAGCTTTTCAAAACTTTTGACATGGGGTGTTTGGTTATTTGAATAAGGCCTTATATTCATTATCTATCAATTAGTGGGAAGCATGATTTGTTTATGCAATATGATAATGTAGTACCTAATTTCAATGACTAGTTATGCAATTTGCCAATTGAATTCATATTTGGTATAAAAGCATACATAAAACCCCATGTAATGATTTGTGATAGTTTTGTGCATAAATAAGGATCCTAGACTCATAATTAAGAGATAAAATGTAGTTAGGATACTTACAATGATGTTATCTTGATGATTAGTGAGTGGGAAGGTGTCAATAATGAGCTTGGTTTAAGTTTTACACGCTTTGGTAAAGTGGGTTGTGAGGAAGAGGATGTTATGTATATAGCGCTTTTGTTCTCCGAGACACCTGACGGACGAGACGGCACCAAATATTTGGTTCCGTCCGTGTTGTCGTTTGTCTGCCGTGGCTACGAGATGGTGATACAAAGCAAAATTGTTTTGGTTTGACTATTCTAATGTTTTAGGCTATGTTTATCCTATATGTTTGGTTCCATTAACCCTAAACCAAGTCTAAGAAGAATAAAAGGTTCTCGTTTAAGAGGCTTAGTTAAGATGTCGGCAATGTTGTCTTCGGAGGATACTTTCTCAATTGAAATGTTCCCTTTTTAAACATTGTAGCGAAGAAAGTGATGACGGATTTCAATATGCTTTGTACGAGCATGTTGAACGGGATTCTTGCTGAGATCGATGGCTCCTTTGTTGTCGCAAAGTATCACAATGTCGTTGAGATGAATTCCGTAATTCACGAGAGCTTGCTTTATCCAAAGATCTTGTTGACATGCCTTTCCGGCCGAGACGCACTCGGCTAGATGATTGAGATGGCTAAGGTCGTTTGCTTCTTTGCAAACCATGAGGTGAGACAATGTCCAACAAAAGTGCAAATACCACTTGTACTTTTTCTATCGACATAGTCACCGCATGATCCGAGTCGGCATACACTATGGTTTCTACACCCGTTCCTTTGGGATACCATAATCCTAAACACGTTGTTCCCTTAATGTATCTAAAATCCTTTTAAGGCTTCTAAGTGTGATGCCTTTGGGTTTTCTTGAAAGCGAGCACATAGACAAACACTAAACATAATGTCGGGTCTACTAGCCGTAAGATAGAGTAGGCTACCAATCATTCCTCTATATTTAGTGTTATCTACGGATTCACCTTCTTCGTCCTTGGTGAGTTTAGTGTCCGAAGACATGGGTGTTTTAGTTGGTTTGGAATCTTCAAGACCAAATTTCTTAAGCATGTCTTTTATATATTTAGATTGGTTAAAGAAAATGCCATCTTCTAGTTGTTTAATTTGAAGTCCTAGAAAGAAGTTTAACTCACCCATCATACTCATTTCAAACTCGTCGTGCATGATTTTAGAGAAATCATCACATAGCTCTTGACAAGTTGATCCGAATATAATGTCATCAACGATATTTGAACAATGATAATATGTGATTCCTTTTCTTGGTAAAAGAGTATTATCTACTAATCCCATAGAGTATTTGTTATCAATAAGAAAGTCTTAAGTCGGTCGCACCAAGCTTTTGGTGCTTGCTTAAGACCGTATAATGCTTCTTGAGTTTGAAGACATGATGGTTTCTCAAAGTCGGTGAAACCGGAGGTTGAGCAACATACACTTCTTCGTTAATAAACCCATTAAGAAAAGCACTTTTAACATCCATTTGAAATAATTTAAAGTCATAAGCACATGCATAGGCAAGTAATATTCTAATAGATTCTAGTCTAGCTACCGGAGCATAAGTTTCATCATAATCAATACCTTCTTGTTGATTATAGCCTTGTGCAACAAGCCTAGCTTTGTTTCTAGATACTATACCATTTTCATCCATTTTATTTCGAAAAACCCATTTCGTTCCAATTATAGTTTGATCTTTAGGTTTTGGAACTAATTTCCAAACATCATTTCTAACGAATTGGTTTAATTCTTCTTGCATGGAAATTACCCATGATTCATCTTTTATTGCTTCATTTATGTTTTTCGGTTCTATGGTGGATACAAAACAAAAATAATTACTTTGATTTTGGGCTTGTGACCTTAAGGTTCTTTGATTAAGTTGTCCTATGACTTTTTCCAAAGGATGACTTTTAGATTCTTTGATGTTTATAATTTTCTTATTTAATGGTTCATCTTCCTTGTTATCATTAATTTGAGTTTCTATTATTTGACTTTCAACTAAGTCATCATCTACCAAAGGTGATGTCTTAGAGGGAGGTGGACTTTCGTCAAATGTTATGTTCAACGATTCCTCGACTATCATTGTTTCTTTGTTAAGGACGATATAAGCTTTGCTAGTTTGAGAATAACCTAGAAATACACCTTCATAAGACTTTGGGTCAAACTTGGTGAGATAGTCTTTAGTATTAAGAATGAAGCATTTACAACCAAAGACTCTAAAATATCCTAAAGTTGGCTTTTTACCTTCGTAAAGCTCATATGGTGTTTTGTTTAAGAAAGGACGATAAGACTCTATTCAAAATATATGTAGAAGTGTCAACGGCGTTGCACCAAAACTTTTGAGGAATGTTTTGTTCATTAAGCATTGTTCTACTCATTTCTTGAATTGTTCTATTTTACGCTCTACTACACCATTTGATTGAGGTGTTCTTGGAGCGAAAAAGTTATGTGTTATACCATTTGTATTACAAAAGTTTCCAAATTGAGTTTCGTTGTCAATTACGACCATGATCCGTTCGGATCGACACAATTTTAACACCTAGTAGATTTTGAATTTTCTTGCTAAGAATTTCAAATTTATCAAAAGCTTCATTTTTGGTTTTCAAAACAACGTCCAAGTAAACCTTGAGTAATCATCTACTATGACCAAAGTGTATAAGTTGCCTCCGTAGCTTTTATAGCGGATGGTCCAAACAAGTCCATATGTAATAATTCTAGACACTTAGATGTGGACACCATATTTTTAGATTTGTGACTACTATGGGTTTGTTTACCAATTTTGCAAGCATCGCAAAAGTGTTGGTCATATTTTAGTTTTGGTAAATTCTAACTAGCTCTTTTGAAGATAGGTTTTGTATAAGTCTCATATTAGCGTGACCTAAGCGCCTATGCCAAAGAGATGAGCTATCGTCTAATGTTGTTAGGCAAAGCTTGTCATTAGATGTTTTATCTATTTTCATGACGATATGTTATTTTTCCTAACTCCTTTAGCTATGGTGATACCATCTTTAGTATTTTACTACCATTTTCATCAAATAGTACTTTATACTTTTTATCACATAGTTGGCTAATAATAAGTAGATTAAATCCTAACCTATCCACATGAGCAACATTTTCAATAGTTAGGAGTTATGAGCGATCGTACTTTGCCAATGATTTTGCTTTTGAGATTACTACCAAAGTGACATTACCTCCGTCTATACTCTTGGTATGATGAGAAGAGACTTTGTTGCTCGTCATATGCCGTGAGCATCCACTATCTTTTATCCATTCATCAGGTTCCAATCCAACTTTCAAGCATACCTAAGAAGTAAATAACTCAAGCATTTGGTCCCCAATATCTCATGGGTCCGTTTGGGTTAAACATACCATTTATTTGATTCATGTATGGAAACGATGGGTAAGAGTTCCATGACATGTAATCTGGAGTTTGATATGGTCTAGGAAAGTTTTGATTCCAACCATTGTGTTGGTAGTTGGGTTGTATCGTTGTGGTTGCTCTTAGGAAAGGCGTTTGGCAAAGGTGCTTTATATCGTTGTTGAGTGGTTTTGATCTAAATTCATTTTTAGCAAGTCCTACTCCGATGTAACAATTTGGTTTTAGTTTAACACTATCCTTGGTTTTCTTTGTTACTTTGACAAATTCAAGACGGTCCAGACAGAACATTCTATCCTTTGAAGTACCCACGGCACCATTTGTTTCAACGGACGGAACCCTTATTTTGGTTCCGTTCGTCCGCGGCCGCATCGGCAGTTTTTGACAGATTGTTCGTCCTTTTCGGCCGCTTTGTTTTGACTCTTTGGAATTAATACCTCATTAAATCCTAGCCCATTCATGTCTCCGGTGTTTTATGGATTTTAACTATTTCATCGGCAAGAGCGATGTTTTTGTTAAACCTTTTAAATTTAGAATTATTTTCGATTAAAACATCTTGTGTGAGCTTTAGTTTTCTATTTCAAGATTAAGCTCTTGACATGATTTACAACCATCGCCATTTGCCTTTTCCCTTTTCAAGTCGCTTTTGCTTTTTCTTTAACTCATAAACTTCATTTTCCAAAATTCCTTTTTGTTTTTAAAATTTTATTTTTAGTTATGATTTTAGACTTAGCTCACACAATTGATTATATTGTTTTTGCAAAGTGTCATCATCAATAGAAGAGTAAGAAGAGTCGGAAAGTACCTCATTTGACTCATGTGCCATTAGAGCGATTTCTTCCTTGCTTGATTCTTCATCGCCTTCACTATCACCCAAGCACCACTTACAAAAGCTCGTTGAGTTTTGCTTTTAGGTGGCTTGGGACATTCTCCTATGAGATGATTTGCATCACCACATCTAAAACACTTTCTTTCACCTTTACCCTTTTGTCATCCCGATCTTTTCGGAATGGCTTCTTTTCTTCTCGAGGTTGTCTTATGAACTTTCCTCTCTTCTAAAGAACTTCTTAAAATCTCTAACGGCCATGGCATATTCCTCATCTTCACTACCGAGCAAGATTCGTCATCATCACTTGATTCCGCCTTTGCTTTTAGAGCAACGGATTTGATCTTCTCCTTTTTCCTTTGATGATCTCCGAATCTTTCTCCATCACCATTTCGTGTACTTTGAGGTTACCGATTAGCTCGTCTAGTGACATTTTGAGAGATCTTTTGATTCTTCAATAGCGGTCACTTTAGCTCTCCATTTGGGATGGAGTGCTCTAAGAAATTTCCTGACAAAGTTCTTACTACGAAAAGATTCATCAAGTGCTTTAAGTGATGTAATAATAGTATTAAAGCGAGCAAATCCACAATCAATGGTTTCATCTTCAGGATAACAAATTGTTCATATTGTTGAACAAGAAGATCAATTTTGTTATCCTTGACTTGTGAATTACCTTGATGTGTAACAATCAAAGATTCCCTAATATCTTTGGCGCTTTCACACATAAAAATTCTTTCATATCTTTTCTAGGTAAAGCATTGTAAAGCATCATTTTAGCTTCATTATTTTTAGCAACTAATTTCTTTTGTTCATCAATAGAAATATCCTTTGTTGTAGAGCTAAAATCCCCTTTAACAATAACAAACCAAAGATCTATATCTTTTGATTTTGCATATGTTTCAAAACGGTTTTTCCAATAGATAAATCCATTGGTTTCAAATAGTGGTGGTCTTTGCATAGATTGCCCTTCTTTAAAGTTTTCGAATCCATGGATCGCTTCAAGTTTATAAAATACAAATTATTTTAGAAATTCTTGAGCAACGAGGCTCGTACCAATTGTAGAAAACTAGAAGGGGGTTGAATAGTTTACCAATTAAAAACTTTGTTTTGAACTTATTGAAAGATCAATTGATATTGATCTTGAGTATGTTAATGAAATATGCAAGCAATATGTAATAAGTAAATAAGGAAAGAAATGATCAAACCACAACAAGTTGTTTATAGTGGTTCGGCCCACAAGGACTCTTTCTCCTTGCCCTACTCCACCCCCGAGTCTCACACTCGAGAGTTTAACTTCACTAGTCAACAAGCTCCTTTCACCCGGAGAAAACCTTTACACTTCGCACACTATTTCCGACACTAAGCTAGATGTCGAGTTCTTTCCAAGGGTACAACTACTCCCACACACAATGTATTTTGAGGACTAAAATACTAACCACTCACACTCACAAGATTATGATGGTTTAATACAACAATGAAGTATGAATCAACACTAGATCATACAACACTAAACAAACAAGACTTCCAACTTCTCGTTGAAGCTTGAATGTGACTTGATCTTCTTTGCTACAAAAGAGATCACTAATATGATATGAAACTGAGTTAGAAAGGTTAGAGAGAAGATATGTATGAGAGTATAGTGGAAAGGGATAAAAAAAAACTACTTGGCTTGGCATTGCTATTTATAGCCAAAAATGGACAGGAGCGTCCATGGATCGCGGAACCTTTTAAGGGTTCCGCCTGTACCATTTTGGTACCCATTGGTCCGATACCAAGATATCAAATCTTGCCAAAGTCAACTCTATCTAAGTGAGATTGCAAGATATGAAGAGTACAAATCTACACAAAATATCTAATAAAATCTTCCAATGATTTCCATGATGCATTACATGATGTCATATGTTGTATTTCTATTTTTAGAAATATGCAAGTACTTAAGTAGTGTTTGGTTTTAAGAACCTAACACATTCTAAAAACTACTATCATACATAATGATTAGAGTCATATCAAGATGTTACTAATCATGAATGTAAATGCTTGAATGATGAATATATTGTTTGAAAAAGCTAGTTTAAATATCTATTAAACTTGACAAGCTTTAAGCTTTTATAAATTAAAAATTACTTTTGTCGTTAACAAAACTTAGGTAAAGATCAAAAATATAAATAACGTTTAATGACGATATTTGTATTAACAGATGACTTTTAGATTCTTTGATGTTTATAATTTCCTTATTTAATGGTTCATCTTCTTGTTATCATTAATTTGTCTTTCTATTATTTGACTTTCAACTAAGTCATCATCTACCAAAGGTGATGTCTTAGAGGGAGGTGGACTTTCGTCAAATGTTATGTTCAACGATTCCTCGACTATCATTGTTTCTTTGTAAAGGACAATATAAGCTTTGCTAGTTTGAGAATAACCCAAAAATACACCTTCATAAGACTTTGGGTCAAACTTGGTGAGATAGTCTTTAGTATTAAGAATGAAGCATTTACAACCAAAGACTCTAAAATATCCTAAAGTTGGTCTTTTACCTTTGTAAAGCTCATATGGTGTTTTGTTTAAGAAAGGACGTATTAAGACTCTATTCAAAATATATGTAGAAGTGTCAACGGCATTGCACCAAAACTTTTGAGAAATGTTTTGTTCATTAAGCATTGTTCTACTCATTTCTTGAATTGTTCTATTTTACGCTCTACTACACCATTTGATTGAGGTGTTCTTGGAGCGGAAAAGTTATGTGTTATACCATTTGTATTACAAAAGTTTCCAAATTGAGTTTCGTTGTCAAATTACGACCATGATCCGCTCGATCGATACGCTTTAACACCTAGTAGATTTTGAATTTTCTTTCTAAGAATTTCAAATTTATCAAAAGCTTCATTTTGGTTTTCAAAACAACGCCAAGTAAACCTTGAGTAATCATCTACTATGACCAAAGTGTATAAGTTGCCTCCGTAGCTTTATATAGCGGATGGTCCAAACAAGTCCATATGTAATAATTCTAGACACTTAGATGTGGACACCATATTTTTAGACTTGTGACTACTATGGGTTTGTTTACCAATTTTGCAAGCATCGCAAAAGTGTTGGTCATATTTTAGTTTTGTAAATTCTAACTAGCTCTTTTGAAGATAGGTTTTGTATAAGTCTCATATTAGCGACATCTAACGTTGTTAGGCAAAGCTTGTCATTAGATGTTTTATCTATTTTCATGACGATATGTTATTTTTCCTAACTCCTTTAGCTATGGTGATACCATCTTTAGTATTTTACTACCATTTTCATCAAATAGTACTTTATACTTTTTATCACATAGTTGGCTAATACTAAGTAGATTAAATCCTAACCTATCCACATGAGCAACATTTTCAATAGTTAGGGAGTTATGAGCGATCGCACCTTTGCCAATGATTTTGCTTTTGAGATTACTACCAAAAGTGACATTACCTCCGCCATACTCTTGGTATGATGAGAAGAGACTTTGTTGCCCGTCATATGTCGTGAGCATCCACTATCTTTATCCATTCATCGGTTCCAATCCAACTTTCAAGCATACCTAAGAAGTAAATAACTCAAGCATTTGTCCCCAATATCTCATGGGTCCGTTTGGGTTAAATATACCATTTATTTGATTCATGTATGGAAATGATGGAAAGAGTTCCATGACATGTAATCCGGAGTTTGATATGGTCTAGGAAGTTTTGATTCCAACCATTGTGTTGGTAGTTGGGTTATACGCTGTGGTTGCTCTTGTGAAAGGGGCGCTTGCAAAAGGTGCTTTATATCGTTGTTGAGTAGTTTTGATCTAAATTCATTTTAGCAAGTCCTACTCCCGATGTAACAAATGGTTTTAGTTTAACACTATCCTTGGTTTTCTTTGTTACTTTGACAAATTCAAGACGGTCCAGACATTTAACATTTCGTCTCGTCAAGTACCCACTTCGCACCATTCGTTTTCCATGGACTAACCCTTATTTTGGTTCCGCTCGTCCGCGTCTGCATCGCAGCAGCTTTGACAGCATTGTTCGTCCTTTCGCCGCTTTGTTTTGACTTTGGAATTAATACTCATTAAATCCTAGCCCATTCATGTCTCCCGGTGTTTTATGGATTTTAACTATTTCACCGGCAAGAGCGATGTTTTGTTAAACCTTTAAATTTAGAATTATTTTCGATTAAAACATCTTGTGTGAGCTTTAGTTTTTCTATTTCAAGATTAAGCTCTTGACATGATTTACAACCCTCGTCATTTGCTTTCCCTTTTCAAGTCGCTTTTGCTTTTTCTTTTAACTCATAAACTTCATTTTCCAAAAATTCCTTTTAGTTTTTAAAATTTATTTTAGTTATGATTTTTAGACTTAGCTCACACAATTGATTATATTGTTTTTGCAAAGTGTCATCATCAATGTAAGAGTAAGAAGAGTCGGAAAGTACCTCATTTGACTCATGTGCCATTAGAGCGATCTCTTCCTTGCTTGATTCCTCATCGCTTCACTATTACTCCAAGCACCACTTACAAAAGCTCGCTGAGTTTTGCTTTTAGGTGGCTTGGTACATTCTCCTATGAGATGATTTGCATCACCACATCTAAAACACTTTCTTTCACCTTTACCCTTTTGTCATCCCGATCTTTTCGAATGGCTTCTTTTCTTCTCGAGGTTGTCTTACTTAACTTTCCTCTTCTTCTAAAGAACTTTTTAAAATCTCTAACGGCCATGGCATATTCCTCATCTTCACTACCGAGCAAGATTCGCCATCATCACTTGATTCCGCCTTTGCTTTAAGAGCAACGGATTTGATCTTCTCCATTTTTCCTTTGATGATCTCCGAATCTTTCTCCATCACCATTTCGTACTTTGAGGTTACCGATTAGCTCGCCCAGTGACATTTTGAGAGATCTTTGATTCTTCAATAGCGGTCACTTTAGCTCTCCATTTGGGATCGAGTGCTCTAAGAAATTTCCGACAAAGTTCTTACTACTAAAAGATTCATCAAGTGCTTTAAGTGATGTAATAATAGTATTAAATCGAGCAAATCCACAATCAATGGTTTCATCTTCAGGATAACAAATTGTTCATATTGTTGAACAAGAAGATCAATTTGTTATCCTTGACTTGTGAATTACCTTGATGTGTAATAATCAAAGATTCCCAAATATCTTTGGTTTCACACATAAAAATTCTTTCATATTCTTTTCTAGGTAAAGCATTGTAAAGCATCATTTTAGCTTCATTATTTTTAGTAACTAATTTCTTTTGTTCATCAATGTAAATGTCCTTTGTTGTAGAACTAAAATCCCTTTAACAATAATAAACCAAAGATCTATATCTTTTGACTTTACATATGTTTCAAAACAATTTTTCCAATAGATAAATCCATTGGTTTCAAAGAGTGGTGGTCTTTGCATAGATTGCCTTCTTTAAAGTTTTCGAATCCATGGATCGCTTCAAGTTTATAAAATACAAATTATTTTAGAAATTCTTGAGCAACGAGGCTCGTACCAATTGCGTAAAACTAGAAGGGGTTGAATAGTTTACCGATTAAAAACTTTGTTTTGAACCTTATTGAAAAGATCAATTGATATTGATCTTAGATATGTTAATGAAATATGCAAGCAATATGTAAAGAGTAAATAAGGAAAGAAATGATCAAACCACAACAAGTTGTTTATAGTGGTTCGGTCTACAAGGACTCTTTTTCCTTGCCCTACTCCACTCCCCGAGTCTCACACTCGAGAGTTTAACTTCACTAGTCAACAAGCTCCTTTCACCGGCAGAGAAACCTTTACACTTCGCTTACACTATTTCCGACACTAAGCTAGATGTCGAGTTCTTTCCAAGGGTACAACTACTCCCACACACAATGTATTTTGAGGACTAAAATACTAACCACTCACACTCACAAGATTATGATGGTTTAATACAACAATGAAGTATGAATCAACACTAGATCATACAACACTAAACAAACAAGACTTCCAACTTCTCGCTTGAAGCTTGAATGTGACTTGATCTTCTTTGCTACAAAAGAGATCACTACTATGATATGAAACCGAGTTAGAAAGGTTGAGAGAAGATATGTATGAAAGTATATTAGAAAGGGATGAAAACTACTTGGCTTGGCATTGCTATTTGTAGCCAAATGGATGTGAGCTGCCTGACGGACCATGGAACCCTTAAAGGGTTCCGCCTGTACCATTTGGTACCGCTGGTCTCGATGTACCAAGATATCAAATCTTGCCAAAGTCAACTCTATCTAAGTGAGATTGTGCAAGATATGAAGAGTACAACCACACAAAATATCTAATGAAATCTTCCAATGATTTCCATGATGCATTACATGATGTCATATGTTGTATTTCTATTTTTAGAAATATGCAAGTATTTAAGTAGTGTTTGGTTTTAAGAACCCAACACATTCTAAAACTATTATCATACATAATGATTAGAGTCATATCAAGATGTCACTAATCATAAATGTAAATGCTTGAATGATGAATATATTGTTTGAAAAAGCTTGTTTTAATATCTATTAAACTTGACAAGCTTTAAGCTTTTATACAAATTAAATTTACTTTTGTCGTTAACAAAACTTAGGTAAAGATCAAAAATATAAATAACGTTTAATGACGATATTTCTATTAACATGCTTTTTTCGCCAATTCAATTCCCCCTTTCATTATTTGTTTGGGAAGTCCTTTAGGTTTTGATTTTGGTGGACGTTGAACCAATTTTATCACCTCTGTTGAAACTTCATCATTTTTCATAGATGTCGAATTTTCAAAACAATACTTCTTGTGACAAAGTAACTTCTTTACGGTTCCAGCGAGAATGTAAATACGCAAGAGGAATGTCGAAACAATCCTTGTGAAGAAAAACACTTAAGAGATGACGACATAGTATACCTACAAATTCAAAATCTTTGCAACTACACTTAGCTACCTTACCATCCCATACCACCTCATGCTTGTTATATTGTATATCTTTGTGATGCTTAATAGAAAAAACATTACACGTTTTTTCCACAACCGTGTATTGAATTGCTCTTCCAAACTCCTCTTGAAACTTTTTAAATGCAAAGTGAGTAAAAAATTGATAGCCTTGCTCTTTTAGTGGTGATTGTGAGATCAAATAAGATCCTTTGTATTTCACCAACATAGTATCATGTATTTGTTTTTGTTGAATATCCTCTATTGCAAGGTGAACCTAAAAGTCAAATAAGTTATGGATTAAATTATGATAAAAGAAAAGTATTATGGAGTATATGTTGTAACTAAAACATAAAGATTATTTCGAATGATAACTTACTAGTCTAATAAATTGAGTTAGACGGTGTTGATGATATAAATCTTTTATAAATGCATTGATACTCTCCATCTTCCCGTTGTTGTCATGCCACCAAAAAAAACTCACGAAGATGTTCGCACCCAAAACTTTTGATATGATATAACCCATTTATATGTTTATTTCGCCAAGTCATAATTTGCTATCACAAATGGCCATTGCTTCTCGAACTCTTCTCTTGTGTCTAACTTGATAAGCTATAAAAATCTGAGCACCAACTTGAATAATTACCTCTTAAAATGGAAATGAACCAACCACTAAATTTAGCCGTGATGTGCCATACAAAATGCATGTTTTGTAAAAGGCATCTCTTTTGCGATTGCTTCCGTTATCCATGAATCTTGATCGGTTAATATTGTATTTGGTGGTTTTGTCATGAGCAATACAAATTTCTGCAATTATTAACAAGTTAACGAGACAAATACATTAAAGAGTTTTATATATGGATCTTATTTCCAAAATCATGTTGTTAAGCCTTTGTTAACAAGTCATTTTACATAAGTACATACCAGTTAGCATAATTACTAGTGACAACGTCATGCATTTATTAATGGGTTAATAACCTTTTAAAGCACTATATTTGTCAAGAATGTCATTTTAGTAATAACTAAAAAATAACTTTAGACATTAAAGTTGACATTTTTGTCTTTCTTTAAATATTATGACCATATTATGACCATTTTACCTTTCTAAATTTTTTCAAATACTTTTTTCTAATTTTTTTCCAAAATATTTTTTTGAATTTTTTTTGAAATTTCGATTTTTTTTTCAAATTTTTTTTAAATATTTTCAAGGGTAAATGGTCATAATATGGTCATAATACTTAAAGAAAGACAAAATGTCAACTTTAATGATAAAGAGTTATTTTTAGTTCACGATAACCTCGCCATTCTCGACAAGTATAGTGCTTTTTAAAGGTTATTATTTCTTTATTAATATCGATATTTTGAGATGTATATTTCATTTAGGAGATTACAGATTAGGATACATAAACTGTTTTACTTTTCAGGAGACCCAAGGAAGTTAAAACAAAATATACCAAGAAATTTGTATGGCCAGGGAAGTTAAGCCAAATATATATTGCTTTTATCTTGCACTAAAACATAAATAATATCTTACGCACCATACTTGTGTATACATGTTTTTAAAAATCCATGAAATAACCAAAAAAAAAAAAAAAAAAATGCACATCCAAAAAAATAGTCCTTCCATTATTGTCGATGCCAACAAAATTCCAAAAGGCATGTCATACGAGTTCACCTTGTATGTAGTATCAAATGCAATCACATCTCCATATTTTTGTACCACTCAAAGCATTGGGAGGAGACCAAAATATGTGTTCTAACTTGTTTTCATCATCCATTGTAAATGCATATTGAAAGTTAGAGTTTTCACTCTTACTTTTCATGCAATATTTCAAAAGGTCTTTTGCATCATTATGTGAGTAATTTTCATAAGTTTTACTAAAAAAGTTACGAGCATCCTTACTAAGAAAAGATAGTTGTCCATGGCTTACATTTTTTTCAAGCTACATGACACGCATAATTTGTCTAATCGACAAACCACCTTCTTTGAGCAAGAGTATACGTTTTTCATCTTCCGTTGTAATACTACGATATGAAAGAAGAAACTGAACCTCGTCCATAGACAACAACTCATGATTGTGCTCTAAATTCAAAATAGTGACTTGCCACTCTTCCGGAAAAATTTCATTTTCTCTTCTTAACGTAATTCGCATATACGCCTTGCATCCACATTTTGAAGACGTCTGATTTATTTGTACTTTTGAGTAATCCACCATTTTAGATTTTTGGTTTCCTTCGCGATGACAATAAAAATCCCGCCGTGTCTTTTCTCCATTTTTATTATTATTAAACCTTCCATGTACAATTGAGAATCCATTTTTTTGGCAAAATTTTGATAAAATGCAAATGCTTCTTCTTGACTAAGAAATTATTGACCCACAAAATGGTTTATCGAGAGCATCTTGCATAATTTGTTCATCTTCTTCAAAAATAATTTCATTTAAATCAATATTAATAGAATCTGAATCAGTTGGAATTTCATTTAGATAAAAAAAAAACTTTGTTATGCATCTTTTAAAAATATGCAGATCACTAAAACATGAATGTTTACACTTTGACGTAATATGATATGTAAGAAATGAGAGAAAGAAATTGAAAATGTTGTAGTTGTAAGAGAATACAAAACTCATATATATACACATGGTACTTGGCCAAAATATAATTAGAAGGATTAATTACAGCCAAATTAAATTAGAATATTTGTTGTATCTTGATGAAAAAGAAAAGGATTATATCTTTAAAAGAGTAGATAGCTAGAAATCTCGATATTGTAAACATGATATATGTACGATACAATAGCAAAAAAAGATATGAAAATTAAAAATGATCATAAGAATTGATTGTTAGCAAATTAAATAAAAATATTTATTGTGTCTTGAGAAAAAAATAGAAAGATTATATGTTTAAAGAAATAGATAGCTAGAAATATGTATTTGGTAAACATGTGTTGTCGATATACGTTTGATACACATCTAATGGTACAAATTGCTAGAATCCGTTACGTCTGTTATTCTTGCAACATTTAATCAAAAAATTCAAATAAAAAAAAGGGTAGAATAGGCATTACATAATATGAATAAGTGAATTAATGTAAGGTGTATCAAAAATGGAAATTATAAAAGGATAATAAATGTTTAGAAATTGCCCACTGGGCAATGAAGAGCAAATCTATCTATATACTACTTATAATAGAGGAATGCACTTCTCTCATATTAATTATTTTAAGATTTTCATATATAGAATTTTAAACAAATACAATATTGAAATCATTATTTACAAGTATCTAAAGCACATATAAAACTAAAAACACACTACTCATATATTACAATTAATATACTATTAAAAACACCCCTTCATTCAAAAATACATGTGAAAAAACATAATTTACAAGTAGTTGAAGCACAAATAAAACAAAAAATACTATTCAACACATACAATTAATACACAATTTAATTCAATTATTCACCAAAATATACAACTACTTAACCACAATGTACAATCTAATTAAACTTGCAAAACATAAATCAATCCAGAAATTTCAAAACAAATAACATTTGTTCGCTAAAAATTAATCATACAGATCCGCTGTCGATCGCATCAGCAGACCTGCTAATCCCTTAAAATATAGCTAACTTTAAAATAAGTCGGATAATTTTAAAACTTTAGTAAGTTTTTTTAATGGTATATTAGTAATTTTGGTTGTTTGATAGAAAAATAAGCCGTTGGTCAATTCAAATGCCATTTTCCACACGCCAAATTTATTTACAAAAATTCCATACGCCATACAAAAATTCCACAAGTCGAGTCGTCTCCACTACTAGTCAACCTTCTTTGTTTTCTTGACTTATTCTTTTAAACCAAAAAATACCACACAAAACTTTACATATCTTCTTCAAATATTTTGTCACTAAAAACCCTACATACATGTTGTGAAGTTTACTCTAAGTGAACATTAAACATTACACAGCTGGACGTACACTTGATCAAAATGAGCAGGTACTTGTTCTACTTCTTCTTGTTGTCGTTGTTCGTTTTTAAATATGTTTCGTGTGACGAGTTGCCATCTAGTCTAGTAACAACCATGAACAAACTTAATCAAGTACTAGGAAACACCACCAAATGGAACTCTTCAACGAATCCATGTTCGTGGTCAGGCGTTTCATGCACACGAAACAATACCTCCATCACCAAGCTTTCTTTAGCGTCTTTGTCCATCTCTAATGAAAACGTAGATAATTCTTGGTCGTCGCTTGTTTGTGATATTCAAACATTGGAATCACTTGATATGTCAAATAACCAGCTTAACTTGATCCCACAACCATTTCTGTTAACTACTTGTGGTGCTGGTGGTTTGAAAGCGTTGAACGTTAGTAACAATGATTTGACGGGCTCTTTGCCAACGTTCCAGGGTCCTTTAGAGGTTTTGGACTTGTCTCGTAATTCTTTTGAAAACGCCGTTATTGATTCACAGTTTGATGGTTTAAATGAGTTAAGGAGTTTAAACATTAGTAACAACAAATTTAGAGGGTCTATTCCTACTAAATTAGGCAACTCAACTCATCTTCAGGAGCTTCAGCTTTCCAGTAATTCTTTCGAGGGTCGCATCCCTGATCAATTTACAAAATATTTAAATCTTACTTTGCTTGATCTCAGTGTAAATCGACTCAGCGGTACCATTCCTTCTGGTATTGGTGAACTAAGCAAATTGCAATTCTTACTTCTCTCAGTCAATAGACTCACTGGTGAAATCCCACAATCAATTTCCGCCATCACCACTCTTGAACGATTTGCTGCTAACCAGAACGGTTTCACTGGTGGAATCCCACAGAGAATTACGTCATATCTAAAGAATCTAGACCTCAGTTATAATGAGTTAAACGGGTCGATACCAAGTGATCTTTTGTCCCAGCCGAAATTGCTCACTGTTGACTTGTCTTTTAATAAGTTACAAGGTTCTATACCTTCCAATATAGCAGCCACTTTGGTTAGGTTGAGGCTCGGTGGCAATAGGTTAACAGGTGGAATACCATCATGGTCCTTTGGGAATGTGCTTCCATCGTTAACTTATTTAGAAGTCAATAATAACAGTTTAAGTGGGACTATTCTCCAGAGTTGAGATTATTTATGAATTTGTCACTTCTGGACTTATCACATAATAATCTTGGCGGTTTTGTTCCTAGTGAGTTGGGTGTTTAATAGATTAGAAGTTCTTCAAGTTCAGCATAACGAGCTGTATGGTGAGATCCCAAATGAAATCGGTGATTTACAGATTCTTGTGAGACTAAATATGAGTGGGAATTCGATGAATGGTTCAATCCCTTCATCGCTGTCAATGTTACACAAGCTCACTAATCTCGACTTGCATGCCAACAAATTGAGTGGTGAAGTTCCTTCTTTTGGTAGCATGGATTCATTGTTGGAGCTTCAACTCGGTAACAACCAACTTGGAGGTACTATAAGGTCACTACCCACCAAATTGCAGATTGCTTTGAATCTCAGTCACAACAACTTTGGAGGGCCGATACCAAATGTTATCTCCAACTTACCATCACTTGAAGTCTTGGATCTTTCAAACAACAGATTCTCGGGTGAGTTTCCAGTTTTCCTACGCCAAATGGGAAGCCTTACAGAGATAGATGTTTCCAACAATATGCTTACAGGATCGGTTCCTCAGTTTGGTCAAAATGTTAATGTGCTCATAGGAGGGAATACAAATTTGTCATTAGCGGACCCTTCTTCTATACCTGCGAGGAAGAATAGCAAACATGTGTCTGTGGCAATTATTGTCGCTTCCACAGCAGCGGTCGTTGCACTTGTGATAGTTGTCTGTGTAGCCCTTATTGTTTCTAGGCAAATTCATAAGGTCAATGATGAGGAAACACATTCTACTAAGCCAGAGGTCATCAAAAGCAATTTGTTGACTTTAAATGTGATTCATAGAACTAATCTTGACTTCACCAAGGGGATGGAGGCTGTGAGTCATACCTCCAATGTTATTGTGAAAACGAGGTTCTCTACTTATTACAAGGCTATCATGCCATCGGGTATGAGTTATATTGTTAAGAAGCTCGATTGGAGTGACAAAATGTTCCAACTTGGCACCCATGATTTGTTTGAAACAGAGCTGGAAATTCTTGGGAGACTGAGAAATTCAAGTGTCATGATCCTCTGGCGATACATTGACCAGAAAGAGTGCATATCTTTCTATGAATTCACCGATAAAGGAGTCTTTTGATGTTCTTCATGGAAGCATGAGAAGTGGTTTAGATTGGACAAACCGTTACAGCATTGCATTAGGTGTTGCTAACGGGCTGGCTTTTCTCCATGGATACACTTCGGGCCCAATCACCCTCCTTGATCTTTCTAGTAAAGTTATTATGCTCAAGTCCTTTAATGAACCTCAGATTGGAGATATAGAACTTTCTAAAGTGATCGACCCTTCAAAGAGCACAGGCAATCTTTCTGCTGTTGCTGGTTCTGTTGGTTATGTTCCTCCAGGTATATATATCATTGATCCATATTCATATATGTAACACAAAATATAACTGTTTTGATGTAGCTCATACTCGTTTCAAATGTTGAATTCTAAAATAAAATTGATGCTTTTAACTTTCAGAGTATGCTTACACAATGAGGGTGACAATGGCTGGAAACGTCTACAGTTTTGGCGTGATTTTGCTTGAATTGTTGACAGGAAAGGCAGCGGTTAGTGAAGGATCTGAATTAGCCAAGTGGGTATCGAGCAAGTCAAAACAAAATGATAACTTGGACCAAATACTTGATTCCGCTGTGAGTAGGACGTCGCCAGCTGCTAGAGACCAGATGTTAGCAGTCTTAAAGGTTGCTTTAGCCTGTGTGAGTGAATCCCCTGAAGCAAGACCGAAAATGAGGAGTGTGCTACGTATGCTCCTTAATGTGAGAAACTAAGGCGATACATATTTTTTAGATCTTTAGCTATATACCACATGAAATATGCGAGACCTATTTTTTTATACTACTGTGTGTTATTTTGTTTTCTGCAAGAGAGTGTGTAATCATAATTAGAGTTGTACCATCAATGTTCCAATTACTTTTTATCTAGGCAATTGCTACTTGTAAATACTAAGTTACCTTCTTACTTCTGATTATTGTCATTGTAACAAAGGAAAGCTCCATGACAATTAGGTTGAGAGCAAATTATCTGCGCCTAAGTTGTCATACTATGGAACGTAATTCAAGAAACTGATGACTTTCTTATATTGCAAAAGCGTCATTATAACTTCTGCAATCTTGGAAACCTAATGATCCTTCAAAAAATTGGAATCTAACTACCCCTACCCCCGAATCGTTTCTTATCATTTACTTCTGTTGAGCCAGAAAAGATTGAATACATGCCAAATCCACTTGTAAGCTTACTTGTTAATATGTTGAGGTATCCAACACTGTGTCAAATAACGCTGAATGGAAGACAAACATAACAATTTCATTAAAGCATGATAAAACAAATACAAGTTTGTCTGAACTATGACAAACGAGAGTTTGGTACAAAGTTCCTAGTCAATGGTTACTAGCCCATACCAATATACCATAAAGGTTTGTGTTATATGCAAATGCCCCATTGAACAATAGACAAATGTGATAAAATAACAGTTTTCATTTAAGACATGATAAAAACAATACAATTAGTCTGAAAATTGACAAAAGAGAGTTTAATACTCTTCAAAAATATGCTCACTTTGTGTTCCAATGGAACTACGACTAAGAACCTCATGCCAATGACATTGGCAACAAGGGCCATGTATTGAAAGCAGAACCTCATGGTAAATACAAGAAATGGTTCAACTAGAATGTTAAGTCTTTAGGATCCTCAATGATCTTCGCTAGCGTTTGTAAGAACTGAGCAAGATCCGCCCCATATATTACACGATGATCAGCTGTAACATTTACCTGTACAAATCATTAACATCCCTGTAAATATTAGTATGTTTTTTCGATACTTATATGCATACTTTACTTAACTAATTGTATTCTCCACATTTCATCTTCTAATGTCATATTCATAGAAATAAATGCTTCTTAAATCAAGTGGGAAGAAGATAACAGTGAACTAATTTATGCTAGAGGTGACTGTTTCAACCAAGTTATTTACGAACTGATTGATTTCGGTTATATACTTTTTCCCCCATTAAAGGGATCAAATGAGTAAACAGAAAAAAATACTGTAGCTAAAACACTATATGGCAAATTAGTCAAAGGTCGCCCAATGTATATGCTCAATGCACACAACCTTCTATTTGTTTCTTTGAAAAACTATATTATGATTGTAATAATATACTTTTCGTGATCACAATTAGTACACAAAGTGTCTCAGGTCAACCCAACCAGATTCATTTCAACCCGTATCATAATTATCTATTTTGACCTGTTACTAACACCCAAATTTGCTACCGCTTATGACTAATGCTAGAATGTTATGGATGATGACCAGTAAAAACAGTGGTGTGGGAATATCTGATTAGTCATACCTGCATCTGACTCTTCATGCCGATCCGGCCATCCTTGGTGGCAACAACAGTGGGCTCAGATGCCCCAACAGCCATGATTGCACCCTGCACAACATGATATTACAGAAAGTAATTAGAACATGTAGCTCAAAACCTCGTGCCATTAGCATATACGAGAGAACTCACAGTTCCTGGTGGCAAGATGGCATCAAAGCGGTCTACTCCAAACATTCCTAGGTTGGAAAGAGTAAATGTACCTGCAACAGAATAAATATTTTCTCATAAACAACTTTTGTAGAGGCATTAACAAATCCAGAAAATGAGAGTGGCAAGAAGTTGGTACTCCTTAGTCCCTAGTCCCTCCTTCAAAATTAACAAGTACATTTTAAACCCATAATAATCAAGCATGAAACTGCACATAAAGTTTTGGCTCTAAAATGTAGACCCAAGGCGCAAGGCTTCTGGTTGTAAACCAGCCAAAAATAACATGTAAGTGAAAGATAGAGATAAGAACAAACAGATATTGGACATGGGGCTGACACATACGACCCTAATCTTTTATCTATACTTCATAATATTATACATGGCTAAGATATGAGTTTCAGTAGCTCACTCGGGTAAAATCATAGATCGGGGTTGAGACAAGTACCAACCATAAACTAAAAAAATTAACCTTTTAATAACTACTTCAATGTAGCTCCACCAAATGAGATAAGAAACCTCCTAACCCAACAACTAATCTACAAACTGTAAAACCTGTGTTACATTGCATGTTACTCTTCAAGAACATCAGGTTCTCTCACATAGTAAATAAAAGACTTAATCCTATATAAAAGCCATCCTAAAACTCAATCAAATTAAACAAGACAACATCCAAGAGACGTAACAGGCATACATATTACTAGAGGTCTAGAGGAAACACAATATTAGGGTCATTGAGTGTCAATCCAGTTTACTGAGGAGCCTTCTTTGTAATCTTGGTTACCATGATGGGGAGTCACTGCATGATGTATCTGATCAGTATCCATATGAATGGAACCGAACCATATTTTAGCTATTTGAAACATATAAAAAAGGGAAATGATTTGGATGCTTGAGTCATATGACTAGTTGACTACTATTATGCCTAACCTATTTATTGTTGCAAACATGGATTGCACAATTTATCTCTCCTCATACTTGCCATTGATCTTGCCACGTGGATAAAAATCCTTGTTAGACACAAATTTATGCATGGCAATCACTACACTACTAAAAAATAAAGCACATTAAAGGACTATGACTATGATGTATTAACGTCTATGTCTTTCTTGGGATCTATAACACCCCACAAGGACACATCTAGAAGTCTTAACTATAACTTTGCAATGCTAAAACAAAGATTGTCAACATAACAAATGCTCCAGAATTACATGAGGTGGCGCAAAAAAGTGATATATTATAGAGTATTTGACTGTTTAGGCGGCATTTGGGTTGTTGCTAGGGATCAATATGGGTATGGGCTTACATATAGGGTGGAATGGTAATGGGTATGAGTAAGGGTATCATTTCCAATATGGTTGTTTTCATGATCATCTTCTTTGTCAAAATTGGTTAAGAAAAAGACCAAATACAAAAAGATTCAGAAAACCTTTATTAAGAACTTCCCAAAGAACAAGAAAGCATCATATAATAATGGTTCGTTCCCTAATTAGTGAATATCAGTAGCTAAAATATTGCAGTAAAAGCAAGAGGTGGTGATCGGCAAACAGAAGTTGAGTCAAAAGTTGTCAGCTATGAAACATACCGCAAATACTAGAACCACGTAAGTTGTAGCTATTGTTAAATTTACTAAAAACCAAACATCATTAAAAGATTAGCATAAGAATCACAGTAACTACAACAACAACAAACCCAATCCCGCCAGGGCAGGGTATGGGGGAGGTAAATACTGTTATTGCATTACAATGTGTTTTGTATACCTAATACCGTATCTGTTTTAAATGTACTATTGCTTATAAACAACTCCTTAAGTTTTATTCTATGTCCAGCTGTCAGTTGCTACAAATCTACAATCAACACGAACTATGATTGCTGACTACATAATTAGTTGTCGTTGTATCTCAATTTCCTCTTACACAACAGGAATATCTACAAAGCGAAGCTTTGAGACCATATAACTTTTTGTCTCAAAACATTCATTAGACAATTCACAATAATCAAGCAAAATGCTGAACATCACTAGTTAGGGGATTGAGACAGCACTATAGAGATCTAATATAAATGTAAGTACTAAGTAGCAAACAGAGGATGATAGATAGTCAGGTTGGGTAACGGGTTCAAGTTGTAACAGGTCACATTGACCCGTTTGAGAGAACACAGCCCAAATCGACCCATTGACAAGTAAATGTGTCGGGCCTAATAATCTAATATCAAAAGTTGAAAAAAAGAATACCAGTGGTGTATTCTTGAGGTTGAAGTTGCTTCGAGCGGGCCTTGTCTACTAACTCCTTCCACTTTCTCGACAATGAATATATATCAACCTTAAGCAAAAACAACACAACAGCAATATCAACATCTTATAATACACAGAGATACCTCATCACATCAAGTTCACTAACATCTTATTATAGAAGAAGTTGACCTTATCTGCATTCTGAAGCACAGGAGTAATCAACCCACCATCAATTGCCACTGCAACAGCAATGTTGATATTGCTGTTGTATGTAAAGCTCTTTCCGTCTCTACAGCTTGAATTTATAACAGGGTGTTTAGCCAATGCAAGTGCGGTGGCCTTTGCTAACAATGCTGTCATTGTCACTCCCTTCGACTTTATCTATAAATTTACATAAGTAAGAGAGTGATCAGGTCAAACACATTGAACCCATATATACATGAAGAAAACAAGCACTTAAAGAAAAACTACTCAGTGCGTAATTGCAGACCATCATAATCAATGAGAACACTAATTTCACAGAATCAGTGAGCCAAAAACCTGATTGCCATGTTATTGCCTTTCCATGTTGCAACCTTATTTAGTTTAATGGTCTCTTAAATAAATCACTACTTGCCAAAAACTCAGCAACAGTGATAATTAGAACTATAAGGAGCCAACCTCATTAAAACACGATATCAAGCAAAATGGTTTACCATTACACGTAGTTATTTGATTCTAATTATCCAAATATCACATAATTTTTTTCACTTACAGTCTAATTCTACTCCACTGTTCTCCTTAAGATAAAATCGTTCATCGACAAGCAATAAGCACAAAGATTAGCATTTCCTACAGATTCATATAAACTCCAAAAACCATAAATATTCACTCAATATAAATCCATGAAGGAGAACCACTAACTAATTAAAACTAACGATTGAGTGAACAGATAATTCAAACCAACAACAAACTTAACAAAATTATACCTTTTTATATAAAGCATCAAGCGCATCAGTAGTAATAGTATACCCAACTCTAAAAGTAGGCACACCAAGACTCTCAACCATATTCTTACTAACCGCACCCTGCATTGTAGTAAACGGAACAACCGAACCCAATTCCACCCCACCCGTCACACCACTCTCCTTACTCACCTTCTCACCACCAACAGCAGCCGCAACAACCGCAGCTTCAACATCCTTGGCCACAATCCTCCCTAACGGCCCAGTCCCAACCACAAAACTCAAATCCACATTCAACTCCTTGGCCAGCTTCTTAGCGTAAGGAGACGCCACTACCCTCTTCCCTCCTTCAGAAGCCGGGTGCGTGGACATTGTCCCCCCTGTCCCCGCTCCAGCCCCTGCTGCAGTTTTTACTGCAGCAGCTGGTACCGGTGTTGGCGCTGTAACTACAGCGCCAGCATCAGAAGGCGGGGGCGTCTCAGCAGACGCCCCCGCCCCCGCCCCCGCTCCTTGTTTCTGAGCTTGAGAAACAGCCAAAGGAATCTCGTCCTCACTCTCGGCCAAAAGCGCGATAGCAGACCCGACAGGAGCCACGGAACCTTCATCCACCATAATAGCAGCGAGATAGCCATCGTAAAAAGTTTCGACTTCCATGTCGGCCTTATCAGACTCAACCACAACAACAGACTGGCCTTTGGAAAGCTTATCACCTTCAGACTGAATCCAGTTGACAATCTTGCCTTCAGTCATTGTAGAACTTAGTGCAGGCATGAAAATCTCTCTGATCTTGGCTTGAATTTGGGTACATTTCCTGAGGGATGTTGGTTGGGTGACAGATATACGACGGAGGGTTGTGTTTGTGGGTGTGAATGAAGAATTGAGAAGCTGAGACATTGTTTGTTGTTTGATGAATAAAACAAATGAAGAGAAATGTTTTTTATGTTGTTGAAATGGGAGTGGGTTTCTCGAGTGTATCGAAATTGGGCGGAGGTTTCAACCAACTCTTACCAAAATAACAACGATGACATGATGGGTTTAACTATCTCGGGTGTTTGGGATTATTTAATGTTAATCATATTTTATGTTTGGTATTTAAGCTTTTTTTTTTTTTTTTGAAATGCAACATGTACAAAACAAAGACATGATATAAAAGAAAGGCCGCCACCTTCTTAACAAGATAGTTAAAAAGGATGAGTCTCAAGTAAGGCCGAAAGATTTGAACCGAACGGACCGGACCGAGAAGGACCGACCGGACCGACACGGACCGAGACCGACCGACCACATTCGGTCCGGTCCATGGTCTCGCCTTTGGGCAATCGGTCCCGGTCCGGTCCGGTCCGGTCCGGTCCGGACCAAACCAACCCAAACCGACGATTTGGTTGCTTTGATCGAGACCGACCGAGACCGACCGGACCGACGGACCGAGACCGGACCGACCAAATTCGGTCCGGTCTCTTGCCTTGGCTTTGGCCGAACTCGGGTTCGGTCCGGTCCGGCCCTGGCCGGTCCGGTCCCCGGCCACCTTTTGACACCCCTAGTCTCAAGAAAACAACAAGAAGAAAAGCAAATGCAAAAACCCGACACTATCACAAGATTTAATATTGTTTTTGAATACTACTTATTTATAGAAATCACGGAAAATTGTGCCATTGAATCCTCATTGTTTTACTTCGCCAGAAAGAAAAATAAAAGTTTTGAAGTCCGAATTTCATTAAGCTGATAGTCAGAATTCTGTTAAAGTGAAGATCGTCAAATGAGTTTTTGTTATATTGTGCCTAGGTTTCATATAAAGTAGAGTTAATTTCATTTTTAGTTCTTGTCGATGGTTAATTGTAGGTTTGGTCTCAAAGCTGAAAGTCAATGATAATTTTATTTTGAAGTTTGGATTGCAATTTTTGTCTTTGGATAAAGTGAAATGACTAAAATACCCTTTGTCTTATTCAGAGAAGACAAGGGTAATTTGGTCATTTCACACCAATTAGGAATCAAAAATGCGATCCAAACTTCAAAATATGGACTATCATTGCACTTTCAAAGTTTTAGGGACCAAACCTGCAATTTGGCCATATCACAGGGACCAAAAATGAAATTAACTATATAAAGTATTAAAAGCTTTACAATTTCCTTTATCTTTACGTTTTTTTGTCTTAACCAAATTATAAATTTAGCCTATCTTTTTACGGAATATAAATCTAATTAAGAGAACACAATTCCTATGTACATATGTGTGTACTTGAAAGTTGAAAACATAAACTTTACTTTCTTGTTTTATTCCTTGGTTGAAAAGAGATATCTTAGCCAAATGTCTAATATGTAATGAGCGGCACTATATAAGTACCGCGTGTTGGCGTATGTACCCGAAGTGCCAAACCGAAGGGACCAAACCATTCGGACGAACGCACGAAACAAACAAGACCAAGCAGGCTCCGTGATAACACAAAGGCAACACAGGCTGAAGGGTTCAACACAACCCTCCGGCATAACGGCTAAATGGCGTCACCAGTCATAAAGGGAAGGGAATCCTGAGTCAGAATCCCTGACCCGATACATGCAGAAGCCAAACAGAGTAAGTCAACCTCCCGCCCGAAAAGGTCACTTTCATCACATGTGACCCTCAGGTAAGGACAAGACTTCTTATCTATACAAGGAGAGAGATTATTGCATCTAGGTCAACTCTCTCACCCTACTTTTACACACAGTAACTCTCATCATATCATATTCTCATTCTCACGTCGGAGCTTGGTCTAGGGATAAAACCCTAAGCTAGGCTAACGCGTGTTGTTCTTGTGTCCACAGTTCCGAAGGGTCCTAATCCGGAGAGCTAGACGAAGAGTCAGCCAAAGGATAAAAGCTTGTTTAGGTGAAGACGCATTTTTACCTCAACAAATTGGCGCCATCCGTGGGACCGCTATTCAATCTACTAAGACTAGAAAATGACGAGTCCCTCAACCGAAACACCATCCGGAAACAACCCTCCCAACCTCGAAGAACAAATACTAAGCCACATCACCTCGTTAAAAGCCCTGATAAAAGAACATAACACCAAAGGAACCAGCCCCCTAAAGCCAATACGAATCGACTTCGGAGACGAAGTAGAAGAACCACCCGGGGAGGTAGAGAAAGAAAAGGACCGGAAAGGAAAAGGAATTGAAGAGGAAGATCTGCAGAAACCCTACACAGATGCCACCAGATGTCTGTTCACCAGACGGATCATAGAATTTGCAGGTCCAAGGCATGAGCTACCTAAGAATATCAGGCTTTACGATGGATCCACATATCCGGACGATCACGTCACCCGTTTCTCAGGGGCAGCTAATCACGGAGGGTGGCAAATGCCAGTGTGGTGTTAGATGTTTCAACAAACATTGGATGGGTCGGCGAGAGGTTGGTTTGATCGCCTGCCCAACGGCAGTATAAACAGCTGGGAGGAACTCCGGGAGGGTTTCCTTGAAAGGTTCGCGCTCAGGAGGAAGTGTCTTAAAGATCCAATGGAAATCACAAAAATCATACGGAAAGCCAATGAAACGTTGCCGGAATTCAAGGAAAGATGGACAGATGAGGCTAGTTACATTCTGGGAGTGCCGGAGGTCATGCATATATCATCCTTCATAAATGGGAGCAAATGCCCGGAGTTAGTAAAGCGTTTTTCGGACAAGATCCCAAAAACCGTGACTGAAATGATGAATAGGGTGGATGACTTCGTGTGCTCTGAAGAATCCTACAACACCACAGAGCTCCCCAGAGGAGAACTGAACCGAAGATCATATGCTGCCACACAACACCACGACCGACCGCCTCGGATTTCAAATTACCCTGACAGGCGGAGAGGAGACCGGAGAATAGAACACAAACCTCACAGCCAGTACACCCCCTACTACCCGGCTAGAGCAGATAACCACAAGAGCGAATACAGGAGAAACAATTATAAGAATGATACTCGCCCAATAGATCTGAATCTCCTCATAAAACCGCCAAAAGAAATCTTAGCAACCGAACTCCAGCTGAAGTTACCACCTCCCCCACCTTTGAAAGGGACACCAAGAAGGGAAAACTTGGATAAATTCTGCGACTACCATGGCGAGAAGGGTCACCTCACCAACGATTGCTACCACCTCAAGGAGTAGTTGAAGGTAGCCCTGGAAACAGGCAAGTTAGATCACCTCTTAAAGGATTTTAGGCAAAGAGGAAGGAACCCCCCAAGAGATAATCAGCCCGGTAGGGGGAGAATTATCAACATGGTGTATGGCGGGGGAAAGACAGAAAAAGGAAGACCGTCGACCAAGAGGAGGATTGGATGAATGTTCCCATAGCTTTCCCTCCGGTGTTACCTGGGGATGTATCCGAACAACCACTTATAGTCGAAGTAGATGTCAAGGGATATACGGTTAGAAGAATTTACGTTGATCAAGGAGCGGCGGTAGAAGTGATGTATGAACACTGCTTTCAAAATCTGTGCCCATCAATCAAAGCAAAGTTGAGAGAAACAAACACACCACTGGTAGGATTCTCAGGAGAAGCAATCAAGCCCTTAGGAAAAATCGATCTAAATGTTTGTTTTGGAAACGACGGTTTATTCTGGCGAACAATGATGACGTTCGCGGTGAGAAGATCTTCCTCACCTTACAACATCATATTAGGACGATCACGCATCAGACAACTGAGAGCAATCCCCTCCACCATTAATTCCATGATGAAACTTCCAACGCCGAGAGGAATCGCCACCCTCGTCACCAGATCGGTCGTTATTTCGAATGCGTATATTAGAAAAGATGTTCCTCGAGGAAGGATCAAAAAGCAAGGGACCAGAGTGTGCCACGGAAATAGAAGAACCCCGCGGAAAAACGGAGGAAGTAATGATCAACCCATAGTTCCCACAACAGCTGGTCACCGTTGGATGCAACTTTTCCACAGAATGCAGGAGACAACTGATCGAGCTGCTGAAGAATAACAAAGACGTGTTCGCGTGGCAACCGGCCGACATGACAGGGGTCCCTCGGCGAGTCATTGAACACAAGTTAAACATCAATGTGCACGACCGGCCGATCGCTCAAAAGAAAAGAACTTTTTCAGCGGAGAAAAATCAAGCGATCAACGCCGAAGTGGAAGAGTGGTTAAAAGCAGGAATAGTCCGGTTGGTGAAATACCCCACATGGATTTCCAACCCAGTGCTAGTAAAAAAGCCTGACGGAACATGGAGAATGTGTATGGACTTTAAAAGTATCAATGCATCTTGCCCAAAGGATTATTATCCCCTCCCAGAAATTGACTGAAAGATTGAGTCGGTTATGGGATATAAGTATAAATGTTTCCTCGATGCTTACAAGGGATACCATCAGGTGCAAATGGCAAAGGAAGATGAAGAGAAAACAGCTTTCTACACTGAGCATGGTACCTATTGCTACACAAAAATGCCTTTCGGATTAAGAAACGTCGGGGCAACATACCAAAGGCTGGTAGATTCTACATTTAAAGGACAAATTGGTAGAAACTTAGAGGTATACGTAGACGACATGGTGATAAAGAGCAGGAGTGAAAGGGAGCTTTTGGCAGACATGGCAGAAACATTCGACAACCTTTCGAGGAATCAATATGAATCTCAACCCCAAAAAATGCTCGTTCGGAGTTGAAGAGGGAAAATTCCTTTGATACATGGTGACATCCGAAGGGATACGGGCAAACCCAAAAAAGATCAAGGCGATAGCCGACATGAAATCACCAAAAACCCTCAAGGAGATGCAGAGCTTAAGTGGAAAGTTGGCCGCCATGAACAGATTCCTTTCACGATCAGCCGAAAAAGCTTTATCATTCTTCAGTACCCTAAAGAACATAACGAAAGAAAACCAGAACGAATACCGATGGAGCGAGCAGGCCGAAGAAGCTTTTCAAAAAATGAAACACTTCATTCTGGAATTACCCCACCTCACCGCCTCGGTAGCGGAAGAAGACTTGTTTGTGTACCTAGCAGCAGCCGAAGAGGCTATTAGTGTCGTCCGATGGTAGAAAGGGATGGAAAGCAAATGCCGGTGCACTATGTCAGTAGAACCTTGCACGAGGCCGAGCGAAACTACGCCCCTTTAGAAAAAACTTTCCTTGGCTCTTTTACATTGTTCCAGAAGACTCAGAAGATACTTTGAAGCCCACCCAATCAAGGTAATCACATATCAACCCATCCGGGAGGTGTTAAACAAACCGGAATCCTTAGGAAAATTGATGAACTATGCAGTAGAATTGGGAGCATACAAAATCACTTACATCCCGAGACACTCAGTTAAAGGGCAAGTTTTGGCGGATTTCATAAATGAAATACCGGTCGACTAGGAGAACAGCGGCCGAGGGATAGGTAAAGAAATGTATGAAGTCTCTACAGGCAAAGAAAAATGGACGTAGTTCATCGATGGGGCATCCAACAAAAAGGGTGCAGGATCAGGGTTAGTATTTATCATCCCGGACCAGACAAAGTATACTTATGCCCTTCGCTTAAACTTCCCCAGCACCAACAACGAGGCAAAATACGAGGCATTGCTGGCCGGACTCAGAATTGCCAAGGACATGAAAATCCAAGTTTTGAATGCTAAGGTAGACTCAAATCTGGTATCAAGCCAGATTAACAGAGAATTCACAACTTACAAGGAGAGCATGGCAAAATACCTAGCAAAAGCCAAGGAGTACATTGGATGTTTCAAGCAATTCAGAATATAGAACATTCCTAGTGCACATAATCAAAAGGCTGATATACTAAGCGTGAAAACATAGAGGGGGGGGTGAATACGTTTCCGTTTCAAACTTAAAACTTTTGTATCAAATATAGTATAAATCATTGCATTTGCTAATCTCGACGCGAGGATGCATTTAACGCATTACGACATGTAAGGCCAACCCCTTAACATCACATAAGATTCCGCAAGATTAATGGTTCATTATAAATCAAGTTTCACCATTATTAGTCCAGTTGCTTTTTCTTGATCAAGCGTGTCATAATATGTAAAGTGTTAAATATAGTTTATGGCTATATGAAAGACCAAGTATGTATCATAAACATAGACATCAACCACATATAAAATAAACAATGTAATGCAAGAATAAAAGTAAAGCGATAAGTAAAAGGATAGACAAACCAACACGAGGATTTATAGTGGTTCGGCTACAAGGACACCTTCCTTGCCCTACTTCACTCCCCGAGTCACCTACTCGAGAGTTGCTTTACTAGATCAACAAACTCCATTCTTGGCAGAGAAAACCTTACACAACGTCGCTTACACTTTTTCCGGTACTAAGCTAAACACCGAGTTCTTCCACGAGGTAGAACCAAACCTATCACAACGTTGCCTACCCTTTATCCGGTACTGGGCTAGATACCGAGTTCCATTACAAAGGAGGAACTACTACCCAACACTATACCAACAACTAACCCCAAAGGAGATCTACTCCTTATGACAATATCAACAAGGATGACAATATCCTTGTGACCCAATACTAATCTATCTTGTACATCGAATCACACCAAATCGAATGTACACCTTAAGCACCTTTCACTAATGCCTTTGACTCGATCTCTTAGGCACCCTTCACTAATTCCTTGTGACTTGACTTCTAGGCACCCGTTATGTTTTGTGGCCTAACATAACAAACCTTGTGATTTATGGCACAAACACATAAACCATCTAGTCTAGTCATAGATGTATGACACATCCATGATACCCGTTATGTTTTATGGCCCAACATAACAAACCTTGTGTTTTATGGCACAAACACATAAACCATCTAGTCTAGTCATAGATACAAGAATATGATACTAGACAATATCAAAGACAATGTGTCTAATGGATATGAAGTCCTAAACTAAACATCAAGAACACAAAGCATGATGTACTTAGTCTTATATGAATGAAGATGACAAGTTTCCCAAGCTTGTTGTAGAAGATTTTCATGTGCTTGTATCTTGTGATGGGTGATCACTTCAAGAGGTAAGAAAGCAAGATCTCTAAGCTTGCTTGGAGGATCACTCGGAGTATCTCGACAACAAATGAGAGTTAGAAGCATTATGATCATATGAGATGAGGGTAGTTTACATGTTTCCTAATGATCTAAATATCCTAGAAATGGTGGAGAGAAACTATGTGTGAAGGTGTGAAGAAATGGTAAGAAGTGGTTTGCTATTTATAGGCAAAAGACCAAACCATGTTCGACCCAAGGATCCCTTCGGAGGATCCGCCCTTGTAATTCCAGGATCCATGGGCACTTTGAGTGATCCAGGGACGCCCTTTGCCCATGGGTTTTGGGTCATGGGTCATGGGTTATGGGTCGGTCCATGGGTATTTCATTAGATACAATGTATCTAATAGATGCAATGCATCTAGTCAAATGGGTATGGGTTTTACCCAACACATTTACTTATGTTTACTTAAGTGTTTTATAAACTATTTAACTAAACATGTTTAATGGTTTGTTAGGGGTTTGATCATAACGCAACATAACAAACATGTACGAACCTGTGTTGTAGCATACAAGGACTTGAGTCGTCGAGAGGTGTTGAGAGTATGTTGAGACAAAATATAATTACAAGTAACTTATACATTTTACGTTATGTATTACAAGTTACATGTTTGTCATCAACAACAAAATGAGAATGTATAGATTAAATATCGTAATATTTGCACTAACAATCTCCCCTTTTTATGATGACAAAATATATGTAAACGTAATAGATAGGTAGAATGTCAAAGTTACTTGTGTCCGCATTTCTATACATTACCTTCTTCGCTTACACTCTTCTCCCCTTTGTCGAAACAAAAGGGTGTGTCCTTTAAACTTAATTTCTCCCAAGAATGGCGAGTTTGCATCATCCCTAGTGAAGTTAAAATGAAAACACCTTATTGCTCCAATTGGCACACCACGCCAATACCTTCAACACGAAACACTAATGACGAAGCTTAGCAACTCATGACCTTGAGCTTGCATGTCTTCAAAAGGTGGTGATCTCGCTTTAAGAGGAACCTAGAGAATCACACACACAAAATAGAAAGATCCTTTGAATTATAACCATTATTGCCAACGGCTCAATGGATCAAATTTTGAGGCTTAACCTACATCAAGGTTAGTGTTAAGAAGAAAAAAAGGAAAATATATGATGAGAAAGAAATCTTCCTTTGTTGAAACATAAAGGAATTTTGAAGAATGAATGTGTGCATGCTCCCCCTTGACGGTTGCTCCCCCTTGTTAAAGGCGTCAAGTATTTTAGGAAGGCTAAGATGAAATTATTGCAAAATTTGCAATGTTTTTGCTTTGACGAAAAACTCCCCTTTATTGAGAGCGTCAAGTTCTCCTAGTGTGTTTTGAAAATCTACAAAACAAAAAGTTAGTGCAAAATTATATTCGCCCTGGACGAGTAAGTCATATGATGCACTTTATAAATGCTCGATCAAGCTCCCCGTAGCTCGAGGCGCCAAGAAGAACCTACAAAAAATTAGTGTAAAATTTCGTCCATAAATAGACGAGAATCCCATACACATCAAAGTGTATATATATGAACCTACAAAGAAATGATTAGTGTCAAAAGGAGAATAATCATACTACTTTCATCATCATGGTTGGTTAAGAGGTTGTAAGGTTTGTTCAAGGTAAGAAAAAATGTGCTTAGGGATGAGACGCATTTCATTACGAAATTCACTTGGCTTTTGACAACATAGATGTTTGCGGAGGATGGTTGAGCGACCATGAATTGTAGTGGTAATGAGACACTTGTAGGATGTGGTTGACACAGGTAGCTTGTGGTTTGAGGTTGTGGTTGACACAAGGTGAATCTTTGACTTATTTGATGACTCAATAGAGGTGGTAGACATGATGACTTTGTGATTAGTGATAAAAGTGGAGTAAGATGGTTAGGATGATGCAAGATTAGGAATAAAAAAAATGTGCGAATGAGCACAACTTGACTTAATTATGAAATCGACCATTGTCATCCTACAAGAATCCAAAAGAGTTAGTACAAAAGGAAAACATTTATACAAATGGATAAATTGTTCACATAAAATCATGAAACGAAAAGAAAGAACACGTAAGGAATCTGTTAATACAAATAAGCCGTAAAAACGTTTATTTATATTTTACGATCTTCTAATGTTTTGTCGATAACAAACGTAAAATCATTTTAACGAAAAAAATAAAATACGTAAACTGTTTGAGCCAATAGTTTTCTAACACACTTACGTTTTCACATAAAACACTAAAACAAGTATAAGTGATTTTATGATTTAGTAATACATATGTACAACAACTAGTGTTTACATATTGGGCAAATATATACTTAACTAGTATATACTAAAATGGGTAAAAACTAACAAATGGTATTGACCCATAACCCATGGTATTATCCAAACCACTTGACTAGGTACATTGAACTCATAAGATACATTGTATCTAATAAGTAACCCGTGGATAAACCCATAACCCATGACCCATGACCCATAACCAAAATACCCATGGGTAAAGAGGAGCGTCCCACGGATCCCTAGGATTACACTAGACGGATCCCTTGTGGGAGGGATCCGTGGGATCCGGGAACGAGAAGTTTTCTCCTCATAAATAGTGAGCCATTTCTTCCTTTTGGTTCACCACTTTCACATACTTTCTCCAAGTATTGTATCTCTCAACCACGGATCCTAAGGGATCTTTCTATGTAGTTTGTCTTTTGTTTTTGTGTGATTCTCTAGGTTCCTCTTAAAGGCGAGATCACCACTTCTTGAAGTCGAGCAAGCTCAAGTCCATGAGTTTCCATGCTTCGTCATCATCAAAACAACTAAGGTTCTCTTGTTGATAGTTCTTTCTTCCTCCGTAGAGATGTTGTGTTGAAGGCATTAGTGAAGGATGCCGAAAGAGTCAAGACGAAAGCATTAGTGAAAGGTGCTTAACATCTGTGTCAAAAGCATTTGTGAAGAATGCTAAAGGTGTCAAGTCAAAGGCATTAGTGAAGGATGCATAGGAATCAAATCAAGTGGCATTTGGGAAGAATGCCTAGGTCGTATAATCGATGAGGTGCATCGTTATACATATAAGTATTAGTTTATTTCCAAGGATGGTGATATCCTTGATGGTGTTGTAACAAGGAGTGGATCTCCTTGAGATTAGGTGTTGTGTTGTGTTGTGATGAGTCTCTAAATACTCATCATTTTTATACCATTTAAAGCGCAAAATCATCTCGAAACACTCTTAAACACATCAAAATGATCAAAATATCACAAATCGTTGTTTTATGTGTTTTAAATTCAAAATATCAAAATCGGATGAAAACATATCAAATTTACAAAATTGCGTTTCAGTCCCCAAGTTTCTAAAATTGTCGAAATAGTCCCCGAGTCAAAATTTCAAAGAAAAGTCACCAAAGGTCCTTTTAAAATCAAAAGTTGTCAAATTTAGTCCTTTGGTGAAAAATATAAAAGTTTTGAGAAAATTACAAATTGGTCCTTTAAGTTTCAAAATTGGCGGAATTAGTCCACGGAAAATTGCAAAGTGGCAATTTTGGTCCTTATACTTTTGAGAATGTCACTTATAGTCCTTGGAAGAAACTTTGTTGAATTGGCGCCTGGTCCCTGAATTTTGAAGTTACAACAAAGGTCCCTAAGTAATTAAAACCCTTTAAACCACATTTGGACCTTGTCACAAACCCTTGGACCCCGTCATTTACATTTTGGACCCTTGGCTTATTATTAATACCGCCTCGGTCAACCAAGTCAAACAAGCACCAACTTGGCGCCAACATCCTCTTCCTCCCAACACCGCCTCGAAATCACTCCAAACCCATTCCCAAGCTCACCCTTGTCTTCTCTTCGTGTCCCCACCTCAACACAAATCCAAGAACCATTAAATGATCCTTCACCCTTTACTCAATCCTCACCCATCGCTAAACCCTTTTCCCGCTAAAACCATCCAACGCCAAAATTGGCTCAAAACATCCAATGGACCTAAATATTACCGGAAATCTTTGAGAAAAGAGAGAGAAGTTTGGAGTATAAAAGGAGCAAAGAGAAAGAAGAAAGGGTAGTAGCTAGTTTTATAAAACTTTCTTTATGTCGCTTTTTTTATTTATGTCTTAGATTAATAAAAAATATTGTAATCTCAGTTCTTTGTATCACTTTTAAGTTAAATTATCCTTTTAATGTATTGTTAAGCACCAATCTCAAGTTTTTATATAAGTTCTAAATTTGATGTTCTTGTTGTATTATTCAGTTTCAAACTCTCACTTGCAAGCTTGTAAAAGCTCAATTTCTACCTCACACAAGCTTATGTTAGCTTATTAAAGCTTTCTATAAGCTCTTATTACAGTTTCAAACAATGTAGTAAAAAGTCAACAAAAGTCAAACAAAAGTCAAAAATCAAAAGTCACCCTATTTCATGTTAATCTCTGGTTTTAATTTGTTAAATTGATGAGTTTAAATGTGTTTTGTGTAGTTGGATTAAGATTGAGCTCAGTTTCATTATAATTTCAGTGTTTTAATGCATTTTGTAGTTATAAAGGAGTGTTTGGTTTAAGCTTATTTTCGTGTCAAAAATCAGTACCCACTTTGACTCTCAAAGTCAAAGTGGTTTAAAGGTTTGAGCAAGTTTTTTTTAGTGGTGTTAGTTCAGATTACAAAGTGTACAAGTTTTGTTTATAAAAAGTCACAAAATCTTTTCGTCTCTATGTCAAAACAAAGACCATAGTCATTGTTCAACACCATTTTAACGCTTATTGTTGGTCCAAAACTTTTCTAAATTGCTTTTATCACATCTCCACATACCCCCTAGACATTGGTTTAGCTTATTTCTATTTAGTTTAGCTTTAGGTTAGTTAAAATTGCTTCAAAATCTGTCCCAACCCATCGTTATCGTAGTTCCAAACAAGCAGAATGAAGAGTCATTCCAAAACTTTTTCCCGGCTTATTTTTAGTCAAAACTTGGTCCCAAGTGCTTTTCTCACATCCCAACATCCCATCTTGATATTTCAATAGCTTATTTGCCCTAGGATAGCTTAGATTAGCTTAAAATTTGCACTTAAAATCTGTCGGTAACCCATATTTTTTTACTATAGCATTGCAATTTTTTAGTTTTAGCTTATTTTAGTTGTCCCACTTAGCTTATTTTAGGTATCTCTAGTGCTTATTAGTCCCATAGATTAGGTTAGTAGTTTTTTAGCTTAACTCTTGCTTATTAATGCTTATTTAGCTAGTTAGAGTAGCTTGTCATATCCTTGAAGGCTCATTTCTTTTAGCTTAGGAAGTCCCATAAACCGCTTCTATCCCTATTTCTAGATTGCTTTCTAGTCTCTTATAGCTTATTTTAGATTTAGCATAGTGTATGAGTGCTTATTTCCATTTCCTTGTACTTATTCATGGTTCATTATGCTTAAAACCGAAAAGGGTGTTTGTTTTATACCTTACACATTTGTTGGAATAAGCGTCTCAACCGCTTATTTCAAGGTTTGTAACAATTGTTTTCACAAAAGTTCTTATTTTGGTGTTATAAAAAGTTGCAAAAGAAAATTTGAAAAAAAATGGTTTGCAAAAGGTGCGGGGTGGGATTCGACCCCGACCTCTTGCTCAAAGACACAACACAACACCTCAAACCAAAGCGCCTTGGGTCTTTTCTTGTCATACTTTGCAATATTAATCTTTTATATACACATAGCATTGTTAGCTTACTAGCTTATTAGCTTTTAGTAGCTTATTTTGTTAAGTAGTACCCAACTTTTTATTTTTCTTAAAACCGCTTTTACTCAAAGTATTTTCTCGAGAAAATTTGATTTTTCTAAAATCATTTAGTATTTTTATAATTAAATTAGATTAAAATAGTTTTAAATCATAATAAAAATATAAAAGTCAAAAAATATAAATCTTTTTCTAAAATTTTCTTTTATCATATAGTACGTAATAAAATTGTTTTCACATTCGTAGGACCTTTATTTCATAAATTTCACGTTTTATCTTGCGCTCAAATATTGTTTTTCGTACATAACGCTGTTTCGGTTTAAGTAGCGCTTTTAGATAATTTGAGTTTACGTTTTAGTTAATATAGTTTATTTAAGTTATTTTATTTTATAAATTCACATAAACGTTCATCACTTTAAATATAGTGATAGCGTTTATTTAATATCTTTATCTTTTAATTTTCTTAATTTGCATTTAAGTCGCTTTAATTTATAATCTTTTCAAGAGTGTAATATTCAATCCTAATCCTTTTCGATCGCTATCATTAGTGATCATTCTATCGTCTGAATCTGTTTTAACACACCATTGAGTCTCCGTGGGACATAACGACCGGAATCCTCTGTATTCTCGATCTTCATTGTATTTGTGTCGAAAGCGGTTTTAAGTCTTTTTGACTTGACGGTTTCTTGCAGATCAAAATTTTAAGCGCCATGCCGGGAGGCTTTAGCGTGTGTTTAGCCATTTTCGGATCCATTCTTGCACATATCCCATCCTTTGTAAAAGTTTTTTTTGTAAAGTTTTCAAAATCTCAAAAGTCCATTAACACTTTTCCTAAAGTGTTAAAACGCCAAAAATATTTTCATTCTTTGTTTTATAGCATGTTTTTCAAAAATCCAAAAATATCCATCTTTTATCCTCCAATCTGTTTAATTCTACATTTCTCTATCCTCAAATCTGTTTAATTCTTTATGTCATGGTATTTGACATGTTCCTGGTGTGGAGGTCCATTTAATGGTGGAAATTGTCGAAAATGTACCAATGTGGGTTTCGGAGACAAGTTTGTCGGTAATCCCGATTCCATTTCAAACAATGAAACATCCGATTTTTCCTACCTACCTCCACAACCCCAATACGAATCCTACTCATGCGAGTTTTGTGGGAATGATTCTCATTACGGTTTTGATTGTCCACCACAGGTCCCGCTTGTCTATGAGCCGGAACCATGTTACAATCGAACTTTGGTGAAAGTTATTTTCCCAATTATCTCTTGCGAGAATTGCGGGGTCCTCATACGACTTTTGAATGTCACCGGTGAATCAAAATTTTCAAAATTCCATTCTCCGGTTTGACAATTTCCAACCCCACAAGATTCCATCGGTCATCGACTTCCGAGCCTTCACATCATCTCAATGATTACGAGGAGTGTTATCTTCCTCAAAGTTCAAGAAATACGATTCGAAGAAACCGCAAATGAAAAGAATGGTGTGTAAGCTTCACAGATGAATATAAGAATCGATATGATGACGATGATGATGAGGATAGTATTCAAATGAAGGAATACTATGAGAACGACGAGGAGAGTGTTACTCAATTGAACGATATCATTTCTCAACTCCTCGCCTATTGCTATCACACCTATCTTACCTATTATTGCTTCCAAAGACTCTCTCATAATGGGGGACGAGCCTCTTAGCATTATTCCAGAAATGGAATCGTCTAGTGTTGAGGACCTTATCCCGATCCCAAGTGAGTCTGAGGGAATTCTTGACAAAGAGTGTGATGTGTTTTCTCCTCTTACAAATGATTTTGTTAAGACTTTCTCAGATTTTGACAGTGATTATAGTGATGTCGATTCTTTGTATTCTAAAGACATAGAATTTATTGATGCATCACTTCCACTTTCCGAGATCGTCAACTTAGAAGAGGATGTTGACCATGTTGTTTCCACAACAATTCATACGACTATCACTAATCCCTTATTCGACCGATTCGAATTTACTCTAAATTCAGTTAATCCAATCTTTGATAGTGATGAGTCGACACGGAGACTATAATGGACGAGGTGCATATTTATAGCCCACGGCACCGCACATGTCCCACCTCCGTATATTCTTCATGAGAGTTCTCGGTGAACTCTCTCATATCATATCTCCACGGAGTATGATTGCTTGGATGGCAAAAGTCATGATCGGGAGAGAATCTCAATTTGCATAGTTATGACAAATCTTCCCACCCTCCCCACCGAGATGCCTTCCAACCCAAAGAGCTCTACCAATAAAATCCAAACGAGTGCTACTCGCACTTGATCACGAGGAAGAAGATCTAGTCATGATTGTTATCATGATTTTCTTTCTTTCTTCACCTACTCGGTGACTTCCTCTCTTCTTCACTCCTTGGGAGTGAGGACACTATCTTGACCCCGGCATTTTCATTTATCATCCGTGAGCCGGGTCTCGTCTCTGCTCTCTTTATCTCATCGGTGTGGAACTTTCACGTGCTTCAAATGTTTGTCCAAACATCTTGAATGAAAGTCCGATGGAGATTGTTTCTTCCACTTTGCTTCCCCATGAACCAATGAATTCGGGTCGAGTCAAGCTAGCGACTGAAATCAAAAACAAGAGCACGCACTATATGGGTTTTCACCCATATTTCTATCTTCTCACCTCTTTCTACCACCCTAGTGTGGGGGGTTGCCACATGTTATAAAAAAAAAAAAAAAAAAAAAAAAAATCCTTTCTAAATAATGGCGTAATATTTCCCTTTTACGTTCTTTGTTTGGCATAATCGCGGGTACTTTGAATATTGAGGGCAATATTCATTTCTAAGTGTGGGGGATTCTCACGAATTTTATCATGTAAATTATACCGCTTAATCCCGTTTTGGCCAAAATTTTTTTTTTGAGCAAGTGTTCTACACTTTCTCATTTGGTTATCATCCGCCATGTCTATAAGACAAAAGGATTGGCTAATCCAGAGCAAACGGCTCTTGGTAAAGATTTCTCAAACCGTTTATATGGCTTGCAATTTGCCCAAAATTGTATGGTTTCTCGACTCCCCATCATCCTCAAAAGATAATGAGTTGGCTAGCCCGCAAGGTTATGGCTTGTGGTAAAGGCAATGGAAAATCCATAATTGGTATTCACTCACCAAAGATAATATTGATAATTTATCTAAGAGTTGGCTAGTCCGTAAGGGTACGGCTTCGTAAAGACAAAATCAAATCCGTTGAAAGTCGGTGGTTTGCTCAAAATCACATGGTTATCGGTGTACCATGGTTCTTACTTGAATCAAACATTTGGCTACTCCGTAAGTAATGGCTTTTGGTAAAGAGTTTAAAATCCATTATGTTTTCTCAAATCATTGCTAGGGACTAGCAATATCTCGACATGGGGATTGATGAGTCTCTAAATACTCATCATTTTATACCATTTAAAGCGCAAAATCATCCGAAAACACTCGAAACACATCAAAATGATCAAAATATCACAAATCGTTGTTTTATGTGTTTTAAATTCAAAATATCAAAATCGGATGAAAAACATATCAAATTTACAAAATTGCGTTTCAGTCCCCAAGTTTCTAAAATTGTCGAAATAGTCCACGAGTCAAAATTTCAAAGAAAAGTCACCAAAGGTCCTTTTAAAATCAAAAGTTGTCAAATTTAGTCCTTTGGTGAAAAATATAAAAAGTTTTGAGAAAATTACAAATTGGTCCTTTAAGTTTCAAAATTGGCGGAATTAGTCCCTGGAAAATTGCAAAGTGGCAATTTTGGTCCTTATACTTTTTGAGAATGTCACTTATAGTCCTTGGAAGAAACTTTGTTGAATTGGCAGCCCAGGTCCCTGAATTTTCAGAAGTTACAACAAAGGTCCCTAAGTAATTAAAACCCTTTAAACCACATTTGGACCTTGTCACAAACCTGGACCCCATCATTTACATTTTGGACCCTTGGCTTATTAATACCGCTCGGTCAACCAAGTCAAACAAGCACCAACTTGGCGCCAACATCCTCTTCCTCCCAACACCGCTCGAAATCACTCCAAACCCATTCCCCAGCTCACCCTTGTCTTCTTTGTCCCCCACCTCAACACAAATCCAAGAACCATTAAATGATCCTTCACCCTTTACTCAATCCTCACCCACTGCTAAACCCTTTTCCCGGCAAAAACCATCCAACGGCCAAAATTGGCTCAAAACATCCAATGGACCTAAATATTGCTGGGAAATGCTGAGGAAGAGAGAGAGAGAAGTTTGGAGTATAAAAGGGAGCAAAGAGAAAGAAGAAAGGGTAGTAGCTAGTTTTATAAAAACTTTCTTTATGTCGTTTTTTTTATTTATGTCTTAGATTAATAAAAAAATATTGTAATCTCAGTTCTTTGTATCACTTTTAAGTTAAATTATCCTTTTAATGTATAGTTAAGCACCAATCTCAAGTTTTTTATATAAGTTCTAAATTTGATGTTACTGTTGTATTATTCAGTTTCAAACTCTCACTTGCAAGCTTGTAAAAGCTCAATTTCTACCTCACACAAGCTTATGTTAGCTTATTAAAGCTTTCTATAAGCTCTTATTACAGTTTCAAACAATGTAGTAAAAAGTCAACAAAAGTCAAACAAAAGTCAAAAATCAAAAGTCACCCTATTTCATGTTAATCTCTGGTTTTAATTTGTTAAATTGATGAGTTTAAATGTGTTTTGTGTAGTTGGATTAAGATTGAGCTCAGTTTCATTATAATTTCAGTGTTTTAATGCATTTTGTAGTTATAAAGGAGTGTTTGGTTTAAGCTTATTTTCAGGTCAAAAAAACTGTTTTTACCCACTTTGACTCTCAAAGTCAAAGTGGTTTAAAGGTTTGAGCAAGTTTTTTTTTTAGTGGTGTTAGTTCAGATTACAAAGTGTACAAGTTTTGTTTATAAAAAAAGTCACAAAATCTTTCTGTCCTACTGTCAAAACAGCAGCCATAGCTGCTGTTTGAACACCATTTTAACTGCTTATTGTTGGTCCAAAACTTTTCTAAATTGCTTTTATCACATCTCCACATACCCCCCTAGACATTGGTTTAGCTTATTTCTATTTAGTTTAGCTTTAGGTTAGTTAAAAATTGCTTCAAAATCTGTCCCAACCCACTGTTACTGCAGTTCCAAACAGCAGCAACAGTAGCTGTTCCAACAGCTTTTTCCCAGCTTATTTTTAGTCAAAACTTGGTCCCAAGTGCTTTTCTCACATCCCAACATCCCCATCTTGATATTTCAATAGCTTATTTGCCCCTAGGATAGCTTAGATTAGCTTAAAATTTGCATTAAAATCATGTCAGTAACCCATATCATCATATGTAGTAATTGCAATTCTTTTAGTTTTAGCTTATTTTAGTTGTCCCACTTAGCTTATTTTAGGTATCTCTAGTGCTTATTAGTCCCATAGATTAGGTTAGTAGTTTTTAGCTTAACTCTTGCTTATTAATGCTTATTTAGCTAGTTAGAGTAGCTTGTCATATCCTTGAAGGCTCATTTCTTTTAGCTTAGGAAGTCCCATAAACCGCTTCTATCCCCTATTTCTAGATTGCTTTCTAGTCTCTTATAGCTTATTTTAGATTTAGCATAGTGTATGAGTGCTTATTTCCATTTCCTTGTACTTATTCATGGTTCATTATGCTTAAAACCGAAAAGGGTGTTTGTTTTATACACTTACAATTTGTTGGAATAAGATCTCAACCGCTTATTTCCAAGGTTTGGTAACAATTGTTTTCACAAAAAGTTCTTATTTTGGTGTTATAAAAAAGTTGCAAAAAGAAAATTTGAAAAAAAAAATGGTTTGCAAAAAGGTGCAGGGGTGGGATTCGACCCCCTGACCTCTTGCTCAAAGACACAACACAACACCTCAAACCAAAGCGCCCTTGGGTCTTTTCTTGTCATACTTTGCAATATTAATCTTTTATATACACATAGCAGTTTGTTAGCTTACTAGCTTATTAGCTTTTTAGTAGCTTATTTTGTTAAGTAGTACCCAACTTTTTTATTTTTCTTAAAACCAGTTTTACTCAAAGTATTTTCTGAGAAAATTTCAGATTTTTCTAAAATCATTTAGTATTTTTTATAATTAAATTAGATTAAAATAGTTTTTAAATCATAATAAAAAATATAAAAGTCAAAAAATATAAATCTTTTTCTAAAATTTTCTTTTATCATATAGTACGTAATAAAATTGTTTTCACATTCGTAGGACCTTTATTTCATAAATTTCACGTTTTATCTTGCGCCCAAATATTTTTTAAATAACGCTGCGTTTCGGTTTAAGTAGCGTTTTAGATAATTTGAGTTTACGTTTTAGTTAATATAGTTTATTTAAGTTATTTTATTTTATAAATTCACATAAACGTTCATCACTTTAAATATAGTGATAGCGTTTATTTAATATCTTTTATCTTTTTAATTTTCTTAATTTGCATTTAAGTCGCTTTAATTTATAATCTTTTTCAGTAGTGTAATATTCAATCCTAATCCTTTCTGATCGCTATCATTAGTGATCATTCTATCGTCTGAATCTGTTTTAACACACCATTGAGTCTCCGTGGGACATAACGACCCGGAATCCTCGTATTCTCGATCTTCATTGTATTTGTGTCTGAAAGCGGTTTAAGTCTTTTGACTTGACGGTTTCTTGCAGATCATGTTGGGTAGTAGTTCCTCTATAGTAATGGAACTAGGTGCTTAGCCTAGTACCTAATAAAGGCGACGTTGTGATAGGTGTGGTTCACCTTGTGTGAAAGAACCCGGTGGTTAGCCTAATCTAGGAAAAAGAGTAGCGACGTTGTGAAGGCTTCTCCGCCATAAGAAGATTGGTGTCATGTAGTGTTTACGAACTCTCGAGTAGGTGACTCGAGGAGTGGAGTAGGGAAAGGAAGGTGTCCTTGTAGCCGAACCACTATAAATACTCGTGTCGTGGTTATGTGCTTCTTACTCTTTATCTTTCATTACACGTTTATATATCTATCTATCAACGTCCAACATAAACAACCAAATAGATTGACATAAGTTAATCTAAATGTTTTAAAACAAAGTTTTAATTGGTAAAACTATTCAACCCCCCTTCTAGTTTTCCACAATTGGCATCAGAGCTTCGTTACCAAGTTTCTTAGAGTATGTTGTACTTTAAAAACTTGATACGATCCGTGTATGTTTGAAAACTACAAAGAAGGAAATATTTCAAAACATTTTCTTTTTCTTGTTCATGTTGGACATTGATAGGTCATTCTAACATATTCGTTTTAAGAAATCTTCATGCTAGGATCTCTTCAAAACCTTCATTTCTATTCAAAGAATAATGAAGCCAACCTTCGAGAAAGGATCCAAAAGTAATCACAACCTACTTCCTCTAAGTACAAAGGATTACTTTAAGAGCTCATGAAGTATTTTTGGTATTATGTCTTCATAAGCCAAACCAAGAAGCATAAAGGTATGTTTATTTTTTCATTAGCTAGATTACATCATTATGTTGATATCATAGTTCTTATTTGTTTAAATAAACTCCTAGTATCTTGAAAAAGTCTCTCTTTCGTCACTTTCCCGACTTACTCATCATCGGGAATAGTATTCCTTTTGATTTCGTCAAACTAACGCCGTCGTCACAAATGGATCCGTGATAATTAACTTATCAAATCACGTCGACCAAAACATCTTTTTATTTTAAACCTTTAAACTAATTTTGTTCCGTAAGCTAGTTTATAGCCTACTACAAAATAAAAGCCAAACAACCCTTTTTCTGTCTACAGGAGCCGGATCCCTCTAGTTGTACTAGCCGGATCCCAAATACAAGGGATCCAGGGGAACAGTAGAACAGAACACAGATATACGCATTTCAAAAACATCACAAACCAGTTTCCCTCTCCCCACATAACACAAAAACAACTCAACACTTGATTTCATCCTCATAGGACTCCAAACCCTCAAGTATTCCTCACTTGAACACCATTGTAAGTAATTATACTAACTTGTTCTAATTTCCATCATCCTCATCCTAGGGTTTATGGTTACACAATTTCTAATCAATTAATTCAATTTGGGTTTTCAAAATTAATCATTAAAAGGGGCTTTTAACACAATTAGGATTACATTGTGTTCACAACATTGTTAATACAAATCAAAACCATAAACCCATCTCAAATAATTTTACCTAATTAGAATATTTTTGTTTCTAGGACCAACCATGCCTAAAGCCACTCAACAAGACCACCATGATACCGTCCATAACCTCACCCATTACTACCGGGAAGAAGGGCTATCAAAAACCGATCACAAAGTCTTCAAAAGACTTGAAAAATGACTTATTCACGAAGGTCGTGTAGTCAAGGAATGTTTCCTTGAAGATACCGACACTCGTCAAGCTTTCTCGGCAATCAACTTTGATTGTCTTCTTGACATTGATGAACAAATTTGTCTGGTTTTCGCCTTCATCATCAATAAACGAAACTTCATTCTACCTCTCAACACATTTGCTCAAATTCTTCGTATTCCTTGGGAAGGAATTTGTATGTATTCTCAAGATTGGGCAATTAACACTCAAAACCTTGCACTTGATTCTAAACCTATCTACAATACTCCTCTTGATGATCCCGAAACCATTCGAGATACTATCTTCAAGGTTAGGACCGACCAATCCCGTTACAACTGAAACAAAAAGCTCATTCACCGTGATCCTTTTCAAATGGAACTTTTCGAAATGCATCCCATGTTTAGAAAATGGGAAGAAATCTTTAGGGAAAATGTCATTAGCCTAGTTGGTAACAAGGATCATCCAAATGCATGTCTTGTGCAAATGATTTATTGTCTTATCCACCAAAAGCCATTTAATCTCGCCTATTACATGGTGAGGAGAATGGCTGGGGTATTCAAAGCTTCCAACATGGTACTTCCATATGGTATGCTCATAACACGACTTTGTAAGTATGTTAGTGCATTGCAACCATCTCCTATCAACAATGATCATTTCTTTGCCGATCACGTAATGGTACCTCTTACCAAACAACCCTCTAAACGGTTCATGGTCAATGGAGCTCTCTCGGACTCCTCGGAAGGAGAAGAAGAAGATGTCGACCCCATAGCTAACATTGAATTGGAACCCTTTGATTACTATGAACAACTTCCAACCATTCCAAACGAGACCGCGGAATTCAAACAATTAAGGGGTATGATTCAAAATCTACCTTATCACCTCACAAATCGGGAAAGATGAAAAGAAAGAATTGATGAAAGAGACTATAGGATTATGTTTGTTTCTTAAACACTTGTTTTGTGTATGGATGATTATTTTTTAGCACTCCTGCTTGCATTAACTTGGATATTTTCTATTTCTACCATTTTCTATGAGATGTTTTATGTGATGACATGCTTATATTTATGTTTAGTTTAATGGTTGATTAGTGTGCAAAATCTGTACATGATTTTGTGATGGTTCTGATCTGCAGATGCCGGATCCCTAGGATTAGCCTAGACGGATCCCTCCCTTGAGGGAACCGTGGGATCTCGTGACAATAGTTCAGCAATACAACATCCCATACATCAATATAGCTTACTAGATAATCTCACACTAGCTAAACATAAGATCTTAGAACTCAATTAAGTCTCCTTCAAAGATGAGAAAGCCTTAAACTCACTTATAGCTTACATAAGATCTTATTCAAAATGCCTTTTGATTTATCAAATCATCAAAACTTACCATATTTCCGCTTCAATACTCACAAATTGTTTTTCATTTTTCAAAACACTTAGGTGGACATATTGAACAATTTTAGGAAATTGTTTCTAGTCATCTTTATCTCAAAATGGGTCAAAAATTAGTTTTTCAATTCTTTTGAATTTTGAGGATTTTTCAAACTCCATCTCAAGCTAACATCTGGTCTCTAGGATCATTTATTATGACTTGACACCACCAAAAACTCTTAGTGTTATCCTTGAACATCCATTGGTAGTCACTTAGTCCCATTTTCCTTCCATAAAAAGCAATCATTTGCTATATCATTCATTACTCTTGATCATTCAAGTATACCCTCATTTTAGATACTTAGGAGGACTGAAACACTCAATATTGTTAGCCTTAATAGTTTTATTAAAAGTGATGGTCATTCACGATTAGGAACTTTGTAACGAGTGTTAGATATCGTGATAGAATAGTCAACGGGCTCGTGGATTGGACTAAGCTAAACGGCTAGGCATTATGATTATGCTTAGGCGTTTGAAGCTTAAGTATCCAAAGCCCAATCCATGTCCAACCCACGAAAAGCCCAACCAAAGCCTTTTAGGGTTTTAAGTTGCTTGTACTATAAATACCCCTCAAATGGTCATTTGAGGGGTGTGCTTGAAAGTGTGTGTGTGTGTGTTTTTCCTTTGGAATATACAACTTTATTGTGTTCATCTTATACTCATAACATACACGGTTTTATATCATTCAAGTCACCAAACATCTTTATCTTTTCTTTCTTTATACGCATAGTATTTGTGTTGGGTTTCACGAGTTCTACGCATAACTTTGGTTAACGTGGGTATTACGTGATAAGGTTGATATTCGTAGTGGTCCTACAATTGGTATCAATCGCCTAACAATGGTTTAGGAGTGTTTGTGTTTGTTTTGAAGGTTACGCGTAAAGGCTCTCGTTATCGTTTTGTCAAGCTTAAAGCTTTAATTTTGCACTCAAAATTCAAGATTCTTGTAGTTTAAGGTTTATTTGGTGCTAAAATTTCGCTTTTTGCAAAAGTTCGAAGCTTTATGATGAGTGTGTAAATACTCATCATTTTTGGGTCAATCTGAATCGCAAAACACTTAAAAATGCTCAATGCATCAAAAATCGAAAATATTCCAAAATTGCATTTTATATGTTTCGGATGCAAAATGTTTAAAATCGGATGAAAAATGAGCTAAGTTTGCATAATTGGCATTTTCGGTCCCCAAGTTTCAAAATTGTCGAAATAGTCCCCGAGCACTTAATTTCAAAGAAAAATCACCAAAGGTCCTTTTAAAATCACAAGTGGTCAAAATTAGTCCTTTGGTGAAAAATATCAAAAGTTTTGAGAAATTACAAATTTGGTCCTTCAAGTTTAAAATTGGCAAAATGGTCCTTGGAAATTTGAAAATGTCAAGTTTGGTCCTTGTACTATTGGAGCTTGTCACTTTTGGTCCCTTGGAGCAACTTTGCAAATATGGCGCCTTGGTCCCTTGATTTTCGAAATTACACAATAGGTCCTCGATCATTAAACCTTAAATACCACGCCTTGTCAAACCCAATTGGACCCCGCCATAACACCATTTGGACCCTTCATTTGACCCCCTTTAATATTAACCCCGGTCAAACTATGGTCAAACCGTCAAACAAACACCCTTCCCTTTCCCTCATTTCCTCCCACAGCCTCGCTTCTCCACATCCACCACCAACACAAACCTACCACCACTATCACCTCTCCATGTTCCCCACCTCCACCAAACAACAAAAGCATTTAATGCTTCCCATCCACCACCATCTCAACCCCCACTGTTATAAACCATTTTGGCGCCAAAATGTGATCAAACGGCCATGATGATATCAAAGCTATCCAATGGTCAAGAAAATGATGGGATTAGCTCAGAAGAGTGAGAGAAGATATTTTGCTATAAAAAGGAAGCAAGAGAAGGAAGAGAAAAAGAGTCTTTTAGTTTTTAAATTTTCATTAATGTCGTTTTTTATATAAAAGTTTTAGTTAAGTGTAGAAACTGTAATCTTTTGCTTCATTGTACCAAATTCAAGTAATATTATCATTGTAATGTGTTTTTAAATAGTAATTCCAAGTTTTTATATAGATTTCATATTTCATGGTCACTGTTGCAAATTTCAAATTCAAAATCTGATGTCCAAACTTCAACTAGCCTATTATTAAGTTAAAACAAGCTTATATAAGCTTATTATAGCTTTTTATAAGTTTACATTCAAGTTTCAAGCAACTTTGGATTTTGGTCAATGAAAGTCAAACTGGGGCAAAAATGGAGATAGAGTTGGATATGGGTTGATGCAGAAATGGATTTGGGTTGATAATGAGCTAGGTTAGGGTTTGGGATAGGTTAGTTGTTCCTGTGTTCAGTGGCAAGCCATTGTGGCTAAGGACCAATTGTGAGTAATTTTCAAGAATCATTGCATAATCTGTGTTTGTAGTTATAAATAGTTTAAACTTGTTTAATTAGTTGTAATTAGGATAATCTAATTTAGTTTAAGTGTCTGTAATAACTAGTTCAGTAGTTAGCTCTTTTAATTTACATATCAGTGGTTTAAATTTGTGTTTGGATTTGCTGCAATATCTGTGATTTAGGCTTGTTCAGTGACTGAGACTTGTTGTCTTAGGCTTGTGTAGCTCAAATATACTCATTCAAGTCATAATTTTGCATCTGCAAACAGCAAAAGTCAAAATCTTATTGAATCTGTCTTAAGTACTTAACTGTTGGGATTTTTGAAAATCAAAAGCCTGTTTTGTGTTTAGAAATCATAAGTATAGCTTGCATTAGCTTCATTTCATCAATTAACATCACAATCAACCCTCAAATTGGTCTCAAAGTTCATAGAAGTCAAACATATCAAAACTGTTCAAAAGTCAAAAAACTGAAAAAGTCACTTTGAGCCAAACTGGGAGGATTTTTCTTGAACTCATTTCTGGAACAAATCAAGTGAAACTTGGTGTTTAAAAAGTTCAACTGGTCTATTTACTTATCACCATTTCTGTAGATTTTTGCAAATTTTTACAAGCTCTAAAGCGCTTATCAAGATGGGCTTATATGCCCACAATGCATGAGGAACCCAGGCGCCGCGGTGTTGTCGCATTCTTGCAGGGGCTTGCACAGAGCTCATAAGAGCTTTTCCAAGTCTGGTTCTTGGTTTAGAGATAGTCACCCAGGTCTACTTTAGGTCCCTTCTTTTAGTTTTGAGTTTAGCTTATTTGGGTGGCTTGTGCTTAAGCTGCAAAGTAGCCCCAAAAATCTGTTTTTGCACATGTAGCTCAAATCATCCAATCTGTTTAAACAGCTCAATAGAGGTTAAAGCTAGTTGATACTTGTTGCATTTTGGTACTTTTAGCTTATTATAGCTTCTGTGTTACTGTGGTGGTCTTTGGTTTTCATTTGCTTAATACGAGTGCTTATTCTTAAGCACTTGTGATTGCAGTTCCATATTCTTGCACACAACCACATGTTTTTATATTTTTCCTAGATTCTAAATATTATTTTAGACTTAACTTGAATTTTTCAGATTTTTCCAAATCATTTTGCTATTTTTCTTAATTTAAAACAATTTTTAAGTCATTTTAATTAGCTTTTATTGCAATTAATTCAGAAAAGTTTCAAAAAAATAATTTTTCATTTTTCCTAGGTTAAGATAAATATAAAAAGTTAAAAAATATTTTTCCGATTTTTCTTAGTTAAATTTGTATTTTTAAGCAATTTAAGTAGCTTTAAATAGTTTTAATTCATAGAAAATACAAAATAATCGAAAAATACAAAAATAGTTTTGAAAATTCTCTTTGTTATTTTAGATTTTCCTAGTCATAATTTTATTTTTCTAGCTTTATTTCATATTTTCTTGTGTTTTAGGTTATTATTAAGGGTTATTATACAAAAAAGTCACTAAAGTTTGCGAGAAATTTGTCCTAAGTCACTAAAGTTTAAAAGTTGTCATTCAGGTTACTCAACTTATGAAAGTTGTCAACCACATTACTGAACTTATGAAAGTTGTCATACAGGTTACTGAACTTGTAAAAACATGACATTTTTGTTACTTAACATATAAAAAAAATAAACGTAAAAGTCGCTGAAATTATAGACATGTTTGCTTTTTAACGTTGAGTAACCTGAATGACAACTTTTAAACTTTAGTGACTTTGGACAAATTTTCCGCAAACTTTAGTGACTTTTTTGTATAATAACCCTATTATTAAATAGTTAAAAATAGTTTTTAATTAATAATAATTAGATAAATAGTTTTAAAAATAATTTTCTTTTTCTAAAAATTTTCTTTTATCATTAGGTTTGTAGAAATATCATTTTCATACTTTTAGGATTTATATTGCTTTGGTTTCACATTTTCCTTTGTACGTTACGTAATTTTTAATTTAAATTTTATAAAAGAAAAAATCAAAAACATCATTTTGCAAATAGTGATAGCATTTATTTAATATAATTTATCTTTTTAATTTGCATTTAAGCCCCTGTAATTTATAAACGTTTTCTGTAGTTATAATAATTCAAACCTCTTTCCGTTCAAATCATCTCGATCACTATTCGTTTGGTGATTCATCGCATAGCTATTTGGGACATAACGACTTGGGAAACCCTATTCTCTCCGATCTTCATTGCATTTGTCTCTCAGACTGTTTTAAGTTTGTTACGGTTGGCCATTCACAAGTGGCCGGCTTGTGTGATAAAACTTGACCGTCTGGGAGCGAACCACTTTACGTGTTTTTCTTCATTTTTAAGCTCGTATTTGGTTTATTGGTCATTTCTACTCGTAACTTTTCTATGCACTTTGGGTGAAAAAGGTCAACATTTTTGGGTTATTCGAGTGTTTTTAAGGATATCTGTGCAAGAGAAATTGGTTGAATCGCAAAAAAATTTACGAGTAGGTCAAAACCTAGTTCTACTCGTGAAGAAAGTCAACTACGATAGTTTTCTACTCGTAACTTTTGGTGAAGAATCTTCGTGCTCTAACGGTGACTCGCTGCTTCACTCACTTGGATAAGTGTGTGGAACACTCGACTTTGGATATCTCTTACATCGTGATAGTGTAAAGGATTTTAGGCAAAACCCTAATCTTACGCATAAGTTTCGACTTCACGCGTAGAATACTTTACGCATAAGCATTTTTCTTACGCCTAAGTTTTTCTTACGCATAAGCTAAATCTTACGCATAACTTTTTCTACTCGTAACTTTAAACCCACGCATAAGATCCTACGCCTAAGGAATCCTACGCCTAAGATCCCACGCCTAAGGAATCCTCGCCTAAGATCCCACGCCTAAGTTTCTACTGTAACTTGTGTTTCTCGCTTCAAGCTCTTTCTACGCATAAAGGTTAAAAAAAAAAAAAAAAAAGAGTTTTTGGCGGGAAAACTTGAGTAAAATTAAATTTTGAGGAGACTAAGCGTTCAATTTTACGCGAGATTCAAATTTTGGTTTAACTGTGAAAATTTTGGTCAAAAATTCAAATTTTGGGCCTAAATTCAAATTTTTCGGTCAAATTTGGCGTCAAAATTGTCATAACTCAAATTTTTCATACGACCTTAGAATTGATTTTTATAGTGAATTTCAAATTTTGGCGAAAATTTTTAAGAACCGAGTTCTGAGCACGACTTCGGAAACACCTTAAGCGAGCTTAATCTTCATCAACCACAACTCCTTTATCGTTGAATCGATCCTACATCAACTTTATCATATCACACCTTCATCAATGGCAACTCAACAAGACATTCATGCGGCGGTGCCGAAAACCGACCTCCTATGTTGGCAAAGGTGGTTATCTTCAATGGACAAGTCGAATGCTCCGTTACATCAAGACCAAACCTAATGGCAAACTCATGATTAAATCCATTCGGGATGGACCCTTCAAGCCTCGACAAGTTAATGTACGGAAATCACGATGCAACACCTCCTACCACACAATCTTCTCGTCTTCAATACGAATCAATACACCGCAGAGGATCGAAACAAGTCGAAGCGGATGACATGGCAATTCATATTATCCAACTGGGTTTACCAATAGACATCTTCATTGCGGTAGAGCGGTTGAAACTGCTTCGATATGTGGGAGCGTGTTAGGCGACTTTGTCATGGAGCGAAATTGGTCATCAAGACATGGAAAACAAGTTGCTAATCGAATGGGAAAAGTTCACATCTACACGGGAGAATCCATTGAATCCTACTATGGAAGGTTTTGCACTTTGATGAATGAGCTAATCGAAACAAGTCGACACCCGTAACTATCGTTCAAAACATCAAGTTCTCGAATAATCTACCGGAAGAATGGGGACGATATGTCACCATGTCAACCAAACAAAAGACCTTCATCGGTGAACTTTGATCAACTCGAATGATTTTCCGAAACAAAACCAAGTGAAGCGAATGAAGTAAGGAAAGAAAGATTGAAAAGAATCATGATCCATTGGCACTCATTGCAAAGACTCAAACTCCAGGTGAATACACAACAACAAGCTTCATCATCTTCCAACAACAACAACTTGTAGCAATACATTCCACAACCACAACAACAATTCTATCCGGATCCACAATACGGGAACAAGGAATCAACGATCTAGAATCGATCAAGAAGACCCTATGTCCCAAATAATTTCTCTCTTGGGTCAAGTAATCAAAGGTCGCTATTCCACACCTACTAACAACAACCAAAGGATATCATCAAACACTACTTAGCGAGCAAATTGCAGTAGGGTGTGAATATGGGTAATCAAGGACAAATGGTTGGAGTTATTGGGAATCGGCAGGATATGCTCTTGGATTTCGCATGGGTAATCAAAGGTTCGAATCGTGGTGTCGGATGAGGCAGAATGTTGGGAATAGGCGATGGGTGCAATCGAATCGAATGTTGCGGCTCCAGTCGTTGGGAATCATGGAAATGTGAATCGGGGTAATCATATTAAGTGTTATAATGTCAAGGAATGGGTCACATGGCAAGGAATTGTCCTACTAAGCCGCACAAGAACGATCTTGAGTATCTTCGAAAGCATCTGTTGGTACAAAAGGAATGCTTGGATTTCAGTTGAGTCTTGAGGAACATGACTTTATGGCTATTATGGATGATTTGGAAGACCTCGAGGAAATTAATCTGAACCGCATCTTCATGGCAAATCTTGAGGAAGCTAAAGTCGACATCGAGTCGACTCACCTCCATCTATGACGCCAATACCAGTTCGAGGTACCAATCATTGATCCATGCTATAACAATGTCATATTTGATGTGTTTACTCATGACAAGCGAAATTACATAACGCTAGCACCTACTTATGATACATATATGGACAATCCGGAGTTGTAGCAATACGAACTCCGAAACTCCATATGTGGATCCTAGTGGAGGCGTGTGGCACAAAATCTTGAGGACCGATAAGGAAACACGTTCTTATGTTGAATCATTAATCAATCAATGTGGCATTGAAGTTGAGAAAGTTAGAACGGTCAATCGCTGAAGTTAAGGTGCGAATGCTAAATTGACCGCCGAGCTTGAGAGTTACAAGGAGCATGCCAAAGCCTATGAATTTCATACAAACAAAATGTCGAATTAGAAATTGGTTATCGAGATTACTTTTAAGAGAAAAGATTTGCAACTTAAGTATGGCACACTTGATGTGAATCGAATTTGAAAATCAAATCTTTAAACAAGGAAATCTCTGAACTAAATGACCAACTTTCAAAACAAAAAGCAACATATTCGATCTTGAAAAGAGAAGAAGAAGTTGATAATCGATTTTGCAAAACGAGAAGATTCTCTTCTTGATGAGATTCGGATAAAAGCGAAACGATCAAAAATTGGACAATTTACTTCTTACAACGGGTCATTCCGCTAAGACAATCAAGATGCTTTCTAATCAAGTAAATCCGATTTTCATGCTTCACAAAAATGGCTCTTGGTAACTCACCTCCTTGTTTCCTCAAGAAAGCTCGGAAAAGAACGAATGTGTTGAACAATGGAAAACCTTTGCATGAACTTATAATTGTGCATGATTCTCTTGAAGCGTTGGAACTATCTCGAGGAGAGTAGATCTAAATGAAACAAAACATCCGAAATCAAACCGATTGATTATAACAAATGGAACCAAATTAATGTTCTTCCTTTTGTTTCTCAAAAGGACAATCAAAGTTTTCCACCACACAAAGTGTTTCAAACAAAGTGTCAACACCAATTTTAAAATCGGTTTCAAAACCAGCTTGTTGTCTCCAAATCTCTTTGAACATTGAACAAATGTCTTCAAACAATCCTTTTAACACAAGTGATGCGAGAAGTATTTTGGAAAATGTGAAAACTAGAATGCGGATCTTGAGAGATGTTAAAACTAAAACCATCATTACAACAAATATCCGGTTTAATAGTTTTGATAATGAATGAAGAAGTTTTTGAAACTCAAATTGCCCTCAAATTGAATAACATCAACTCCAAGGTAATTCATTTTGAACAAGCCTTTTGAAAGAAACAGTGACTTTGTCAAGGACCATAAATCCACGGTAAAAGCAAGCTAATGAGTGTTGAACACATTAACATTTTGGAAAAGTTAAATGATTCTCTCTTCAAGATGTTCGACTCTCGATATTATGTCCATCATTTTGCAAACATATTACGTTGAAGATCATGAAAGACTCGAGGATGAGACCTCGAAATTGTTTCAAAATATGAAAAGCTCTTATGAAACTTGAAAAGAAAATATCTCATATTTTAAACAACTTGATCGAAAACCGAGGAATGCAAGTATGACAAATTGTCGTATGAGCGTGCCTACAATGACATAAAGCTAAAATGATCTTTTGAGGGCTCATTGGAAAGTCAAAAGGAAAGCCATTAGGCGTGATTACAAAACCATTGATGCGGAGAAATCAAATGTTCTCAAACCGGTTTCAAAACCTAAAATATCTTTCTTTGCCTCCTCCAAAAGTCAATGAGAAATATGTTTCATCAAAACCAGTCCACTCCACTGTCGTGCCTAAACAAAATGTTGATAAAGGAAAGCGGTTATTGAGAATCCTAAAGTTTTACTTTTGGCCTTTTTAAGATGAGTACCACTAATGCGCCCGCCTCCACATCTAAAGAGACTAGGATAGTGAAACCACCTCCCTTCATAACAATGTGAATCCTAATGCGTGTGCCTTACCTTCTAGGGACTAGAAAGCACCTCTAGGAGCAGCAGACTAAAGCCTAAGAGCAATACAAGGAACAATAGAGTCTCGCATGCCTCTAGGAGTAGTAGCTTGAATAAAGAGAAGAAAGTAGAAGAACACCCTAGGAATTTGACTTTTGAATAAGAAAGACATTTCATCCGAATGTCTTGAACCTATGAAACTTGCTAAGTCTAATGAATGTGTTGAATCTCTTTGTTTAACTTGCAAGAAATCTTTAAATGTTCAAGATGATTGTGTTTCTAAGAATGTGAATGATAAGCACAAGAAGAACGTCCCAAAAGTAATTACGCTAAACTAGTAGGAAGACTAGTTGCAAAACTTAGGCTTTACACTATCGAGGAACCAACGTGTATACTTTAGGGATGATATTTGGAAACCCAGGTAGAACTTTCACACTCGAATGATACAATGAGTGATAAACGAGAATCCCACAGAAAACCTCTCGAGTGTGATAAGGATTTTACCTCTAACCCAAAGGAACCTAAATCAAAACGGTTTCCACAATATTCTTTTTCACATCGCGGTGTTATCGAAATTTGTCTTTGGATCGTCGACTCGAGTTGCTCCAAGCACATGACCGGGAATCAAGAAGCTGCGATCAATTTAATGCTGAAATTCATGGGAACCGACGTTTGGAAATGATCATGTAGACTATCATGGGTTATGGAGATCTACCTTTTGGAAATTATTTGATCACTCGGGTTTACTATGTCGAAGGGTTGGGACACAATTTGTTTTCGGTTAGGCGATTACGTGATGCGATTTAGAGGTTGCTTTTAGGAAAATGCTTGCTTCGTTAGAAACTTGGATGGCACCGATCTCTTGGCGGGAATCGTGATACAAACTTGTATGCTATCGACATCAACAAAATGGCCTCTTCATCACCAATATGTCTTATGACACGAGCATCCGGAACACGATCTGGTTGTGGCACGAAGGTTATCCCATCTCAATTTCGACACCATCAACAAAATTGCCAAAGACAACATCGTCAACGGACTTCCAAAGTTCAAATACACCAAGGATCACTTATGTCCATCATGTGAACAAGGAAAAAGCAAAGAGCATCATATAAACCCAAATTGTACCTAGTTCGGAAGCAAAGTTGCATATGTTGCACATGGACTTATGTGGCCCAATGAGAGTTGAAAGCATTAATGGGAAAAAGTATATTCTTGTTATCTTCGATGACTACTCGAGATATACATGGGTTAAGTTTCGAGATCAAAGACGAAGCACGAGCATCATCATCACCTTTTGAAACGTATTCAAGTACTTCTTCAAACTCCGATAATGGTTGTAAGAACCGACAACGCACGTAATTCACTAATCGGGAGTTAAGAGCTTATTTTGAAGATGTTGGAATTATTCATCGACATCACCGTTAGAACTCCAATGAGAATGGGTAGTTGAAAGAAGAAATAGAACTCTTGTGGAAGTCGCCGACGATGCTAATTTATTCTAGTGCACCGTTATTTCTCGGGCCGATGCTATTGCCACTTGCTTGTTTCACTCGTAACCGATCCTTATCCATCCAAGATTCAATAAAACCCCATATGAAATAGTGAACAACAGAAACCGGATATCTCTTACTTTCACGTGTTTGGCGCTTTGTGCTATCCTACGAATGACAGAGAAGATCTTGGAAAAGCGAAAGCAAAGGTGATATTGGAATCTTCATTGGATATTCGAGATAACTCGAGGGCATCTGTGGTGTATAATGAAGGCTAAGGAGGATCATGGAGACGATGAATGTGAAGTTTGATGGACTTTCTAAAATGGCTTCGAGAGACTCGCCTCAGAACCCGCACTAAACCGACAGACTTACGGAAACATCGATCAGACTCGTACCTCAAAGAGCTCAATCAACCGTTTGAAAATCCTAAAGAACAAGAATGGGAGAATTTCTTGAGTTAATGTTCGATGAATACTATGGTGGAACTTGACAAATGCATCAAACCATCATTCCGCCGCACCGCTCAAAATCATCCTCCACCACCAACGAAGATGCATCTACAACGGTCGAAACCAATGCACCAACTCCATCAACATCATCTACATCTACTCAAGTTATTGCACCCGTTCTACAAAGAGTTGATGAGCAAAACCAAAACCAAAACGATGCAACGTTAGATGAAGACTTATTTGAAAACCCGTTTGCTACGGAATCGGTGAATCTTCTTCAAGCTTACGAGAACCATCTAACTCGCACACGTATAACCAACGGTATCCTTCTACTCGAAGTGGACAAAAGACCACCCTATTGAACAAGTAATTGGTGAACCTTCAAGGCGATTCGGATGAGACGCCAACTTGCTGCTGATGCGACTTGTGCATTTACCTTTGCTCAATTAGCAATCTAGAGCCAAAGAACATTCGCGAGGCAATGGCGGATCCCGCATGGATAGAAGCAATGCGGGAGGAACTCTTCAATACCGTCTACATGACTCTTGGGAAAGGTTCCAAGACCAATTGACGTTCGTGTCATCGATCTCAAATGGTTATGGAAGAACAAACGGATGAAGAAATGACGTAATTGCAACAAAGCTCGTCTTGTGGCCAAAGGATACAGACAGGAAGAGGAATAGACTTTGAAGAGTCATTCGCCCGAAGAGCTAGACTAGAAGCGATCGAGGATATTCTTGGCCTATCGCCACAAAAACATCACGGTTTATCGGATGGACATTAAGACCGCGTTCTTGAATGGAACTACGAAAGAAGAAGTGTCGTGAGTCACCGAGAAGGCTTCATAGACATGGAACATCCAGTACGTCTACAAACTCAAAAGGAAATCTATGGTTTAAAACAAGCTCGAGGGCGTGGTATGACGAATCGTCCTCTTTCCTTATCCAAAACAATTTCACCAAAGGAATAGTTGATCCTACCTTGTTCACACAAAATGCAAAACGACATTTTGATTGTTCGATTTATGTGGACGACATTATCTTTGGGTCCACTAATCTGAATCTTTCAAAACATTTTGAAAATCTCATGAAAAGCAAATTTGAAATGTCCATGATGGGGAACTAAAATTCTTTCTTGGTTTACAAATACATCGGTCCCTCGTGGAATTTTATTAATCAAGCTAAGTATACAAGCGAGATTTTGAAAAATCATGGTATGGACAATTGTGATTCGGTCGGAACACCAATGGTAACTTCACCAAAAATTGGAGCCGATTTGTTTGGGAAACCTATTGATCAGAAGAAATATCGAGCATGATTGGTTCTCTCATGTATCTTCTCGCTAGTCGACCGGATATTCATTTCTTTGTTTGCTTATTAGCACGGTTTCGAGCAAAGCCTCACCAATCGCACCTCAAAGAGGTTAAGCGGATCTTCGGTACACAAGACATCCATTCACATGGAACTTTGGTATCCGAAGGAATCGGTTGATCTAATTGCCTTTTCGGATGCGGACCACGCGGTGATCAAGTTCTGACAAAAAGTACATCCGGAGGAGCACAATTTTGGGTGAAAAGCTAGTCACCGGTCTTTAAAGAAACAAGATTGCCTTTGCACTATCAACCGAAGTGAATATGTGTCTCTATCTGCGTGTTGTGCTCAAGTTCTATGGATGAGAACACAACTCACAGATTATGGCTTTACTTTCGATAAAATACCTATGTATTGTGACTCGAAAAGTGCCATAGCCATATCATGCAATCTCGTTCATCACTCAAAGACTAAGCATATCGAGTCCGCTATCATTTCATCAAAGAGTACGTCGAAAATGGTATTGTTGAATTATTCTTCGTGAAGATCGATTACCAACTCGCCGATCTATTAACTAAAGCCCTTCCAAAAGAAAGGTTTGACTATTTAGTTCGACGAATTGGAATGCGAAGCCTAACCCACGAGGAGTTAGAACGTCTTCTCGATTCTTCTTGAAAATGATTTTCCAAAAGTCTTGTAAATATTTTGAAAAACAAAATACAAAATTTGAAAAACCAACAAAAGCAAAATATAAAAATATAAAACTTTCAAAAATTCAAAAACAATAGAAAATCAAAAATCCAAAATATTCTTCTCGACATGTCTCTTGTATAATCGATATTACAGACGTTTCTAGAAATGTCATTCAACAATGATACGGGCATGTACGGATGCTTGAGCGAGAGTTCTTTAATATGTTTTCTAAAACATGTCGTTTCTTAAAATTTCTTCATAATAATGGCTTTCAGATACTTGAAGACGAAACCCGGACCGAAATGATGACTTTTGATTATTTTGAGATCAAAACTCGTGCTTTGATCGAAAAATGAGGTGTACGCTTCAAAGGCACTACATTTGAAAATGGTGAGAAATCATCATCATCTTGAGCACCTTTTCAAGATTGTGCAATTTTGTGCTCAAGATAACTCCCTCTAAAACCCTTTAATTGAATGTGCTTTATTAAAGGGGGAGTATAAAAACAAAATGTTCCAAATTCATGCTTAAATCAAATCCGTTTGTCTCCCCAAAAGATTCTAAAATGTTATTTAATCCGTTGATATCAAAAATATCACGAATATGCTATTTTTAAGGGGGAGGAGACGTGATTAAAATGTGATCAAAAAGTTTTAATGATCGTTGTTTGAATCTCAAAAGAGCTCAACTCAGTTGAAACCAATGAATTAACGAGGAATCATGTACCATCTCGAGAAACTTTCTATGGACTTGCCGGACGGGTAATAATTTCAAGCTAGTTCTCTAGTGATGTAAGCGTGTCTCGAATCGGTCTAGTTCATTTAAAGTCGATCAATTCAAAAGTGCGAACTCTACCCTCTATGTGCGGTTACATCAAAACATATAAGCACATGTGAAGGGGAGTGTTTCTAAAATACAAAACTCATGGAGTGTTGCAAACATGTTTTCTATCATAAACACTCGAGAGATTTTCAAGAAAAATGGTTTTATGGCAACAATAGGACGGTCATGGAGTTATAAGGTGACTAAGGATAGGAAATTGTCCAATGATCCGCGAGCCGGAGGGATCTACCCAAGGACATCACAAATAGTTAGTATTAGAAGTCCTTAGGTATGATTGAAAAAGGAGTAATATGAGAAAGGAGAAAGAAGGGTTGAAGAATTAAAAGAAATGTAATGAGAAAGGGTGAAAAGAAATAGCCCTCCATATTCAACCTTAGGGCGTAAACGGGTTCAACTCATATGCTACTCTTGGTTGTCACTAGATGACACCGGTATTGAAGACAAAGGCGTCATGGACCCGATGACGCCTTGCACTAAACCTTCTAGCCACTCAATTCCTCTCAAAAGGATTTGTTTCATTCTCACCGAAACCCTACATAATCTATCGACTTTCTCTTAGAGATTGTTGATATTGAAGAAGGAGACCTCTCCTAGTCTCCGCCAGAAAACCAAAGCACAATTGAGTCTAGAGCCACGAGATTCATCAAAAGATCTCATAGGAACACATGACATGACATCGCTTGTTGTTCATCAATAAGGGCACAAGTGATATATTATAGAGTCCTACGCAGATCTTAGCAACTGCTAGAACATTTATGAAGTTTCACATCGGTGATCTTGGTGATTGAATGGAAACTCTGCCGGGGTCAACATCAAGCGACCACAGCGGTCACTTGTAATTCTCCGTGGATTACGCTTAGTGTGTCTCAAACGGTCTCTGATCGTGGGGTGATGCTTGATGTACCTCGGTGACTCATCCGAGCTGTAGGTGTATTTCGATACATCGCGTTATCTCACTTGTGGGACTCCAGTTCGAGAACGGCCTCTGTGAGAATTAGAGGCGTGTTTTCACACTATCTTTGTTAACACCCTCGAAATTCAAACTTGTAAGTGCGGAATCCGCTTATTACTAACAATGTTTTATGTTTTTTCTTATGGAAGCTCCGGAGCGGATGGATCGTGTGAGACTCGCCACATGCTCATACCAATAACACATGAAAGTTCTCATCATAATCAAAGGAGATGATTCTTCGTCAATGTCAAAGAATCTACAAAGTTTAAAGACTCCAGAACTACATCATTGGTAACCATAAGACAAATAGAAGTGTGAGCATGGTGGAGAAAGAAGTGGAGAATGACGCGGAGACACCTAACCATCAAAGTTGACAACGGCAGACAACCACATTATCTGATCACAAAGCATGAAGGAACAAAGAATCAAGACTATTCAATATCTACACACAAAGTTCTTGCTCGAGAAAAGTAAAGACCTAATCAAGTGGAGCATCGTTTGAATGACCACCCCTTAGGGGGAGATTGTTAGCCTTAATAGTTTTATTAGAAGTGATGGTCATTCACATTTAGGAACTTTGTATCGTGTGTTAGATATCGTGATAGAATAGTCAACGGGCTCGTGGATTGGACCAAGCTAAATGGCTAATAGTTGAGACTTGCTAGCCGTTTATAAGCTTAAGCTTGTCAAATCCAAAGCCCAATCCAAGTCCACGAAAAGCCCAAGCAAAGCCTTTAGGGTTTTAAGTTGCTTGTACTATAAATACCCTCGAATGGTCATTTGAGGGTGTGCTTAAAGTGTGTGTGTGTGTGTGTATATTTTCTCTCAAGGAATATACAACTTATTGTTTGCATATCTTATCCACATCATATACACGGATTGTATATCATCAAGTCACCAAACATCTTTATCTTTTCTTTCTTTATACGCATAGTATTTGTGTTGGGTTTCACGAGTTCCACGCATAACTTTGGTTAACGTGGGTATTACGTGATAAGGTTGATATATCGTAGTGGTCCTACAAATATGGTATAAGTTTTAGCTCTTAGAAACTTCATTTCTAACCTATCATAGCTTCCGAGAGGCGGATCCTAGGATTAGCTCAGCCGGATCCCTCAAAGGAGGGAAAGTGGGATCCGGGTGATGATTATGTCAAATCTAGCCAAAACAATCATTTCAAGCTCATCTTGCTAACTTAAACACTCCATCTCATCTTAAATGAGTTCCTAGATCAGTACAACTCTTAAGTTGACTCTTGTGCATGTGAATCATCACATTCCAATGAATCTTAGTGGCTTAAGTCTTAAATACACTTGCCAAATTCTTCTTTTTATAAGTCATATTGCTAGAACACTTTAGTCATTAAACACAACACAATTCTCAGCAATTACCAACATCTTCCTTAGTCATTTCATCATGAGAAAAGCTCCTAGTGCTAACTCATCCACCCAAGAACCACCCAAGAATCCCTAGGATTACACTAGACAGATCCCTTGTGGGAGGGATCCGTGGGATCCGGGGAACAGTAAGCTTTCTCCTCTATAAATAGTGAGCCATTTCTTCCTTTTGGTTCACCACTTTCACACATACTTTCTCCAAGTATTGTATCTCTCTAACCACTGATCCTAAGGGATCTTTCTATGTAGTTTGTCTTTTGTTTTTGTGTGATTCTCTAGGTTCCTCTTAAAGGCGAGATCACCACTTTTGAAGTCGAGCAAGCTCAAGTCCATGAGTTGCCATGCTTCGTCATCATCAAGACAACTAAGGTTCTCTTGTTGATAGTTCTTTCTTCCTCCGTAGAGATGTTGTGTTGAAGGCATTAGTGAAGGATGCCGAAAGAGTCAAGACGAAAGCATTAGTTAAAGGTGCTTAACGTCCGTGTCAAAAGAATTTGTAAAGAATGCTAATGGTGTCAAGTCAAAGGCATTAGTGAAGGATGCCTAGGAATCAAATCAAGTGGCATTAGGGAAGAATACCTAGGTCATATAATCGATGAGGTGCATCGTTATACATATAAGTATTAGTTTATTTCAAGGATGGTGATATCCTTGATGGTGTTGTAACAAGGTGGATCTCCTTGAGATTAGGTGTTGTGTTGTGTTGGGTAGTAGTTCCTCCATAGTAATGGAACTAGGTGCTTAGCCTAGTACCTAATAAAGGGTATCGACGTTGTGATAGGTGTGGTTCACCTTGGTGTGAAAGAACCCGTGGTTAGCCTAGTATCGGAAAAAGAGTAGGCGACGTTGTGAAGGCTTCTCCGCCATATGGAGATTGGTGTCGTAGTATTTACTGAACTCTCAGTAGGTGACTCGAGGAGTGGAGTAGGGCAAGGAAGGTGTCCTTGTAGCAGAACCACTATAAATACTCGTGTCGTGGTTATGTGCTTCTTACTCTTTATCTTTCATTACACGTTTATATATCTATCTACCAATGTCCAACATAAACAACCAAATAGATTGACATAAGTTAATCTAAATGTTTTAAAACAAAGTTTTAATTGGTAAAACTATTCAACCCCCCTTCTAGTTTTCCACAAAATCCTATAAATGCAACTCATTTATAAACATATAAGAAAATGATAATCCTAAGTGTTGAACAAGTGCTTGTGTGGAAAAAGGAAATTTGAAATGATTATCTAAAGAGATAATGTACCTACTATTCCACGGCCCACGGTTCCCTCACTAGAGGATCCGCTAGCTTAAGTCTAGGGATCCGCTAACGGTGAGGTGAAAAGAGGTGATTGGGTTCTATCAAGGTCTAGCACCTACATATCCTAAGTTACTCGATCTCTTAAGTGTCTTACATGAAGATGGACTTAAATGATCAAGAGAAAATGATTGATGGTAACTAATGATTGCCTTTTATGGAAAGAGATGGGGCTTTATGAGCACCGGTGGATGATCAAAGATGAAACTAAGAAATTTGAGAGTGTCAAGTGGTGTTAAATGACCCTAGAGATCGATGATGACTTAAGAGATTTGGAAAATTCCTTAAAATCATAAGAAATTAAAACTAGTTTTTGCCTATTTTGAGGTAAGGATGACTAAAATTAATTTGCTAAAATTGAGAGAAATATCAAAATAGGTGTTTTGAGATAGGAGGAACAATGTGTAAACATTGGAGCGGAAAGATGGTGAGTTTTGAACTAATGATAAATCAAAAAATACTTCGAATGTGATCCTAAGTCATCCATGAGTGAATGTGAGATCAACTGAGCCTAAGGAAAGTTTAAGTGATCCTAATGTAGCATGTTTAACTAGTCCAATAAGGTCTAGAATGTTGGATTGATGCAAGGAGGCTACAAAGGAACTCTTGTCCACCCGGATCCCACGGTTCCTTCACTTAAGGGATCCGTCTAGTTATATCTAAGGGATCCGGCGTCTAAGACAGATTTTCTTAACAGAATAGTTGCAGAATTTTGCTTTATGTTTTGAATTATGAAACAAATTGTTTCTACAGCAAGCATACATGTATACACGTTAAGCAAAGCAAGGAGGCATGTAGAGATCACATATAGGCAATCAAATGAGATCGAGCTCACAAATAACACAAAGGTTTAGCAAAGTTAACAAGCCCTATTCAAGAAGCCCAAAACAGATTTACGGTCTAGATTAATAAATCATTTACACTAACAATTACATGAAAGGTATGTGTCTAGAAAGAAAAGAGCACATGATGGTGTTCAAGACAAAAGAGTTGTTAGGTGCTAGTTTAGGACAATCTAGTCATTACGGATTGTGATTAGCATACAATGAGCTTCGTCCATGAAGTCATGTAGCTCTTCTCGACTAAAGCAAGATAATCGCTTGATAAGGCAAGTGGTTGTGATTAACTAAAAGAAAAATAATTTTACAACTTGTTTGATTAGTAATCCTAAGACAATGCAAAGTATTTCCATTGTAAACTTACTTTAGGAAAATATAGGAGTATAAATTTCTCAAGTGAGAGAATGAATATGAGACTATTACTAGCGGTGCTCAATTACGGCTAAACACGACCTTTTACTGGCGATTCCACATACCCAACTTCTATCAAGGAAGCAATTCAACCATTAGGTTAAATTGAGTTTCTAGTGCAATAAGTTCTCCAAAGATTCATTCTCAAGTTAAGAAAATTTATATTCCTACAATGTCCCATCAAGAGTAACAATGATGATACTTTGCTTCAGATTTATTAATATTATACTTGAAACAACTAAGGTGACGAAGGTGTCAAAAAATTAAAAGTTGTCCATACGGTAAACAAAAAGATGGTTGGATGAGCTAGTTCAACATATGTTGTTGGAAGGCTCGAGTTTGGACTTTCGGATATGAATAATTATATTTGCGTTGCAAAATAATTTACTTGAGTATATCGGATGAAATAATCAAGTTGTCAATCCTACTATGAAGCTTGGAGAGCGATCATGAAAAGAAAAACGGGAGAGTACATCATCAACACAAGTGTAGGTTATGATCCGATGTACATTCTTGTTGTTTTAGAAAACGATACAAGAAAATATGAAATCAAGAAATCACATAAGCACATAAAACATTTATGTTGCACACATGACAAACTCAATCAAAAGCCATTTAGTGTGTTATATGTTTTAAACATTTTTCAACTTATAAAACTAACATTTTCGACACAACTAGATGTTATCCCAAACACTCCTTCAAGTAGCACATTGATTAGTAGAAATTTACTAACTCGACAATCAAGAGAATGAATAGCAAGGTAAGGAAACCACATATGTTATTCAATCAAACAAGCACAAAAGCTATTTGAGAAAAGCAAATAATCAAGTAGTGCAAGGAAGACAATTTATCATTTAGCATAGCATACGAAAGTTCTTTTCATCACTTTGTGTTAAACATGTATACCAAGCTTGATTAGTTTCTTTTATAAATATGATAAAAACCTTAATTTCAAAAGAGGACACATTGTTATTCAAAGACGAAAACATCCGTCTCCAATTAGACCAAAAGTTTGTGCAAAAGTTATGACCAAAAAATGACTTTCTATTATAAATCAATGATTCTGTAAATTTTGTTTTGAATCAGTTTATGAAATCATTTTTAAATGAAAGTAGACTCAAATACCTTTAAAACGATAGGTAGAACGACTTCTAACGACTTACGGTTAATTAGTTACGGATTTATGAAATTCGATAAAATCGCCTTCTCGCACCACGGATCCCACGGATCCCTTGCTCGAGGATCCGTCCAAATGTAACTCGAGGATCCGCGGATCGGCTACGTAATTACAAAATGCACATTTTGACCCGATGAAAAGGTTTAACCTTTGTAGACTTTTTAGTGAAGTTATATTTTCCATTTTCACCGTGGTTCGCGAGTGTGTCCGCGTGATGTAGAAGAAGACGTTTAATTATAGAAGTCGTTAGAAATTGTACAAGAAGATGTTTGATTGTGTGTATGCGGCGTGATGTTGTGCGTTATTATTATTAGTTTTATAATACAACCAGTGTAAAATGACCATATTATCCTCGTATAAATACAAGTTGCCCAATATTATATAGTTGTTCGAAAATACAATTTGGTTGCCCAAAAACAATACCTTACAATACATGACATATAATCTCAAAATACGACTTGGTCATACCTTTGTCGGACACATGGCACCCCATGGTTGGATACCGTGAAATCATTGGCAACTGGTCCATTTTCATTCTAAAGTGCGTGGTCCGGAAAGTGATAAGCCCTGTATGCCAGTGTCTATTTGACTAATTTTCCCAAAAAGCAACAAAACACTTTTCATATTATGCTTGACTTCACCAAAAATTTGATACAAGGACCTTACTGCTTTGAAAACCATTTGTTTTAAAAACTAGAGCCAACCCGCCTCGATACCAATTGTGAAAACGTAGAGGGGGTTGAATACGCTGCTTCAAACTTAAAACTTTTGTATCAAATATAGTATAAACCATTGCATTTTCTAATCTCGACGCCGATGATGCATTTAACGATTACAAGATGTAAGGCCATCCCTTAACTTCACATAAGATTCCGCAAGGTTAATGGTTCATTATAAATCAAGTTTCACCATTATTAGTCCATTGCTTTTTCTTGATCAAAGTGGTCATAATATGTAAAGTGTTAAATATAGTTTATGACTATATGAAAGACCAAGTATATATCACAAACATAGACATCAACCACATAGAAAATAAACAATGTAATGCAAGAATAAAAGTAAAGCGATAAGTAAAAGGATAGACAAACCAACACGAGGATTTATAGTGGTTCGGCTACAAGGACACCTTCCTTGCCCTACTCCACTTCCTGAGTCACCTACTAGAGAGAGTTGCTTTACTAGATCAACAAACTCCATTCTTGGCATAGAAAACCTTACACAACGTCGCTTACACTTTTTCCGGTACTAAGCTAAACACCGAGTTCTTCCACGAGGTAGAACCAAACCTATCACAACGTCGCCTACCCTTTATCCGGTACTAGGCTAGATACCGAGTTCCATTACAAAGGAGAAACTACTACCCAACACTACACCAACAACTAACCCCAAAGGAAATCTACTCCTTATGATAATATCAACAAGGATGACAATATCCTTGTGACCCAATACTAATCTATCTTGTACATCGAATCACACCAAATCGAATGTACACCTTAGGCACCTTTCACTAATGCCTTTGACTCGATCTCTTAGGCACCCTTCACTAATGCCTTGTGACTTGACTTCTAGGCACCCGTTATGTTTTATGGCCCAACATAACAAACCTTGTGTTTTATGGCACAAACACATAAACCATCTAGTCTAGTCATAGATGTATGACACATCCATGATACCCGTTATGTTTTATGGCCCAACATAACAAACCTTGTGTTTTATGGCACAAACACATAAACCATCTAGTCTAGTCATAGATACAAGAATATGATACTAGACAATATCCAAGATAATGTGTCTAGTGGATATGAAGTCCTAAACTAAACATCAAGAACACAAAGCATGGTGTATTTAGTCTTATATGAATGAAGATGACAAGTTTTCCAAGCTTGTTGTAGAAGATCTTCATGTGCTTGTATCTTGTGATGGGTGATTACTTCAGTAGGTAAGGAAGCAAGATCTCTAAGCTTGCTTTGGAGGATCACTTCGGGAGTATGCTTACAACAAATGAGAGTTAGAAGCATTATGATCATATGAGATGAGGGTGGTTTACATGTTTCCTAATTATCTAAATATCCTAGAAATGGTGGAGAGAAACTATGAAGGTGTGAAGAAATGGTAAGAAGTGGTTTGCTATTTATAGGCAAAAGACCAAAACCATGTTCGCCTCAAGGATCCCTTATGGAGGATCCAGCCCTTGTAATTCCGTGGATCCGTGGGCACTTTGAGGATCCGTAGGATGCTCCCTTTGCCCATGGGTTTTGGGTCATGGGTCATGGGTTATGGTTTGGTCCATGGGTATTTCATTAGATACAATGTATCTAATAGATGCAATGCATCTAGTCAAATGGGTATGGGTTTTACCCAACACATTTACTTATGTTTACTTAAGTGTTTTATAAACTATTTAACTAAACATGTTTAATGGTTTGTTAGGGGTTTGATCATAACGCAACATAACAAACATGTACGAACCTGTGTTGTAGCATACAAGGACTTGAGTCGTCAAGAGGTGTTAAGAGTATGTTGAGCAAAAATATAATTACAAGTAACTTATACATTTTACGTTATGTATTACAAGTTACTTGTTTGTCATCAACAAAACAAATGAGAATGTATAGATTAAATATCGTAATATTTGCACTAACACTAAGCAAACTAGCATCGGTAGCCTTCGACCATCTTACCAAGGAAATACTTGTAGAGGTATTGGAAACACCTTCAACTGAGGAAGAGGTCATAGGAGCGATAGTGAAGGAGGAAGAAGAGAATTGGATGTCTCCTATCATCCGATGCATTACCGAGGGAAATGGTCGGGTTGGAATCACTCCTAAACAAGATTTCAAGTATTTATATTTCATATGTAATAGGTAGCTTTATTCGCCTTTATGTTTGTTTAAGGTCCACTTATGTAGAAGGCCCATGTCGAGGCCCAAGCCCAATAAGGAATAGGGAAGGAGAGGAGTGTTGCCCTAGCTCCTCGCCTATATAAACTATTGTAAACCCTCATTTGAAGGTTGGTTGTTCAAGTTATTCTTTCACTCACCTCCTTTGCATAACCGGTCTCATATTATACGTGTGTGTGTGTGCTTAGCTTGTTCAATCGCCTTATCTCTTTCTATATAAGCTTGTGTTGTAAAACTAGTGACCTAACAAAGGTATCAATCGCCAAATAGTTGGGTGTACTCGCTTGTTTTTGAAGTTTTGGTTTGGGTTTACGCAGTAAAGATAACATCATCTTTGGTTCGCTTAAAACTAATTTTTACACTTTTGAATCCAAGATTCTTGTACTTTCAACGTTATTAGGTGTTAAACTATTGGTTTTGGCAAAAGTTTGGAACTTTACGTGTTTTTCCTTGTTTTTAAGCTAGTTTTATACGAGGGTGTTATCCCACGATAACTGCTTTTAGAAGCTTTGATCATCAAGTTTCACACTTTTGTGTTATTTTGGTGATATTGAAGCTATCTCATCACAAAAACCGGTTTAGAAACAAATTTGGATAGAATCAAAGTTACGAGTAATCTTACGCGTATCAAAACCCTAAATTTACGCGTAAGACTTTCCTTGGTTTGATCTTCAATTTTCGGTTTATTCCGTGTTTTCTTACTTGGATAAGTCCGAAAATACGTCGACTTTGGATATCTTTTGCACCGTGAAGTGTAAAGATCACTTGGGATAAAACCCTAATCTTACGCTTAAGCATAAAGCTTACGCCAGAGAAAATCTTACGCTTAAGATTCATCTTACGCGAGACTTAGTCCCACGATAAGGTAATCCCACGCCTAACTTTCACGCCTAACTTATCGCTTACGCGAACTTTAGTCTTTTTCCCGCCACGCAGAAGCTAAATCCCACGCCAGAACTATTCTTGTTACGCGTAACTTTTGGTGTTTTTACGCATAAGTGCTACTTGGTTCTTGTCTTTTCTACGCCTAAGGATACTTCATCAACAAAGGTTCATTCGACTACAAAGATCCATATTTACCACACAAGTTTATCATCATGTCTCAACCACCATACTCTAACTATTTCCTCACACTTATAATCATCAACAACAACAACAATTAACTCCACAACATCAACAATGGAATCAACAACAAGCAATTTATCAACAACAATTTAATCAAGAACATACTCCACAACTTGGTGCAATTCCACAACCACAAATGGTTCAACCACAACCAAGCATTCAAGTTCAACCCTACACAACCGATTTCAATCAACATCCATCACGGACAACTATGAAGGAACCCACTTGGTTTGCTAAGATGTGTGAAGCTTTAAGCACCAACAATCAATTCATGAAGTCGATCACTTGATAGACCTCCAATGCTCACTCCAGAAACTACGATCAATGGGTGATAAGGTTCTTTAGGTTCGTGATCCAAGAAGCCACACGGAAAGTTCTTAAAGAAGGTTATCTTAGAAGGTCCATTTGAGATGCCCATCGTCACTATACCCGAGATCCAACTCATTGCTCCACCAAGAGATGAACAAATCAACATTGCTATCAAGCATGCATCTTAATGCTACGTAACTTCTACACTATGAAGCGTATGAACTTGCAATGGAATACATCCTCTTAGGATTACCAAACCCAATTCTTCGTAGTGTTGATGCTCAAAAGATCGCACAAAAATGTGGGATCATATTCGCCTTCTTATGGAAGGATCTCAGACTCAATCAGAGGATTTGGAATCCAAAATTTACTTGGCTTATGAACACTTCATGATTGAACCCGAGAGACACTAGAATCCTATCATCATCGATTTTCGATATCATCAATGATTTGGATAAACACAACATCATCATGCCAAGAATTGCGTGAATACTAAGTTCCCGAGTAGTCTTGGTCCCGAATGGGAGAAGTATGTCATTTTTCTCCGCTGCTTAAGAACATGCATCATTCTACTTATGGATTGTTGTACGATTACTTGAAACCTCATGAAAAGGAAGTTGATCGAAAGGATTCTCCGTGCTCAAATTGCTAAACAATACAACCGGACAATCAACAACTTGCCTTGTATGCTCAATGTAATTATCCTCTCAACCAAAGAACTCAACCACCGCTTCCAACACACCTTCACAAAGAACAACCTCAACCTCAACAAAATCAATTGGTCCCATACAAAGAACAATGCTCAAGCATATGTCGTTGAAGCTACCGAGGAAATCGATCCATTCAAGCATTGCAACAAGGATTTGTGATGATTGCTAATGCTTTTGGCCGTTACACCAACAAATCCAACAATCGATTCGCTCCTCATCTAACACACGGACTCAAGTCATAGAACAATGGACGGTTGAAGTTCGTAATCGTGATTATGGTCGCCGATGAGCGGTGGTCAAGGGTTTAATGTCGCTGGTAGGAATAACAACAGAGCTCAAGTGGTGGAACAGGAAATGCTCGTAATCGGTTAAATGGTCTTAGATGCTACAACCGCAATGAAAAGGGACACTGGCTAATGCATGCCCAAAGCCAAGGACTAGGGGCAAGGCTTATTTCAAAGAGGCCTTACTTGGCTCTTAAGGATGAAGTCGGTGGATCTCTCACAACCAAAGAATGAGCTTTATGGCGTATGCGCACTGATGATGATATGGAGGACTTGCAAGCTAATGCAACCGTTATGTTGATGGCTAATATGCATGAGCCGCACATGAGTGATACAGCCAGTAGAGGACATCGATGGCTTGTCTCGTGCACCGAACAAACCATCATCATATCTCGAACTAATATCTCCGCCAATATCTCGAATCCCAAGACGGATCGATCGCTCAAAATGAGTCTTCTACATCTTCCTCTCGACGATTTTCAAGTTAACCTCAGTAGTTACATTTGACGATCAAGATGACCTCATGGTTTCCTTGATAATCAAATTGACTCCGTGGTCGCATTTTGAGGATCTTCGTAATGATCATGTTGAGACTCACGCTGAACAAGATGATCTATTGCCTCATCCGGATTTTGCTCGGTTAATTCAAGACCATAAAATCAAAATGGAGGAATGTTATGCATTAAATCGCCCTTAAAAGTAAAATGCACTGTTAACAAAGGATTTTGAATGTTTACAAATGCAACTCAACTTTTTCAAAACTCAAGAAAACCGTGAAAAGGTTTTGAAGCCGCTTTGCAAAATCTCATCAAAACGAAAAATATTTAGAGAGACAGATGCGTGATCTAGCTCGAAGAATGCTTTGTTGTCCAAGTAGAACAATCAAACATGAACATAAAAGCAACTTAACGCCTCACCTTGGAACATCAAAAGCTAAGGTCGAGTTGTTAAATTGTCAAAACAGCTTCTCCGATACAAAAAGCATTCAACGAATCGGTAGATGACCTTCTTGCGTAAATTCTCGGTTTGCAAAACAAAATTAAAGAGTTTAAAACGGTTGTTTACAAACATGGTGAATCAAGAATAACTATTGAAAAGTTTACCTTAAAACCTAATCCAAATGGATATGGAAAAATCTAGTCGACATAAACCAAAGCTTTCACTAAAAACATTCAAACCAACTCCTCAAGTTTCCAAAGGCACAATACAAAATTGATAATATCACATGAGTGTTGTTGAATACCATCACAAGAGGAATTAGATGCGTAAGACGAGAGTCGATCAAAATTAAAAATGTTGTTTACAACAAACCTTTAATTATAAAATGCGGTCACTTTCACACACCAACGGATTCTTCCAACACACCAAGGGTTATCATCAAAACACCCGAGTCTTCTATTGTTAATCCCAAAACAGCTTTTGCACAAACTTATGGTCCTTTACCTTCCATTAGCGAAGTAAACTCACAACCCGAAAATCGAAAAATTCTTCGATATTTTGACATTTTCATGGTCGACCTCAAAATTTTACAACATGAGATAGAATATCGATCCGAAATAAAAGTTGAACATTTTCAATCGCCCGCGCGAGAACAAAGAGACATTTTTCGTAAAAATCTTTACCTAATGTTAAAACTTGAAAAGTTGTGCAATTGCTCGAAAAGGATTTTCATAAGGAACTTGGGGTAATGAAAACGCCGAGAAAATGTAAACATCTATTACTAACACAAAACGGAAAAAGAAACTGTTGAGAAAAGATGTTGATCGACTCTTGGAAGATGTTATCCGGCCGATATCCATAATGTTGTGCTATTCTATTCGCTGCCATATGCATCCGATCATATCTCTCGCCGATATTGTTGACATCTGTTGTAATCATTGAGAACACCGATAATGTGCTTCAGATCGAGTCTTTAAAAGCGTAAAATAAACGATTACACACGGAAATTCACAATGCAAAACGTCGCCTTCAATGGTGTGAAAAGATATTCACAACCATCAACTTAGTTTTCAAAAGAAAATCGCTCAATTGAGTGCCAAATCTTCGATCCTAAAATTGTTCAACTGGATGATCAAAACGTGTCTTTGAAAAGTCAAATCTCAAAATATGAACAAGAACTTTTAAAAGTTAAACAGAATATGGTGTCATATTTGATTTACTCAAAAGACTCGAGATGAAGCATCTAATGAACTTGATCACTATCTTGCTCACACTAGAGATGTCATGAATTTTGCCGGTAATATTCGCTCGAAAATCAAGATCCGATTCACACCATCTCTAAGTTACGGAAATGTTAGGAAAGTATGAACAACTCCCGCCATCGTGATTAAGAGATTAGCACCAACACACTTAGTAATCGTGAACCTAGAATTCCCACCGCCAAATCACAAGTTGCTAATGTGTTTCCTCATCAAACAGAATAGTTGCATCTTTTCCAAACGTCCGCACTTCACACCTAGAGCACTCAAACGAAGAATAGGAAGTTCATGACCTAAGAAAAGATCAATAAGGAATGCTAAAGTAGAAGAACACCCTAGGAATCAATAAAACTCAAGTTACTTCCACTATAGATGTCAAGGTCCGCAAATGTAATAGAAATAGTGATGTAACGAATGCTAAACCGCTGAGTACCTTTGATATTCACCGATGCACCTTGTGATATTTGTCAAAAGAGTATGAATTCGATTGTCATGACAAATGTGTTGCTAAAGCTATAATCTCTAGATTACGAAATCCTAAGAATTGGAATACCTCTAGGCCCACTAATCATTCTAAGTCCGTGCTTGGTAAACCACCATCTTTAGATTCTAAGGCAACCATTGCTATCACAAGAGCTCCCGCTCACCTCCTAAGAATGTAGTACCACCTAGTGATTTCACTAAGACTAAAGCAAAGAGTAGTTATAGATGGCGAAATGGATATATAACACACTTGGATTTAAATGGATGCCTAAAATTGTGAATGTGTGTATGTCTAATGTATTCGCTCGAACCCTCTAACATTTCGGGTTCCACATCTACTTCTATTCCATCCGTGTCGCCTGTGTGTAATGTGTGATATGATCATTCTCTCGATTGTTGATAGCGGATGTTCCCGACACATGACAGCAATCTTAAACTGTTATCAAACTTTATTGCAAAGTTCATTGGCACCGCCGATTCGAACGATCACTGCAGCCCATAATGGGCTACGGAGATTATGTTAATGGGAACATCGAAATAAGGTGGTTTACTATGTGGAAGGCCTCGGTCACAACTGCTTTCAAGAGGTCAATTTTGTGATGGAGATTGGAGGTTGCTTTCGTGGAGAAAACTTGTTTCATTCGTGATCTACAAGGAAACGATCTTATGTCCGCTCGCGTAATTCCAGCCTCTACACTATCTCTATGCAAGACATGGTTGCTTCCTCTCCCATCCGCTACTTTCAAAGGCAACATCTACAAAATCCTCGCTATGGCACCGCTGCCTCTCACATCTAAACTTTCAAACCATCACCAATCTTGCTCGACACAAACTAGTCAAGGACTCCCACGATTCCTAGATTCAAAAGATCACCTTTGCTCACCGTGAACAAGGGAAAAGCACTCGTGCTCATTTTCCTTCAAAGGTGGAACACGCCTCAAAGATGTGCTTCATCTTCTTCACATGGATTTGTGTGGCCCGATGCGCGTGCAAACGATCAATGGCAAACGCTACATCTTAGTAATTGTTGATGACTACTCACGATGGACTTGGGTCTATTTTCTTCGTAGCAAAGACCAAGCTCCACAAATGATCATCACCTTCTCACAAAGATATGTGTTCAGCCCGCAACACCGCCGTGATTATTCGGATGCATAAAGGAACCGAATTTGTTAACAAAACCCTTCGTGAATTTTATGAGAAAGTGGAATTCAAAGATCAAACATCTATTGCACGGACACCGAACAAAACGGAGTTGTTGAAAGACTAAACCGAACGTTAGTGGAAGTCGCAAGAACAATGTTAATCAATGCTAAACTTCCAGACACTTATGGGCGTAAGTCGATTCATCGCATGCTATACTCAAAACCGCTCTATGATCACAAACGCCACAACAAAACACCTTTGAGCTTGTCCACAACCATAAACCGAACCTCAAACACTTTCATGTATTTGGATCCCTTTGCTATCCGAATAATGATCGTGATGACTTTGGAAAGCTCAAAGCAAAAGTCGATATTGAGTCTTTATTGATATCGTGACAATTCTAAAGGTTTCCGAACTGAATCGCCGAACCAAGGAGGTTATGGAAACGATTCATGCTCATTTCGATGAACTCACGGAAATGGCTTCGAGTATAACAACTTAGAACCCGTCACAACCGCTTAAACTTCCTCAACCCCATCATCACCAAGAAAGCCCTCGCCTAACTCACAACAAATGGAAAGGTTATTTGCTCCTCTGCTCGTGACGATATTGATGAACGTGCTCTCGTGTATCCGCTGCTCACCGCACAACCCGATAATATTCCTATACCGATACACTGCTACAACAACCATCGTTGAAGATGCACCTACACCAATTGACTCCAACACAACAGCTTGAACACACCGCTCCAACAATGATGAACCAATTGATGATATTCTCAATGAAGTACCCCACCGCAGATTTTGATCCAAATGCGTTCTTCAACCCGCTTGCTAATGAGATCGCCGCACTGATGTTGCGGAATCTTCAACAAACCATTTGAATCCTCGTAATCGCACAATGTATATCAACATCAACCTCTACACATAGATGGACAAAAGACCATCCTCCGCTAACATTATTGGCAACCCGAATCAACCAACCGTTACGAGACAACGCCTTCACTCGTGACGGTGAACATTGCATTTATGCACTCACCGCCCGCTAACTGAGCCTAAAACATTAAAGACGCAATGACAAAAGACAACCGGATTGAATCCATGCAAGAAGAACTTAACCAATTCAAACGCCTTGAAGTATGGGAATCGTTGAAAGACCAACAGGGTCTATGTCATTGGCCTAAAATGGATTTGGAAAACAAATTGATGTCAAGGAATGTCATCCAAACAAGTCACGCCTAGTTGCTAAGGGTTATCGCCGTGAAGAAGGGATAGACTTTGAAGAATCTTTTGCTCTGCTGCTCGCCTTGAGGTCGCTCGATATTTCTTGCATTCGCGGCTCACATGAACATGACGGTTCATCGATGGATGTCAAAACGGCGCTTTCAATGGGCAACTTAAAGAAACGGTCTATGTCACCAACCGATGGATTCATTGATCCCGAGTTCCCGAACCATGTCTACAAACCGAACAAAGCTCTTTATGGTCTCAAACAAGCCCCTGCATGGTACGATAAGCTATCATCTTTCCTCATTGCCAATAATTTCACCAAAGGCTCGGTTGACCCAACTCTTTTCATACAATATCACGGGCACACATCTTAATTGTTCAAATTTACGTGGATGACATCATTTTGGGTCAACACATAAAAGTTTTCAATCGCTTTGCAAAACTCATGAAGAAAAATTTTGAAATGTCCATGATGGGTGAACTTACGCTCTTTCTAGGACCGCAAGTTCATCAATCACCCCGTGGTATTTTTTCGAGTCACCCAAATATGCCCTTGAACTGTTAAACAAATTTGGAATGAATACCGTGATACTTATGCCACACCAATGGCTCATACCAAGAAATTAGATGTCGATTTACATGGAAATTGGTTGACCCTACCAAATACCAAGTATTATTGGGTCCTCATGTATCTAACAACCAGCAGACCGATATTGTCTTTGCTGTATCTATGCTCCCGCTATATCGCGACTAACCGAAACTCACCTCTCGAGGCTAAAAGAATCCTCCGATACATAAAGGGAACCATTAATTTGGGATCCGTATCCAAGGATTCGGTTTTGAACTAATAGCTTTTCAGAGACCGATCACGCAGTTGCTTAGACTCAAGGAAAAGTACTTCAGAGCTCTACAATTTCGGTGATAAACCGTGTCTTGGCAATCTAAGAAGCAGGATTGTACATCGCCATCAATCAAGGTAATATGTAGCCATGTCCGCGTGTTGTGCTCAAGTCATTTGGATGAGAACACAACTCAAAGACTATGGTTACGTATTTGATGTAATCCCGATGTATCGCGACAATCGGAGTGTTATTGCAATCTCGCAACTCGCTCAAAGACTCAAATCAAAGCACATCGATCACGCTATCATTTCATCAAGGACCATGTGGAACAGGTACCGTTGAATTATACTTTATGGTATCGAATACCAATTGGCGATCCGCCACCAAAGCCTTGCCTCCCGCTAGGTTTAATGAGTTGGTCCACCGAATTGGTATGAGGTGTTTGACTCAAGAGGAACTGGATGACCTCTAAAACAGCCTTAAAAACCGTCGAACACCAAAACATCTTTTGTAAATAAATAAAATCTTTCAAAACAAAATACAAAAATATAAAACCCGATAAAACAACAAAAATATTCTTCTAATCTACACTTCTTTCAACATGGCAAGTACATTTCTTCCACAACACTTTTATCTTTCAAAATTCAGAGTTTTCCGATCAAGTGTTGAGGGGAGAAAATAATCGCTAACCGCCTCAAAACATAAGTGTACTTGCATGTTATCACATCTCTCGTTGTTTCGTTATACAAAGGATGGTGGACTTTCGTTCAATGACACCCTGACTAAAATTTTAAACCGCTTAAATTTCTCAAGTCGAGGGGAGTGTCACAAGTTTCTTTCCAAAAATCTTCGCTTGATAACCAAAATGGAAGTTAAAAGGCTTTGTGTGAAAAGGAAAAGTGGAGGGACTATAATCACAAAACCTTAATGTTACTTTATATTAAATACTCCACCCACCTCATTTATTTCCATCACATTAATTATTTCACCTAATATCATCTACGATCCATATTCGCTTTACAACCGTGCTTTCGATCATCAACTGTAAGTGTTTCGTGTTTGGATCATGTTTCTAAACAATGGTTTTGAATATCACGCAAACCAACGGCTAAAATATGTGTTATGCTGCGTGATTTTGTGATCTACGACAAGCGTAGGATCACATAATCATTGTGTGTGTGTTTTGGTGAAATGACTTGTGTCAAAACGCTTATTATACATCAATGATACTTTGTTAACCATCAAACTCCACCCGTAACCACTAATTGAAGATTTTTGAAAACTAGGGTTTATAAGTCGATTTGGGTATTTTCGAATGATAAGTGATTTGATCAAAAGATGGTTGTGTTATACTCTTACGCTGTCGAATTGATAATTTCCATTGTCTATAACCACCCGTAAACACGAATTGGACATCAATTCAAACTAGGGTTTAAGGTTCATACACTTTGGGTGTTTTTGATTCAATGCTTAATAAGTGTTAAAACTTGGTCAACATGTTCTCACAACGCCTATGATATACCGTAAAAACTTTGTCGCATAATCCATGGCTAGATTTGATACGCGAGAACTAGGGTTTAGTCTACGCGAAGATATTCTACGCAGAATCGCTTATGAATGATTCATGCCATGTGTTGTTATTGAAATGAATGTATGTGCTAATTTTGATGATTTGATAATTTATTTCGTGATTGCTACACCTATAATTCGTAATCAAGGTCATTTGATTATTCACGATAAGGATCACCTTACGCGAGATTGTTTGCGCGAAGACTTGTCTTACGCGTAGCTTCTACGCTAAGGTTCTACAATGGACCACGCAGATCCCGTGAAGGATATGCGAACAAGGACCCCACGCTTAAGGTCAACTCTCACGAGTAGCCTTACGCTGAAGGTCAATATATGCTCACGCATAAGCTCCACGCATAAGATCTCTTTTCCCACGCTGTAACATTTCACGCCGAAGTTAGATTCTACGCGAAGCTCACGCCTAAGCATATATCATACCGCTCACGCCGTATCTTTGTCAAAACTACGCTTAACCCTCGGATTGACCTTCATGATGAATTGTTACTTGTACAAACTTGTAAATAAACTAATCATATCATCACAAATCCAAAATGTCACTAATAAACTTAAATCATTTAATATGTTGTGAACCATAAGTGATAAAATAAACTTTAAAACTTAAAGTTAACTAACTCACTAAACATTTCACGACATCATTGGATTATTGAACATACAAGTGACTTAGGACTCAGAATAATCATTGACACCGTACATTCAATAACTAGACAATAAGACCTTCGTTGACTAACATTATGTCTTTCGATATGTTGGTTCTTTTGGCTAATGTTATTTCGCATCACGACATGGTCGAACAAATGAATGTGGATGCACCAAATGTTCTCTCCATTGTCGATATCTATCCTCATGGCTATCCAATGAAGATTGGAAAGAATAATCTCCGAGTTGACTTCAAAGACTCTCACTTGCTCGAGTCTTCATGCTTAATCGCTATTGACATTCGAGGTCTCATCCATATCGTAACATGCTCACACATTCTCGCAATGCCCCGAGATCTATATCCAACAGCCTGAACACCATGGAAAGGGTCAAAGGAAGGATCGCAGTGACGGTGACTCAACCATAAACAAGTCACCATTACACCGCAGACTTAAGGGTCGTTCTCTTAATTCTCAAGTCGAACCCGACAAACTCTATGCCACACCCATCAAGAGCTCACTCTCCAATTCTTAATCGATATCGGTTATGATGAGGCTACAGTGAGTAATCACCAAACACTCTCACGTAGAGCTCAAGAGTATTCCTCAACCTTGAGAACGCCTACATGATCATCACCAAGTCTCTTTCGGTCGTGATAGCGGCCATGAGCATCCTAAGCTCATAGAACCGCAAATATTTTGGGCCTTCGTCAACATGAAACACATCGCTATGAAGCTCGATTTGGGATGATATGATGTCTTTTCTCAACAAACTAGGCTCAAAGATTCCATACATCGATACACTAAGTCGTTGATCCAAAGAGCACTTGACTACATTCGACATTCCCAAGAGGCTCAATGACCCCGAAAATCACGACATGTTGATCGAACCTATTCTCGACCATCGAATGAAGGAATCGCCTACAAAGAAACAAGGTGTTACCAGACACCGCTAATCAAGATGTCGAAAGCTCAAACGCATGAATGTATCCGAAGCAAGAAGACAAGGCAAGGTTGGTCATCTCGACGAAAAATCTTCCGAACTCCTACCGGAGAACTAGAAGAGGAAGTGCGGAAGTGTTACAAGTTCGAGTCACAAAGGAAGTTTCCCAAACGAAACCTATTCCAAAAAGGTTTGTTCCCCAACAGAAGCTACTCCCATTCCTAAACCCAATTTCACCCGAACCCAAACAACACCTTGAGGACGAAGTTCAAGCTACAGACATGTATGAGGAGGTTCTCCACTGAAACCGCTAAGGATGTGTCGACACTCCAATAGTACGTAAACCTCCAAGTCCTCAAGATGTCCAAGGTAAAGGAAAGACTCTGCACTTGTACCTTATGATGAAAGCTCAAGAAGTGAAGAAGAACCACCGAGACAACTTACGTAAAAAGTTGCATCAACTTAGACATGAACACAAAGTCAAAAATTTGCTAAAGAGCAAATGGGTGGACCCGAGGAACTAGTGGTGTTGTTCCTCCGAACCATCTCCCGATGCGTTAATCAACCCGATAAGGATCCGTACCACCACTCTTTGCAACAACAACAGCTTGTGGAAGACACTATGGAGTTTAATTTTGAGAATCCGAAACGAATGAGGAAAAGAAGGATAAAGAGTCCGATTATGACGATTTTCTTCGATAATCCAACGAAACTCAAAGGGAAACTTCGAACCCTAAGGACATGAAGTCTCCTCACATCTCCTCTTCATCCGACTCTTCTTCACATTCATCTCCACCACCATCAACTAAATCAACAAAATCCTCATCCAAACCGTGAAGAAACCAAAATCTTGGGTTTCTCAAGCTCATGAACGGATTCAAAAGTCACAAAGAAGTCGAAAGAAAAATGCTCTTAACAAGAAGTTAATTGGTTCACGATCACATACAAGAGATATATATAGAGATAACGAGAAGAGGAACAAGGAAAGGAAGTTTATTCAGAATTCATGAAGAGTCATCGCCGTGAGCAACTAAACGAAATGATTGAAGGTTACACAAACAGTACCTTCGTGACAACGCTCCTAGACTTACAAAGAGATGTTTACAAACCCACAACTCTATCCAAACCGTGCACCGCAAAAGAAGCGATGAAGTCAACATCGATGTATGTAAAGATCAATGGTTGATCCCACAATCTCTCGAACTGAATTAGTTGATCGACTAGTCGCACAAATGTCAAAACGATCCGCAATGCTTACTCTCATGAAAGCAAACCGTTAGAAGCATTACCGCATTCCAACTTAATTCGCATGCCAAGAAGAAACCGAGAGGCCCAAACGACCAAGAGACGATGATGATCGTGAAGGATAAGACCGACGAGGCTAAACGCCAAAAGATGTCCGTGAATCCTCCTCGATGCCACCTCCTCCTAAACCAATCTTCTTCACAACAAAAGTCTTCCACCACGGTCTTCAATCGATAAACCCGGACGATTCCGAGTTACCACCCGTGACTCACAAACCGGTGATCACTTTGAGTATACGGTGGTGACGATGAAGAGGTCCCCGAGCCCCAACAACAACCCTCCTCTCCCAAACAAGTGAAGAAACCCGAATCATCATCAAGGCCTTCTAAAGCAAGAAAAAGACGACTCAACCCGATGTCGCCTCATGGCTTGATGACGATACAACCGCAGAATTTGAATGGTTCTCCACTCTTGTTAACGACACCCCTACCCTCAAGAAGGTCAAGAATTGGTAGACGGTAGTACCTTGGAGCATGCAAAATCTTGCAAGAAAGATTCCGTGAAGAAGATGACGAACCGAGTTGAAGCGCATCAAAATGAAGCATTCCTTCGTTGAAAAATAGCTCGGAAAGTGCAATCGAGGTTGAATATCACCTTGAAAACATTGCTCGAGCCATGTCTAACAACATGGATTGGCTCAACCTGTAGCAAACATCGACTTCACCAAAAGGAACAACCTCCATACTACATCGACCGACCAAACCTCTACCAACAATCGCCAACCAAGAACCAAGGATTCCTTTCGACATTTCTTCAACAAAGACCGGATTTTCTTCTCCATGGTGGCGATGGTTCACGAAAATACGCTACATCATTGACTCTTCCATTCCCGCCGCTTGTTACTCAAACCGCATAGCTATCGAGGAACGCAACTCACTTGTTTTTCGACAACGCAAGCATATGACCAAGATGCATTGTATGGGATTCACCATTGGCCCGAACGTCAAGAATCTACTACGTGTCGCCCGTTCAAGTCTCAACATGAAGTGTATAGCTCTAAGGACATCGTGGCCATCAAACACATTGACCTCAAGTCTAAGTGGGACTATACATTCTTGAAGAATATCATAGTCAAACGACAAGATGAACAGACTATGAATTCTCGAGTCGACTTTGAGAACTTGTCACCAACGACATCAAGACATGTACCTTGCCAAAGTATGTGGTCGATGAGACAATTCTCGATCGAAATTCAACGTGAATTTATCAAGTCGGCTCTCATCTTCATTAGACGATTGTGATCAAAGAACGGTCAAGATATCCGGATGGTCGTTGAATCTTATCGTAAACGTAAACTTCACTCCACCACGCCTAGATCTTCCCGACATCAACCACCACACAACTCACGCCATCAAGAAACCTTTCGCATTGTTTACCGCAGTGAACTTCGCAGAACCGCTTAATGGCGTAGTGAGCTCCACAAATTCGGGATCATACCTTGAAGATGGTTAGAGATGGATTGGCGCATGATTGAAGGATATACGTCAAGGTTGGGAATCCTAAGCTACCGGAACTCTCGTGACAGAGGAATGTGAGGCGATCATCACTATGATTGATGAACGGTTGTTCGGCGGATCGCCTGACGCCGGAGAGCTATGTTGGTGGTAGACCCAGATAAACATCACCGCTTTCAACGCCCTGCGCACTCGGGAACATCACCGCACTTCCGGTACCCTTGAATTGTTTCCTTCATATGATTTTGGATGAATAATTATATATGTGAATGGCTTGTGCACACATAACAAAGGTACAACCCGCAATTGTCAAGAAAGGACCCCGTGGTACGCCTCTGCCACAATCCTTATAAAAGGAGCGAAAGCTTCTTTTTTGAGTAAAACCTATCAAACCTTTCATTTTTCAAGGTTTTGCTCAAAAGACAAGTACTTCCCATATGATTTCAAAACCTCAACCGCTTATATCACTAGTCGAGGGGAGTATTTGATGAAAACTTTGTTCACAAATTGTTCACAAGTGGTCACTCTTCCCACAACACTCAAAATGGTCATATTTATTCTCGAAATGTTTCAAAATAACATCTTATATGCCATTTTGAGGGGAGAAAATTGTGTGATAAGAAATATGTTTTGTAAAGCAACATGTGCAAGCCCCTCGCTTTCTCGTGTGCAAAGACTTAACCAATGAATTGACGATTCTTAATCGTCTCGCAACTCGAAAAGACTTGTCCCGGACGGGTAATAATTTCAAGCTAGTTCGCTAGTGATGTAAACGTGTCTCGCAAAGGACTTGTCTTAGTAGAAGGTACCATTCGAGAAGCTCTTGATAGACATGAACTCGACGGGTATGACAACCTTTCGAGGTTTGTCTACACCTTCAAGGTAGTTATTAGAGCTAGTTGTCACCTAAAACCGACAATGTAACTCTTTAACTATTCAACGAACCGTGTCTCGCGGGAGATTGTCTATCTTTAGTGGATCAATTCATAAAAAGCGCTTTTCCTCACCGTGCATTTAACCATAAAACTATAAAGCACATGTGGAGGGGAGTATTTATGCAAAAACTTATCTCTCACCGTGGTTCAAACATGTTTTTCATCTACAAACCCTTTGAGAGATATTGTTTACTTACAAGTGGTTATAATGGCAAACATAGGTTAGTCATGGAGTTATAAGGTGACTAAGGTTAGAATAACTGTCCTATGATCCGCCAGAGTCGGAGGGATCACCCAAGGACACTACCATTAGTTAGTGTTAGAAGTCCTTAGGAATGATTGTAAAAGGAGAAATGAGAATCGGAGAAAGAAGGAGTTGAAGAATCAAAAGAAATGCAAAGTAAAGGGTGAAAAGAAATAGCCCTCCATTATTCAACTTAGGCGCATAACGGTTCAATTCATATACTACGGTTGTCACTTAGTGACACCGGTATTGAAGATTAAAAGTCGTCATGGACCCAAAGGACGCATGCACTAAACCTTCTTAGCCACTCAAGTTTCTCTCAACGTAAATTTGTTTCATTCTCACAGGAACCCTACATAAACTATTGGCTTTCTTAGAGATCGCCGGTATTGAAGAAGGAGACCTCTCCCTAGTCTCCGCCAGAAAACCAAAACGCACTATCGAGTCTAGAGCCACGAGATTCATCAAAAGATCTCTTAGGAACACTTGACATTTAATCACTTGTTGATCAACAAATAAGATCTTCAATGATTCAATGGTTCATATCGAGTCCTTCATGATCTTAGCAACTGTCGAGAACATTTATGAGAGGTTCACACCGTGATCCTCGTGATTAAATGGAAACCCCGCCGTGGTCAACATCAAACACCGACAAAGAAGTCGCTTCGTAACTCCCCGTGGATTACGCGGAGTGTGTCTCAAACGGTCTACAACGTGAGGTGATGCTTCGTGTACCTCAACGACTATCCGAATCAGATGTACTTTGGTACATCGCGTTATCTCACTTGTGGGACTCCAGCTCAGAACGGCCTTTGTAAGAATTAGAGTTGTGTTTTCACACTATGTCGTTAACACTCAAGTTCAAACTTGTAAGTGCCGGAAACCGCTTATTACTAACCGCTTGAAATGTTTTCTTCTTATGGAAGCTCCGAGCGGGATGATCGTCGATTCTTCTCATGCTCACGCCAACATCATCACTAATGGAAGTTCTATTCAAAGCAACACAACCGCCGATTGATTCTTCATCAAATCAAAGAATCTACAAAGTCAAAGACTCAAAGAACTCCATCAAGATTGATTCCCACCGCCAAAGAGCGTGTGAGCATGTTGAAGAATGACGGAGACACCGGAGCAACAAGGCACTGAGGCATCGATGCAAACAACAACATACTATCACTTTCACCACAAAGAACAATGATCAAAGAACAAAGTCAAAGATGACGCCAAAGCATAATCGTTCAAAGATAACGATCTCTACACCGGAGAGATTGTTCGAATCAAGACAATTCCTCTCACAAGAAAGAAGAATGTCGAAGACGCCACCGCTACTATTACATCAACGCTTCACCGCTTACATTCATATATACTGAGGGGAGATTGTTGGAATCACTCCTAAACAAGATTTCAAGTATTTATATTTCATATGTAATAGGTAGCTTTATTCGCCTTTATGTTTGTTTAAGGTCCACTTATGTGAAGGCCCATGTCGAGGCCCAAGCCCAATAAGGAATAGGAAGGAGAGGAGTGTTGCCCTAGCTCCTTGCCTATATAAACTATTGTAAACCCTCATTTGAGGGTTGGTTGTTCAAGTTATTCTTTCACTCACCTCCTTTGCATAACCGGTCTCATATTATACGTGTGTGTGTGTGTGCTTAGCTTGTTCAATCGCCTTATCTCTTTCTATATAAGCTTGTGTTGTAAAACTAGTGACCTAACACATAAAGCAGATGAACACTGAGAGCCCACCCCCAAGCCAATGGTCTCGTAGAAAGGGCGAACAAGAGCTTGATGCATGGTTTCAAGGCAAGGTTGGGAAGAAGCAGAGACGGATGGGTAGACGAACTACCAAATGTATTATGGGCTCACCGGACATCCCTTAAAACAAGCAACGTGGAAACTCCGTTCAGCCTTACATACGGAAGTGAGGCAGTAATCCCGGCGGAAATAGGGATGCCAACTTTCCGGACAATGATGGTGAAAGAAGAGGGGAGTGAAGAAGAAATCCACCTAAATCTAGACCTGCTACAGGAAAGAAGGGAGTCAACAGCAGTGGAGGAAGCCATGTACAAGAAAAAGGTCAAGCAATACTATAACTGGAGGGTAAGGGCCGAAAAGTTCAGAGTCGGGGACTTCGTTTACTGAAAAAATGAAGCAAGCAAGCAAGAGAACCAGGGAAAACTAGGCCCGAACTGGGAAGGCCCGTATCACATCACTGAGGCCTATGAAAACGGTTCGTACAAGCTGCAAACAGCCAAAGAGAAAGAGGTGCCCCGCACCTGGAACGCAGTAAATTTGAGAAAATGTTTCTTGTAATTTAAGAAAATGCTTTGTAACTCTAAGCCCAAGGGGCACCTAATTGCAAACTTCTATCACTATTAATGACAAATATAGCTCCCCGGACCACGGGAGAGCAATTTTACCTATTATTGTTTGTTGAACATAATTATCAAATGACCCCCCCGGCAGGCTCGCGACCTCCAGGGAAAAATGGTCAATGTTCAAAGATGGTTCATACCCAAAAAGGGTTTCCGTGAGAAAGAATTAAACGGTTCATACCCAAAAAGGGTTGACGAGGCAGAAAAAATTAAACGGTTCATACCCAAAAAGGGTTGCCGAGGCATAAAAATTAAACGGTTCATACCCAAAAAGGGTTGCCGAGGTATAAAAATTAAACGGTTCATACCCAAAAAGGGTTGCCGAGGTATAAAAATTAAACGGTTCATACCCAAAAAGGGTTGCCGAGGTACAAGAAATAAACGGGTCATACCCTAAAAAGGAGGGCCGAAGCAACAAACCAGACAGTCCATACACCAAAGAAGGATAGAGAAGATAACAACGAATCAATATTACATGCATACGAAAAAGGATAACCTAAACAAAGTAAGCAAGGTAAAAACAAGGCAAATCATCCGGATATATCAAAAGAAGTTTCATTAACCACCAAAATACCAAGGGTCTAAACACAAAATTACCCTTTCATCACTAAACCCCCCACCATTACAAAATTCCCCATCAATACATGTTCAACATTAATACAGTTCCGATAATTAATACGAAAGAGTAGAAAAATAAAGCTTCAGTTACGGGAGGAACATTCCCCCCCCCCAAGCCGCGCCATCATCTTTTTTCTCCCCGACACCTTTCTCAACAGCCTCACCCAAAAGACGTGCTGGAGCGGGATCCGGCATGAGAGCCATGACCTCTTCGATTGGTCGGTCGCAAGAGTTTCGAACTTTATCCACGTAGGGATACCTCTTCACAAAAAGATCATTGTATGCAGCCAGATACTTGGCAGGATCTTCCAAATCCAAGTCTTCTGTGTCATCTAAAATCTTCTTAACTTCTGCATCTAAACAATCAATACCTACGCCATCCAACCACCCGGCCATCCCACACAAACTAAATGGGACGGCCAACGAAGCCTTGTATTCATGACTCCTCAGAAGACAGATCACAACCGTAGAGATAAAATCTTTCACAATCTTGGATCGTTATCTCCGCATTCCACGATCGTCATCGCCACCAGATGCTCCTTCCAAGAACCTCATTTTCTTCCTCCTCATTTTTCAAAGCTCCCTTAACCTCCATCAACTCTTTCTCCAACCCCAAAATTTTTTCACTATGAGCAACAGACAGTTTCAACCATTCAGCTTTCTCAGCCTCCAAAGTACGGAGCTGCCTTTTCAGACCCTCATCCCGAACGGAACACTCAGCATGCTCATCCCTAACCGTCTTCAACTGATCCATCACCTTCCCCTGATAATCAAAATTTTCTTGAGCACTCTTCTCACACCCTCGTGCTCTGCAAGCAACCCTTATAATCAACGCCTAAATTTTCAATCGGACAAGCATGTCCGATTAAGGCAAACTCCCTCGGGCCAAGATACACCACGACCTTTGGGTCGCCTCGATATCCGTCATGCTCAAGGAAGGTCTCTTCGAGGGAGGTAGATGAACAAGCAAACCCTATAAACGCCATAACCTTTGACCCTTTCACCTTTTAACAGACCACCCGACATGTACCTCATCGGCCGAGGCCTTCTCCTCTTCGTCAAGACCCGCCTTCTCGTTCGAGGAGGCGGAGAAGAGATCCTAAAAAAAAAAAAAAAAAAAAAAAAAAAAAAAAACATAATAGCAATAACAAGAGGAACGATCACCAACAGCTTCCTTGGATCAGTCGCTCCACGACGAGAAACTTCATGATCCCCATCATGACCAACTATTTTGCTCTTTAAAGGCATTCCCTTCATTTAAAGATCCGAGTTGTTGCTAGAATGACCTTCCGTGTTTCCTTGTCAATAGCGTTGGGGTCGTTCGGAAGGGACCTCGTGGCGAATCATATTTAGGGGGAGGCACGAGTCGTTGAATCCACATTAATAACCGTCGGAGTAGGACTTTTGTTTCTTCTCCTTTGGGGGTGAGCAAAACCACCCTCCCCGGCAGGGCGCTTTCGGGGTAGCACCCCCCGGCCGAGCCTCAGCAGCTTTCTTCTTTTTGTCTTTGGCCTCCAAAACCTTCGGATCAGCCACCTCCACCTTTTTCATCGCATCAGACTTGGGAGGAACGGGAGTACCAACAACACTCGGAATGGTCACATGCATGATATGAGCTTGCCCATGCTCATAGCGATCCCCTTTTGTCATAGCCGCCCCCTTGCGATACTTCAAAGTGATTAAATAATTAGACATGGTTAGAGTTGTAAAACAAATAGAACAATAATAAATCCACAAGAAAAATTAAGTTGCAAATTAGTAAATAAAATACAGGCTAAGTACCATTCCCCTCGGAATCCTTCAGAGTCTCCCGGAAACCGGGGTATTTCCAATTAGCCGAAAACCCAACGGCATACAAAAAGCCGGGTGGAATCTTTATCAAATCGATAACATTAGCGGACAACTTATCAGCATCTTGTTCAGAAAATTCCCCGGAAGGAAAAGGATCGGAAACATCCGAATCTGGATGCCTCCACGGCATGGCATGAGGGATGGCACGGCGATCAGTGAGAAAGAAATTACGTTTCCAACCTTTCAATCCAGACAAAATCTCCCTAAAGCAAACCCGTCGGTTTTTGCCGTCCCGCTTGGCAAAAGTGAACCAATGCCCTTGTTTATGTAATTTATAAAAAGCACGAAAAAGGGAGGTCGTAGGAATAACATGCAAGCTACGGCTATACAATTCAAAAAGAGTAACCCTATGTAAACCTAACGACACTAACTGAGAAATGTGAACCTTATAGTAATGGAGAACATCTAAAAGAAAGGTGGAGAATGGGACGCTAATACCCCCTTCCATAAAATACTCCAGATATAAGCCTATCGCATCGTCTCCTAAACTCCCCATAGTAAAACCAGACAGTGGGAGCCTCAGATGAAGGTCAAGAGGAATCCCAAAAGTCTCTATACTTGTCGAGATCGAATTTAGGTTTCGATTCCGATGGACCTTCAGAAGCAGGTCCTGAATTATGTTCGGAGGAGGAGCCGGATGGTTCGGACATGGTAACCAGAAGGGAATGGAAATAGCCTAAGTTTAAAAAACAGAGAACTAGAGTATACCGACGGTTGTGAAGAACACAAAACCGTTCGTGGAAAAACTCAAAACGCCAGATAAGTAGAAATTTTACGGTGGTAAAAAATGAAAGTGACCGCGCTATTTATAGGAAAAAAAGGGATAGGTGAAACGTCCCATCGTGTTAGACAGGGACGTGGCAACATCAACCACCACGCAAAACACATCAGCACCCATGTGGCAAAACCTTAGAGCGTAGTAAGAAAATCGGTGCCTCGTTACGTACGAACATTTATTAATTTTGGCACCATTCAAAAAAAAAAAAAAAGAAGAAGAAGGAAACGGAACGAGACTCGCAGGCAAATACCATCGAAGCACTCTAAATATCATGTAATGCATACATCAACATGATACTTGGGGGGACATGTTGGCGTATGCACGAAGTGACAAACCGAATGGACCAAACCATTCGGATGAACGCATGAAACAAACAAGACTAAGCAGGCTCCGTGAAAACACAAAGGCAACACAGGCTGAAGGGTTCAACACAACCCTCCGGCATAACGGCTAAATGGCGTCACCAGTCATAAAGGGAAGGGAATCGAGTCGAATCCCGACCCGTCTGGCAGAAGCCAAACAGTAAGTCAACCTCCATCCTAAAAAGGTCACTTTCATCACATATTACCTCGGGTAGCGACAAGACTTCATCTATAAAAGGAGAAATTATTGCATCTAGGTCAACTCTCTCACCCTACTTTTACACACAGTAACTCTCATCATATCATATTCTCATTCTCACGCTCGAGCTTGGTCTAGGGATAAAACTCTAGGCGAGGCTAACGCGTGTTGTTCTTGTGTCCACAGGTTCAAAGGGTCCTAATCCGGAGAGTTGGACGAAGATTCAGTTGAAGGATAAAAGCTTGTTTACGTGAAGACGCATTTTTACCTCAACACCACGTACTTTCATATAAAAGTATATCGTATGATATTCATGCGAAATTTTGGGACATAACTAAGGAAAATAAAAAAGTAAAACTGGAGTTAGTTGATTACATAAAATGCAATTATTATTTTGGAAAATTCCTGAAGTAGACCGGTTGCACATGAGCGGCTACAAATTGCATCTCGCATGAAAGTTCACGTAATTGAACCCCCTCCCAAACTTCAAACAAATTTGCAATTGTGTTGGACTTGTCGTGCATGTAACTTTGCGCTCATTATGTTGCAAAAGTTGCTTATGTTTCTGATGCAAATTTCATTTGGTTTGATAACTTTCCTTGTGAAATTACCTCTATAGCGAGGAGTAATGCTTTGTAACGTTTGGCTTCGGCTTTTATTTTTTAGGGAGAATTACATTGATATCCTTCATAAACTTGTAAATTACACCAATATCCTTGTAAATTTCTTAATTACACAAATATCCTTCCAAAATCTTATAATTCTCATATTTATCCAAAATACTAATATTATGATTTTAAAATTTAAAAGATGTATATAAATATTAATTAACATTGTATTACAGATCTACCCTTATACCTTTCTTGTTCATGCCTTTTCTTCTTCACGCATTCATTCATAGCCCACACTCAAAATCAGTTTGCAAAATTAAGTTGTTTAAACGCTACCAAACATGTATATCATTATTCATTGGGAATATAAAAATTAATTATTATATAAAAATTGCATCTCCTGAATAACAGCTACAATGAAATATTCCTTCTATGACCATTTTCATGGTTGTCTATCGGTTGCCTAAAACCAAATGGCCAAGTTAGTTAATGTTTATTGAATTATTAATATATAATTATTAAATGATAAGAAATTTCATATCTTGTGTGGATGATTTATGGTGGATTGAATTTTGAGATACTTGTGAATTCATTATTTATATTTGGAATTGAGACTTTTTTCCTTTAATGTGCATCTTCCTCTCCAGTATCTAAACACAATATTAAAATGGTGCTCTCCTCAATATGAAAGAACAAGTATTACTCATCGAGGGTTAAACAGTTATTTAATTTAATAATTAAGTGATAAATGACAATTTAATTATAAAAATATAATTTAATTGTGTTTTGGGCAAATATGAGTGTTATTAAGTTTTAGAAGGATATTAACGTAATTATAAAATTTGTAAGGATATTGTTGTAATTTATATGTTTTGTAAGGATATAGATGAAATTGCCCCTATTTTTTATATTTTGATGGTTCAAAAGAAATATATATAAAGCCTATATGAACATTTTATAATGGGGTGATTTGCACACATATAAAGCCTTTTGTTTACCCCGGATATAACTAAAAATAATATGAGGGTTTTAGCTTTTACAATGGTTATTGTATACGAGAAAATCCTACTTTAGCCAAACAAACATAGTCCTAGTTTGGAGATGAGGTGAGACAGAGTACGATGATGATGTTAGATATCTTACAAGGTCATACACTTATAAAACCCACTGCTGCTCATTATCCTACAACAACTTCTTTCATCCAGTCCACCAAGCTTCTTGGAATCAAACCTTCTTCTACTCATACTTGTCGAACAGCTGGTGGGTTGTTGTTGCAACCAAAACAGGACAACCAACTAGTTAAAAATAATGATGATGATAATAAGAAGCAAAAGATAAAAAAGAAGAAGAAGGAAAGGGTGTTCTTTTTGGATGTGAACCCAATTTGTTATAATGGAAGTAGACCCAGTTTGGAATCTTTTGCTCATTGGATTTCCCTTTTCTTTTCTCAAGTCAGCCTTACTGACCCTGTCATTGCTGTAAGTAACCCTCTTTATTTCTTTCGTTGAAGATTACTGATGTATGTTATATTCATTGGGTAGGCTATTGCAAGTATATATCCTGTCGATTCTAATAATAAAAGGGTATGCATTACAAGTGTCAACATTTGGATAAACGGATGAGATTTTCCCGTAAGCTGAGTCTTCGACTTATATTACGCGGCTTATCCCTTTCATCTTTATCTCTTGTGGTAGTTCAGTTTTTGTAATTTTCGTTTGTTAGCTAGAATTTGAAAAAGAGTTGTAAGTAACACTATGAGTAATTTAACCATAATAATAACTTTTTAAAACACTATACTTTTAAAAATTAAGATTCTAACATTAATCTAAAAATAATAACTTTAACATTAAAGTTGACATTTTTGCTTTCTTTAAGATTATGACAGATATTACACCATTTTACCCTTCAAAAATATTTCAAAAAAAAGAAATTCGAAAAAAAATTCAGAAATTTCAAAAAAAAGTATTTGAAAAAAAAAATTAAAAAAAAAATTTTGGAAAAAAATTTATAAAAAAATTATTTTAAAATAATTTAGAAAGGGTAAAATGGTCATAATACTTAAAGAAAGACAAAAATATCAACTTTAATGCCTAAAAAGTTATTTTTAAAACACTATCTTGTAAAAATGGCGAGTTAATATGAACCAAAAATAACTCTTTAAACATTAAAGTTGACATTTTGTCTTTCTTTAAGTATTATGACCATATTATGACCATTTTACCCTTCAAAAATATTTCAAAAAAAAAAGAAAAAAAAAAATTCGAAATTTTAAAAAAAAGTATTGAAAAAAAAATTAAAAAAAATATTTTGGAAAAAATTTTCAAAAAAATTATTTTGAAAATAATTTAGAAAGGGTAAAATGGTCATAATATTTAAAGAAAGACAAAAATATCAACTTTAATGTCTAAAAGAGTTATTTTTTAGTTCGCCACGCAGAATCGAATTTTCGACAAGATAGTGCTTTAAAAGGTTATTAACCTTTTAACCATAGTAGGTTATAACTTTCTGTTTGTATAAACGCACAAGGACTTATGGTTATGCCATCATTTCTCCAATAATTCAGCTCTAACCAATCGTCCTTCTAATGATTAGTCACAAATTTATATGCCATGAGCTCAATTACTTTTAAAACAAATAATGGTCTATATAGTTGCAACCAACTTTTCGTGGCCAATTGAGCTACCGTCTCTTGTAGATGACACAGGACAAGTCACGCTCACACCTCTTTCTGTTATAATATCTAACCGTGAGCTGTGTGGCTTCTGTGAATATTGGCAATTCTTCTGAATCTTGTCACACTTTTGATGCAATATGCACGATGTGGAAGTTTGTTAAAAGTGACACAAAATTGATGCAAATGCGCTCCAGGTGGCAAAATGGTTGGGTCAGTTGGGTGGTTAACAGGTCGAAATGAGTCTAGTTAGGTTGGATTTAACTGAAGCACTTTTTTGTTCGATCTTTTAAGTTCTTTAGCACACAACTATTTGGTCTGATATGTTTGCAAACACTATGTATGCTTCAATTTTAAATCTAAGTTTTTAAATATGATAATCGGGGATGTAGTATGCTTTAAAATACAATTTTGGTTGCTTTTGACTCGTTTCCTTTAGCTATCATTTTGTTTTTCAGCATACTTGTTTAACCTGTTTGTGATAAAACATAACCTGAATCAGCCTATTCGTAAGTAACACCCTTGCCTCTGGATCAAGTGGTTAACACCCTTGCCTCTGGAGAGAGAGGTCAAGGGTTCGATCCTCACCCCTTGCAAGGCCGGAGGTCCTTTTCTACCTTTGGTAAGCAGCCTCTCTACCTTAGGTAGGGGTAAGGTTGTCTACATCTCAACCTCCCCCATACACCGTGGAAAACGGTATTGGGACCCATAACCCGTGGAAGACGGTATTGGGAGTTACTTTACTTTTTTTTTTAGCCTATCCGTAAGTAAATTGGGTCAAAATTATTGCATCTATGATGAGTTAGTGCTCTTGAATGCTATTCAGGGATGAGATTTGTCAACTCCAACCTATTAATGGATGGTAAAGTTAGTAAACTCTCTTAAGGGGTGTTTTTGTAAGCTTATTTTCTGGCCTTAAGCTTATACGGAGTATTTGATTAATAGCTTATGGCTTATGAAAAATAAGCTCATAAGCTCATGTTGAGTATTAGCTTATGCTAAAAAGGTGGAAAAGGGAGCTTATAAACCCACATTAGCCCATAAGCCACAAAAAAGGAGGTTATGAGACATGTGATGTATATTGCAATATTCACTAATTAACAAAGGTGCTTCTAATTTTTTTAAAAAAATTAAAATAATATTAACAAAGACTTGTGTTTAATCAATATTTGATCTTTGGACCGCACATCATTATTTTTGCAGGTTATAGATGGAGAAGGAGCTCATGAATATAGGAGACAAATGTTGCCTTCATATAAAACACACAGAAGAAAATTTGCACCATGGGTATCTGCTTCTGCTGCAAAGGCTCCAGTTGTTGGGAATAGATCGCATCAACTCATTTCAGATACCCTTGCCAAATGTAATGTGCCGGTCAGTAAATCTATGTAATGCTACTTGAATTATTTCACTTATCAAATGATACATCTACTTTCTACTGGTTATCTATCAATCAAATGTTTGTGAAAGAACTTTCATTGATGGTGTGACCTTACGTGGTGCATCTGAGGTGTTCAAGTGTAATGGATATAAAATGATGCAGTCCATACTTTAGAAGTAGAGGCAAAAGTGAGTTGTGAACATATAAAAGTTTAAGCAAAAACAAAAGGGAAAAAGATGTTTATAAGCTTGCTAAGACATAGGAACTCAAAACTATAGGGGCTTACATTATTTACTAGACTGATGTTTCAGTTTTGGAGCTGTTTGCGAATGGGTCCATGTGGGTTGTATCTCTTTTTAAATGGGTCATTTGGCACGAAGTCTTGAAACTTGGCTAAATTTTGTATCTCATATTCAATGGGTCATTTGCCGTGAAGTCTTGAAACTTAGCTAAATTGGAAACAAGCCAAATGGGTCGACAATGTTAAATGGTTAAAAATCCAAACTGTTTTGAGATGATTAAAACCTTGTAAATGGGTCTATTATAAGATATATTATTAGGTTGGCAGTATAGTTTTAAGAATGTTATTTCACATATGGCTTATTCTCCGATTAAAAGAAAATGCACAAGAAAGTCTTAATTGGTCAGCTCAACCTGACCCGACATATTTGAATACGCATAAAAAATTACCTACTGTAACCTATTACAAGCCCCCCCCCTGTTTTGTCGCTCTAATATTCACATAAAGTTTTAGAGGTGTCCCGGAAATATAGCCACAATTCAACAATAATTCTTAAGAACTACATGAATGCGAAAGAGTAGCATGGTCTCAATCCACGACTTTCGCTCTTCTATTTTGTTATAGAAATAAATCAACTGAGGAGCTATGCTTTGAAATTGTAGGAGCAGGTCATCCATGTTAAAATCAAATATAGATTTATAGTCTACCGTCTCTACACTAGTTAGATGACATCATGTAAACAGTAATAACTGCTGTATATACAACACGGTTCTATGATATCATCAACCTTAGCAGCTTCTCCGAAGCTTCCCCTTAGATTGAATCAAATTATACCTTTATGTGACTTTTAAGGGTTCTAGTTTTTAAGAAAGCGGTGATGTTTTAATAAGGAAGGATATGCAGGTTGTGAAGATTCCAGCACAAGAAGCAGATGATGTTGTGGCTACACTTGTTGAACAAGTTCTAGAAAAGGGATATCGAGTTGTTATTGCTTCTCCAGACAAAGATTTCAAGCAACTAATTTGTGAAGATGTGCAACTAGTTATGCCTCTTCCAGAGTTAAAAAGATGGTCCTTTTATACCTTAGACCACTACATAGCTCAATACAAGTGTGATCCACTATCTGATTTAAGTCTCAGTAAGCATGCAGTGCCTTGGTATCTCAAATAAGTCCCATTTAGCATCTTGAATTCAAGTGTGTCTATTAACTTTTTATGAAAGCTAAAGGTGGAAATATCAACCCATCTACATAAAAATGGGTTGACCTAGTTTACATTTTATCTTACAACGGTCAAATCTAAAAATTTACGTAAATTGAAACGGTTTGACAGGTCAAATGGGTTGAAAGTCGCATAAAGAGTTATTCACATGTTTAAAGATTTAAAATTGATTGTTCAAAGAAATTAGATATAATTTCTATAATATAGTTGTAATCATACATAATAGTGATAATACATTACGTTTTTATAAAGTTAAAAAGATGGAGAAAAACTGTTGATGAGCCAACCTGTTTAACCCACAATAAATTATACCTTACCCAGCCCACCTGACTTGCCCATCTCGCCACCTCTGTTGAAAGTGTTGAGAAGATACTCTGTTAAAAATGCTACAATGTGATGTTTAATACCGTACATAGTTTTCGATTTCCATCCACTAAAGAGAGTCGGTTTCTTTCTGAAGCAGTGTAAAGGTTCATAAAATCATTTTATGGTTTTCTTTCTTACAAATTTATGAAACTGATGTATGTAGGATGCATTGTGGGTGATGAAGCGGATGGTGTTCCTGGAATTCAGCATCTGGTACCTGGTTTTGGCATGAAAACTGCTCTTAAACTTTTGAAGAAGCATGGTTCGTTACAAAATCTACTGAATGCTGCAGCTATAAGAACTGTTGGCAAACCTTATGTTCAAGATGCTCTTACAAAGCATGCTACCCACTTCAAAAGAAATTACGAGGTTCTCTCTTTGAGGAGGTAAACGTTTCCTGTATAATATTTGAGATGTAAATTTTATCCTGTTTACCTATAAATGTATCGATTTGGGTTAAATGGGTCTAACTGCTAAAAAGTCCTCCGTAGTGTATTCAATGTCAAAATGATGGTTTAACTTGCTTTTTAGAAAGAGTAAATTACAACCGTTCGTCCATGTGGTTTAGCCGGATTTCACGTTTAGTCCCCACTATGGAGAAATTACTGCAGACCTCCCCAACATTTGGTTTTTTGCACGTTGCTAGTCCAAAAACCTAATGGTTGTTAAATGAGTCATGAAAAGACCAAGCTACCCTTGTAACGGGTGTAAATGCCTAAATGGTGAAAAGACCAAGCTACCGTCGTACTTAACGATTCATTTAAAAACCGTTACGCTTTTGGACCAGCAGCGTGCAAAAAACCAAATGTTGGGGAGGTCTGCAGTAATTTCTCCATAGTGGGGACTAAACATGAAATCCGGCTAAACCACAGTGACAAACGGTGTAATTTACTCTTTTAGAAAAAATAGTGGATTTTTATACTAACAAAAGAACTTTGTAACCAGAAACAACAAACTAGTTGACCGTAGAACTTTAAAAGATGAGTGAAAAAGTGTTTTTGAGTCGGTCAACCTGTTTTGACGTGCTCTTAGTATGCCCGTTTCAACCCCTTACCTAACTTACCTGTCCCTACCCGGACTTGATATGCATACTATCCATTCTCAGCAACAACCATGGGTTAATGCTTCCAATTTCATATTCCAGGGATGTTAATGTGAGGCTACAGGAAGACTGGTTGCGTAAGAGATGCACACAGAATGATTTGGAAACTATAACAAACTTTATTAATTTGTTGGGAAGAACTCAGTTCTCAAAGGTGAAATAGAGCATTAGTCTTAGACTCCAGAGGTTAATCTCCCTTATATGAGTAATCTGTAGTTCATTATTAGTGAAAATATAGCAGTGTTTGCTTCCTTGTAGCTTTATAAAGGAGAATATATTTGTTGAGCCAGCCATCGACAAAGGTTGAAGATTGTAAAACCAGTACAATATCGATAATGATATGAGAAATGAAATCCTAATATCCTTGGGGAATAGAATGAGTGATGAACTAAAGTACTAAATCATAATAAGAAATACTGCTGACAAGTGACAAGGGACACATGAAAACCAACTAATGACATGATATGGTAAAATGTGGCTTCGAGCCAGTGATAATCCTTGAATCAATGGTTAGAACTCAGCATATGGACTGTCCTGGAGTTGAGCCTCTGGTTGTAAGTAAGTCGATGTTCGACAGTTGGTTCACTTGACTAGTGTACAATTATATTCGTTCATGTTTGAGCAGTTTGAGATCTTAGTCTTGAAACCAAATGTGATGTTAGCCATAATAATCTAAGACAGTCTTTTTCAATGAAGAAACTGAAGTCCCTATTGGTAGTGTTTACTCCATTGTTCGAACATTACAAGCTTTTAATTAGCACTATTAGTCAGATTATAACGTGAGAGATAAAAATAGTCCAATCAATATATCCTACTACATCCAAATGGACTATGCACATTTTTTTTTCTGCTTTAGAAACAAAATATATTTCTAATCAAAATTAATGTTTATATCCTGCACGAGGGGTATTGAGATAAGTTGAATTAAAGGAGTTTTAACAGTTGATATACTTGTTTGATTATTCTCAAAATAAAAACATTATAAATTACAATAATAACAATAAATATTGTTTTTAAAAAACAAATATAGTGTATAGAGAGGCCAAAAAAACAAGGAGACGTTGACAAATATAGGAAATTTTGATATTGAAATTAAACTCCCACATACTCGTCATGGAAGGTCTTCATTGTGCTATCTCTAATGCTAAAAGTTCTTGCAGCCTGGCTCCTCTAATACCATGATATCCCACCTCTTTTATGCTGATGATGTGATTATTACCACCGAATGGAACTCTAGCAGCCTAGATAACATCATTCGTATTCTTCAGGTTTTCTATCTAGCTTCGGGTCTCAAAATAAATATTCACAAATCCAATATATACGGCATTGGTGTTCCTAACGAAGAAGTTGCTGATATGGCTAGAAGTACAGGTTGTGCCTCGGGTTCCTTTCCTTTCATGTATCTTGGGCTTCCGATTGGGTCCAACATGAGCCTTAAGTCTAGCTGGCAAATTATGATCGACCGTTTCCACACAAGGCTTTCCTCTTGGAAAGCAAACATGTTATCTATTGGGGGACGTCTCACTCTGATTAAAGCGGTTCTTGGTAGTCTTGGTATTTACTATCTATCAATTTTTAAGGCTCCTGAGCTTATATTGAAATCCCGAAAGATCTCGTGCCACGTTCTTTTGGGGTGGATCTCAAATCTCCAAAAAGCTTGCTTGGATCAAATGGGCTAATGTCATTTCCTCTTATGATAAAGGAGGTTTGAACGTTGGTAGTTTAAAGTCTTTTAATCTTGCTCTCCTTCAAAAATGGCGGTGGAGGATGTTCTCCTCCCCAGATGCTCTTTGGGTTAAAGTTATTAAGTCGTTGCATGGTCAAGAGGGTGGTTTTGATAATCAATGTTGCAAATTTAACGGTACATGGGCTAGAATAGTTGGCACGTCCAACTTTCTTCATTCTAAAGACATGATCCCGTTTAATTCCCTTCGTTTCCAAGTGGGATGTGGCACTCGTAGTCGTTTTTGGAAAGACATATGGATTGGCGAGTCTCCTTTTTATATTCGTTACAATAGGTTATATCGTTTGGAGCAAGATAAGGATTGTTTAATTATTGACCGTATTGTTAATGGGCAATGGAATTGGAATTGGTTTAGGGATGATATTGGTGTTCGTAATACGGCTTACTTGAGGGACATGGTTTTGGAAATTAGTCAAGTTGATACAAATGCGGTTGATGACCATTGTGTTTGGGCGATGGCAAAAGATGGGTTCTTCTCGGTTGGGGAAACTCGTCGATTCATTGATTCTAAGCTTCTTCCTTCATTGGTGCCCTCGACTTCTTGGGATAAAATGCTTCCTCGCAAGGTTAATATTTTTATTTGAAGATTGGCTTTGGATCGATTACCTCATAGATGGAATCTCTCAGCTCGGGGCATTGAAATTCCTTCGATCTTATGTCCTTTGTGCAACGGTAGTGTGGAATCCTCTTCTCATATTTTCTTTGAATGTGATTTCGCCAAGGAGGTTTGAAGGCTTGCTCGTAATTGGTGTGATATTTCTCTTCCTTCTTTTTCTTCATATGAGCATTGGAAGACTTGGTTCGATTCGTGGCATGCTTCTAAAGAGAATTCTCGTCGCATTTACATTATTGTAGCGGCATCTCTTTGGTGGATTTGGAGATATCGTAACAGTGTCATTTTTTGTTTACATCCGATGAGGAAAAGTGACATTTTTTATTACATTCGTTCATCTTCTTTCTCTTGGTTAGTTAATAGGGGGTGTATGTCTTGCAGCTGGTTAGATTGGCTTAAATCTCCAGTGTTGTCTGCGAGTAATTGTTGAGCTATGTTGTTTCTTATCTTCATATGTTGGGAGTTTTCGAGCTTTAGTCACTGTTTTGGTTCTTTTGCTGTTGATCCCAGTTGAGCAAACGATCCTTTATAGAAGCTGACTTAACTAAAACGAACTATTAAACACTACACGGAATTTAATGTTTAATCTTAAGAAGAATACTTTGATTAACACTCAACACCTCAATATTATATTAATACGAATACTCTGAATAGTATTAGGGTTTTACAACCTTAAAGTGTATCGACTTTAGATATAACAAATACGTATATCTAACCTAAACCTAGGACCTCCTTTTATAGGCTAAGGAGTCCTATACAATATACAATACGTAACCTACAAGATAATTATCTTTACTATAATTATCTAAATACAAATCTTAAACCAACTTAACAATACTAGCAGTGCTTTGTTACATAAGCAGTGGATCACTATTACTACTAGCCGTGGTTTGTCTTCATCAGTGGTTACATTTCTTCTGGCCGTGGTTTCATTTGTGCTGGAAGTGGTTCCACACTTAGAATAATTCCTTTCATTGGAACCTAAAACCCAACAATCCTTCCCTAAACTTGATATGTTCTAACAGAATTATCAAGTTTCCTTTAAGCTCAAAACTTCTTACTTGGAGGATGTATCCAAACACCAAGCGACCTCCCGCCTCCTTATTAGATCCCGACTCTTCATCAAGAGTCTGCCTTTTGCCATTCTTTTTAATCTTCCTTGAGACCTGGCTTTAATGGCTAGAGGACCTTGTATATCAGCAATCTTCTCAATCTTCAAGAACAATTGGTCGATCATAGGATTTGTAGGCTTTGTCCCCTGTGGATCAAGTTTGGCTTCCAACATCTTTCTGGCTACTTTCTTGGTTAGTGGATAGTCTTTATCAATGAACATGAAAAACTTCTCATGTGTAGTCTGCACAGCATGTACTCTGCAGGGTTGATATAACATCCATCCAACCACTTCACGGTCTTCCCAAAATTTGTCTTCTGGATTGGGTTGACACAAGTTCTTCACAGATGTCCACACAAACCTTGCTAAATTTCCAGTTGGTCCAAACTTACCATATTTGAACTCCATGATCTTCCATAGTTGTTCCAGATCAACTTTAGACATACAAAACAACAAACATCCAAAGTTGAAGTATGTACTTTTCCATCCATCACCTCTTGTGATTTCAATCATTTCTCTATCATTAGTTGTGACTATCTGCCAATCCATAATTGGATGTATAGCTCTTACTGGTGTAGGATTAATAGGATCTGGTTTATCACACACCATAAGATACAGATTCATTCTTTCTTCCTTCTCCATCTCTTCATCCAATTTATGTTTCTTAGAACCAGACTCCTCCTGAATAGTTACTTTTCTCTTTTGTATGTTCTTTATCTACTCATCTTCTTTCTCAGAATTCATAGGAATGAAATCATCACATCTTCTCTTACAAGCTTGATAGATCTCCTCAACCTCTTCATATGAGCGTTTTCTCAAATTTACACTAATATGCATGTCCATGTGCCTGATAAATTTCATCATATTATTTCTCATTTCTTGCTTAGTTGGAGGTCTATTCTTCTTTGCTTTATAGTCTTTAACAACTCTTTCCTTCTTCATTTGTCTCACCTTCTCAGCCAAAACTTTAGACCTTGTATCGATGTCTAATTGTCCCCATTCATGATCAGTCCACCCTGTCTTTATTATTTCAGAAGCTTGAAGTAATGGTTGTTCCTTGTTCCACCCTTCAATCAATATCATAGAAGCTTCTTCTTCTTCTTTCTTTTGCTTCTCTCTAGCTACTAGAGCTTCAGCATCTAACTCTTCTTGTACCTTTTTAGAATAACAGGATCATGTGCAATCTGCTCTTGCTTACTCTTAAACTTCAAAACAGGTTCTGCAATGCCTTTACCCTTTCCAATATCTGGTTGAACCACTTTAGTCTTTACAGGCTCACCAATTTTCAAACTTCCCAAGGGTTTAGGTCTAGTTGGTTTCAGCATAATAGGAACAAGCACAATAGAGGGTTCAGGGATTGGTAAGGTTTTACTTAAATTTAACAAAGTACTAGCAACCTCCTTCTCTGCTTCTTTTGACTTTGGTGGTGGTGTGACAGTGGTTGTGATTATGGTAGCAGTGGTTGTGATAGCAATAGGTGTATCTGAAGTAACAGTGGATAAAATTACCTCAGAAGTTGCAGCAGTGGTTTCCTTTGTATTAGCAGGGGATTCAGCAACAATAGCAGTGGTTGTTGCTGTACCACTTCTTTCTCTTTATCTTCAACTACAACCTTCAAAGTTTCAAGCACTGCTTCTTTTCCTTCCTTGTCAGTCACCATATAATTATCACCATGCTCTCCACTATCCAAATCCAGATCAACATCCAAGTTTAAATCCTCCCCTGAATCTCTGCTGCTACTCCTCCCCTGTTTGGATGCATCCTCCAAACCCTGGTCCTTTGAGGAGTTAGCCTTCTTAACCACCTTTTTGACTCTCCTAAAAGCATGAACCCCTGGTCTTCTTTGTCTTTCTAATACAAATACCCTGTGTTTCAACCTTCTGATAGTTCCAGCTTGAAAGACTGCAAGTTCCTGAAGACCAGTGATTGTATTTTCCATTTTGGTACATTTAGCCATCAATTCATTCAATAGTTCAATAATATCCTTACCACTTCGACCTGTGTGACCTGGTCCGAGAGGTGGATCCCTGGAAATGTCATTATGCACATTTTCAGTACCCGTCAATTCATTTTAAATTTCAAGTCTATCCTCATCACTTCGAGCTGTGTAACCTGCTCCCCAGGTGAATCATAGGAGTGATCTAACATAGCATCAGACCGAGCCTGAACATCTATGTACCCCAAGTTAGTCGGTTGGCTGGGGATTCCTCCACCTGTATTGAGCTCAATAGAACTCTCCACAATAGGAGTTGCCAGTGGTTGGGTCTTACTGATGTTTTCACTGACCTGTTCAGCACCTAAGCCTGAAGCAGTAGTGAAAGCCCTTCCACTCATGTCACCTTCATCACCTGTGACAACCTCATTAACTACACCACTAACACCAGCATGAGGTAGCTTGGTGCCCTTCTTCCTCCTTCTTTGAACTAAGATCACTTGTGGTTCTGTTTTTAAGGTTAAAGATTCAGCAGTGGGTTCAAATGGGTTAGCAGTGGTTGCAGATGTGGTAGAAGTGGGTTCAGTGGTTTGGGTGGGTTGTGTTTCAGGTACCTCTTCATTCTCAAGAATGTCTGGCAAGTTAAGCATATGAGGGAATAATGGTGTAAGAGTTCCTGAGAAATTTGGATTTTGTTTCCTCATATGTGCAAATACCTTAGATAGCATATGAAGTACTTTATACTCCCTTTTATGAGGAATGGGTTATGTGATCTGATTGTCCACAATTAATTGAACAAACCTAGGATATAAGTAGTATTTCCCCTTTCCCTTAATGTTCTTCAGAAAACTATCAAATATCATCCTAGACCAATTAAATACCCTCCCTTGTGATAGACATATGATAGCAGTTGCTATTTTGGAGGGAAATTCATCAAAGCCAGTAGTCTTATTGCTTACACACATAAGCAAAGTATGTATCAAAAGCTTCCACTGGGGTGAAAACATACCTTTGTGAAATTTTATCCTATCCCCTCTTCGTTCATAACCCATTCTTTCCAAACCTTCAAAAATCTCATCATTAGACAAATTTACAACCCCTTCAGCATCCTCCAGCTTCAAAACATCTCTAATCACCTCCTCTATGACTAGAATCTCGTTCTCATCAACAACAGTCCTAAGAACCTCTGCTCCATCTCTTTCTTGAATTTTAGCATACCACCAAAATTGATGAATGTAGGTTTTAACAATGACATGTTCTACAGTTATAGCATAGTGAATAGGAGTGTGTTTGATGAAATCAATCATTTCATGGAATCCTTCTGAATGGTTATTGATAACGCTCAAATTGTGCATGTTTTTAGTAGCGTTATCCGTGCTTTTATGTGTGTTATTTGGTTATAATCATATGCTTTTGATGCTTAATCGTACAATAGTACGTTTGCTAGTTCATTTGTAGCCAAGTACAGGAAAGTGGAGAAAAAGACGGAAAAAGAAGTAAAATACAAAGATTTCTCCATATACGAAGAACTCCCGACAAAAGCAAGACTTGTGGAGTATATCCAAGAAGATAAAGTCATAAAGTTAGTGGTCCAAAGACTCAAGAATAAAGTTCAAGAAGGAAAACGAGAAAGAAATGAATGAATGAAGCTAAAACGAAGACATATTGGAAGACTCGTTGTTCCCGACACACCTTCACCATTTTGGCCATAACTTTTGCATACGGACTCCGTTTGACCCCCCGTTCACGGCCACGGAAAGCTAAGAAAAAGATATACAACTTTGGTGCTTATGATTTTTTGTCAATTTGCTCCAACCGTTTGGTCGAGCCCCGCAACCGGATCCGGTTGGAGAGTAGTCAGAAGACCAACCGAAACGGTTGGAGCTTAACCGATTCGGTTGGAGGGCCTGTTTCAGCCATTTCTTCATCACTAAGACTCCAAACTTGTCCCAAACGATTCTAGGTCCTTCTCACTCAGTTTCTAGTCCCTTCTAATCTCCTTGACCTCCAAGAAAAGCATTGAATACCCTAGCCTTGGAAGTAGTATAAATAGAACCCATTTGGCACCTCATTTCATCATCCCTTCTCCATCCTTCTCATCCCTTTCACCCACCACTCCATCTCTAGGTGTGAAATTCGATCCTCCACCCTTAAGGACGAATTTCCACCAACTATCCACCAAACTTATCTTCCCCAAAAGACCACAAACCTTTACCATTTCCAGAAGTATGCTTGGCTAGAAGTTGTAGTTGATTGGAGGCTTGAAGGAGTGCTATAACCCTTCGCCCTTGCCTAATGTAATCTTACTTTGGGTAAACTCTTGTTACTTTTATGATGTTGAATGCTATTGTTCATGTTTGGTTCTTTGATTGTGTTGATTATGTGATTCTTGTGAATGTTGTCTTGATACTTGTTTATTTCATATGAGAACTTGTGATAAAAGGATGTTTGGATAATTGTAGTGTTTGTTTGGAATATGTTGATAACATCATATTTGGTTGAATTGGAACTTGTTCTTGTTTATTGTTTTGGTTGATCATTGTTGAGTCTAATGTCGAAATATTCTTAACAATGGTTAGTTCAATTCATTAATCGACAAATGATTTTGGTCTTGTACTTTGTGACGATTGTGCAAGAGAATTAATAAACATAACAAGTAAAGGTTTAATTTGGATTACGGCCGAAAGGAATCTTTTGAATATGTGTTCTCATTATCTTTCAAGTAAATGGAACTTCACAAATTAATAACATCAAAGTCTAAGGCCGAAAGGGATTCTTTGTTGTTGTTGGGCTTATGCACATTTGATTTATAAAACACTAAACTATTATTATAGGTTCTATCTTTGATAATATGTTTTCCAAAATAAACATCCTAATATCCTTGTGATCATTTGTCTAAACATGTATGTTCTTTGTGTGCTTGTTCTTGTTGCTTTTCTTAGTGGTTTGATCCGTGACAATTGATGAGTATTTGCACACTCATCAATCCCCACACTAAGATATTGCTAGTCCCTAGCAATCTTTTGAGAAAACTTAATGGATTTCATCTCTTTACCAAAAGCCATTACTCGGAGTAGCCAATTGTTTCGGTTCAAGTAAGAACCTTGGTACAATGATAACCAAATGATTTTGAGCAAATCATCACCAGAAGCGGATTTGATTTGTCTTTACCGAGCCGTTTATACGGACTAGCCAACTCTTAGATAAATTATCAATATTATCTTTGGTGAGCCGATTACCAATTATGGTTTTCAACGCCTTTACCACAAGCCATAAACTTGCGGGCTAGCCAACTTTTCACTAATTAAAGATATGGTGAGTTGAACACCATACAATTTTGGGCAAATTGCAAGCCATAAGCGGATTTGAGATATCTTTACCAAGAACCGTTTGCTCTGGATTAGCCAATCCTTATGTGGGTTGAACATGGCGGATGATTACCATTTGTTGTGTTTAGTACTCGATGCTTCCTGAAGAAAAAAATTAAATTTTGGCCATTTTGAGGAAAAGGGATTAAAATGGAACATTTTGATGAAATTTGCGAATTCCCCCCACACACTTGAACCGAATATTGTCCTCAATATTCAAAGCCCCGACTATTATCTTGAATCCTGAGCGTAAAAGATAACATTACTAGCTAAGTGTAGAAACACAACAATTATTCGCTTTTAATATTTACAATTTTTTTTTTTTTTTTTTTTAGATCTTATATACGACAGCGGGGGGCAACTTCCCCACACTAGGGTGGTACACACGGGTGAAAACCCATGTTTAACTACTGTTTTTGATTACCGAGTCGCTAGCTTGACTCGACCCCGAATTAAATGGTTCATGAGAAAATGACTGGATGAGAAATTGGAGTGGGGTCACCACTCAAGAATTATGAATAGTAATGTAAGGAGAATATTTTTGGTTTTTGATTTTATAATATAAACAGAAAAGTGAAAATGTTTTTGTATTTTTATCTTTTATATATTTAGAAAGAAAAGAAAAAATATTTTTGTGTTTTATATTGTTTTGGAAATGAAATATGATATTATGTAATATATATACAAGTCGTTATCTGCAAAGACACCCCGTAGCGCCTAAAATTTGATTGATCCCAAACGGTCAAGTTTATCACACAAGTCAACCACTTGTGAATGGTCAACCGTAATAAAATTCAAGCAGTCTAAAACCAATACAATTAAGATCGAGAGGAGTTTAGTGTTTCCCGGGTCATTAAGTCCCAACGAGGTGTGTAAAGCTGTAATACAACGATGTGTGTGAAATGATATAGAATATACAAAAGCGAGAATCGATTGACTAACACTAGGAATGTGAATAGTAATAGCTCATCACATGGCTATGTCGTTTAAAAGCGTGCAATCGAAACCTAAAAGCGTAAAAGATATACAACGTACGTTTAACTTAAATTAAGCGAAACGTATAAAACAAAACGATTATAACTATAGTAGGGATTTGCATGTCTTAGCGACTTAAATGCAAATTAAATATAATTAAAATATTTATTTATAATTTACAAATTTATATAAAAGTTAAGAAAATCTAAAAAAAACTAAAACGTATATGTTTACGTAACAATTACGTAAGCGTAACAAAATAAAAACCGAATTCTATCCAATACAACTCCACAAATGTGAAAATCATATTTTGGAATTCTAAAAGATAAAAAATTATTGGAAAAGAAAATAAATTTTACACTATTAAATTAATTAATATAAATTAAAATGAATTAAATGTATTTAATAATGAATTAAATAATAAGAAAATCTAAAATTAGCTTAAATAAATGAAATAAAGAATCTGAAAAATCTAAAATATTATAAAATAATTTTAAAACTGAAAATGTATTATTTACACAATTATTCTATTTATTATTAATTATTTACTATTATTAATTACTAAAAACTATTATTGATTTATTAAAAATATTAAATGAATAAAGAAAAATCTGAAACTTTTTACATAATTCTAAAATAAATAAAAGAAGCTAGGAAAAATATAAAAACTATATAAGTGCTTAATAATAAGCTAAAAAGAAAATTAAAAAGCTAAATTATATTAAATAAATGCTATCACTATTTTTAAAAATGATGTTTTTGGTTTTCTTTTTCTGAAACTCAATATGTACAGATTATGAACAAGTTTAATGAAAACAAAAACTTACAAACTAAGAAATAAGCAAATTGAGAGCTTATGAGTCCGGTTAAGCTTTTGCTCGATTGGAACTCAACTCATAATAAACTAGGAAAAGCTATCTGATGGAAACAAAAGGTAAAATAAGATATACATAAGTCCAATGGATAAATATAAACAAGAAAATGGTGAAATGGTGCACAAGTGTGAGCTTATGGTTTAGCAGTTAAGCTTTTTGGGCTTAACTTGGATGGAGTGAAAGCTTGTAAAAGCTTGGTATAAGCTCCACTTTGGAAAGCAAAGAAAAATAATATATGTACAAGTGATATAAACAAGTATGCACAAGTCGGTATCTTGACAATCACTCATAAGCGGTATAAGCTAATAAGCTCTTACTGACACTACGGTACCAAACACCCTAGCAACTTTTGTAATGGCAATTTAAGCTAAGAGTATAAGCTAAAATGGCAAAATAAGAATTGAAGTAGCAATTGTGTTGGTTAGCTTTTCAAAAGCCAAAGCTCAAGTTGAGGGATCACAGATGAGCTTTTGAGGAGCTTATGAAGTTGCTATGATTGCGATTTCTCAATGTAAACCGAGAAATGGGACAAACAAAAGCTTATTGCATTCTACTTAATAAGGGCAGTAACATGGAATTTAAGAATTGGACCTTATTAAGCGGTTGGTTAGCTTTTAAAAGAAACTAATTTCAAGCTGGGTCCCAAGAATAAGCTTTTGTGAGCTTATGAAGGCCGATTGTATCTTGGCTCAAGATACACTGATGAAATGGACAAGTTATAAGCCACTTACATCCCTAGCAAATAAGCTGCTAGGGGAAAATTAAGCATAGGACCCTAAATTTGGGTGGATGAGCTTTATAAAAAACTAAAACACACAAGCTCTAGATCACTAATGAGCTTATTAGGAGCTGTGGGTAATGGTGTAAGTTCAAAGAATTGAATTGTTGGGAATGGGCAAACCACAAGCTCTTAATGACTTATCTAATTAGCTCATAAATGCTCAACCTACACTGAACTTGTGAGTATGATAGATTAGCTTCATAAGAAGCCAAAAATCACAAGCTCAAGCTCAATGAGGAGCAATTTGAGAGCTTAGGAAAACAACTCCAACTACACAGTTTGCTTCTGTGTAGTGAGTAAGATGGGACAAAAAAGTGGGTTGATTAAGCTACCTAGATAAGCTATAAATGTACAAGCAACCATACACATAACAACTAGGCCACAAGGGCTTTTAAAGAAGCCAAGTGCACAAGCTAGGACTAAGTCATAAAGCTTCATAAGCTTATGAACTTGATACTAAACTTGTGCAGCAGGGGCAAAACACAGCTAAAATAAGCTATAAAATAAGCTATTAAACATGAAATATAAAAATTAACAAAAGTACAATAAGCAAGATTAGCAAAAAGCTACAATACCCTAAAAGCACAGATTATGAAATTAAGTAACAAAGACACAATGAAATTATTTAGTTTATTCAAAAATGGCAAAAGTGAAAATTTGACTTTTTACAAAAACACTAAAGAGTTGACTAAACCGAATTTAGATCTTAATCTCTTGGCTTAATATGTTGTATTAAGCTATAAGAACATGAAATAAAGCTAGATTACCAAGTTATAAGCAACTTTGATGAAATTTGTACTCCAAAATCCTAACAGTTAACAATTAAGATGAGATTAAAGATGATTTTGACTTTTTATTAAACAAGATCTGTATTTTATGATTGCACTGAGCTATATTGAACTAATATGACATGAAACAACAACAAACAACAACAAGCATAAGCTGAATACTAATCTATCAGTAAATCCAAACAGCCTTTAAATGAGATTAGATTGAACTTTTCATAACATCTAACTGTGAAAACAAGATTTATTAAATCCAGGGGCTTTAGTGTGTCAAACCAATCCTTTTTCCCTAAACCAGTAGTCACAAGAGTCTAGGTCTAGGATTATCAAAAGTAAGCATATTGACAGTTAAATGAAATTCCAAGCCACAATCCAATTCCAAAACATAGCAACCTAAGATAAAACTAGATAAACAATGACAAATAACAAAGGAACAATAAAAGCAGGAAAAGGAAAGCAATTAAGTAAACAAAGCAAGAATTGCAAAATCTAAGAAAATGGCTTACAAGTTGCATCAGTCGAGAACCAAAGAAACCAAGGATCATACCACACCTATAGCTTTCCATAAAGCTTCTAAACCAAAAGCCATCCAAGATTCACTCTGCTCCTTGCATTGATCATCTTGCAAACTGATTTTTATTTGTTTTTCTATTTTCTTGATTTCTTTTTGGTATTTTTGGATTTTAACAACTATAACTGTTTTGATGTATCTAAAAGCTTAGTGAGCTTTGTCAGGAGCCTACATGAGCTAACGGAGTTCAATAAACAACTATAATCAACATTAATTTAAATGACAAGAATTTAAAGGAACTTTAAATTAAAAACTTGAAACTGTAAGATAGATTTAAATTAAACTGTAAAGGAACTTCTTCTACACTAGTTTAAGGATCAATACAACATTTAAAATATTAAAAGACATTTAATCTAAAGAAAGCATTTAAAAGCTATACTACGTGAACAATGGCTAGCCCAAAGTTAAGTCTTCTCTCATCCATCTCTTCTTTTTTATATCATTCTGAGTTCCTTGTCGACCTCTGAATCTTTCCCACTTATTTCCAACCATTGGATCTTTCAAACTCATCCAATTCGCACATTTGGCATTTTGGCGCCAAAAGTCATTTGAGCAGGTTTAAAGCATTTAAAGAATTTTGGGAGGATGTGGAGGTGGAGGGAGTGGGTAAGCAGTGGGGAGTGAGGTGGAAGGTGGTGGTGGTGGTGAAACCACCGGTTTCAGTTTTGGAATTGCAGGAGGGAGGAGAGAAGAGTGAAGCAGTCGCGGTATTTATATTTTTAAAACGTGGGCGGGTTGGATATTGGGCGGTGGGATAATTTAAAAGGTCAGGTTGGTATAAGTTAAAGACAAGGACCATTTATGTAATTTGCTGATTTATTGAAGGACTGAAATTGCAACTTTCCCAAACATCACACAAGGACTAAACCTGCAATTAATGGTTAGTACAAGGACCAATATTTCATAAAATTCCATTTTTATAAATCCAAGGACCTTTTATGTCATTTTTGAAACTTGAGGGACCAAACATGTAAATTTTCCAAAAGTTCACCATAAGGACCAATTTTGCCATTTATGAATAGTACAAGGTTTATTTTTTATTATTTTCACTTTTTAAATTCACCAAGGACTATTTTTGACAATTTTCAAAGTTTAGGGACTAAAGTTGTCATTTTGTAATTTTTAAACTTTGAAGGGTTTGTTTTGACAACTTTTGAATCCTATGGACCTTAATTGATATTTTGCTTTATTTTGATTTACAGGGACTAATTTTGACAACTTTTGAAACTTGGGGACTAAAGCGCCAATTATGCAAAATTGATACGTTTTCAACTGTTTTTGGTATTTTTGCATTTGAAACACATAAAACATTTATTTGTGATATTTTTATCATTTTGATGCATTTCTAAGTGTTTTCAGATATTTTTGGCATTCTAAACGGTACAAAAATGATGAGTATTTGCACACTCATCAACAATCATAACCACGACCTTGATACTTGCTTGATCTTATATCGCTTTTCTTGTTGGTTTGATATGTGACAATCATAACCATCAACTTGTTACTTGCTTAAACAAACAAACGACACTTGTAGTGCAACCAAGTCTCTTGGGACGACCTTGATTTACCAAAACCTATACTACAACTCGACTAGGGTATACTTGCCCGAATGTGTTCCTAGTTAACCGGTAATTCTCGATTATAAATTTAAAACCACGACGAAGCACATCAGTTATTCTTAAGAAGATATGCGACAAGGTTGTGGGTGGTGGAATATTCAGTCGGCATTGTGTAAAAGATGTGGGATTTGTGAAATTATCAGTTGGGAGTGGTTAGGGTTTGTGTAAAGCGCCAATTTTGAGTGTTTGAAAGACCAATTTAATGATCCGGCAGTGATTTGGGGATTAAATACGTTATCACCAAGATGTTACAGAACAACCCCTTGAATTTCCATTTTCATCAAAACTAGAAATGGTTGCCCACACTACAAAGTGGTTAGAAAGATACTAGCAGTGGAAACTTCACCAACACTCCAATCCTTTGACTAAGACTTCTGCAACAAAATCTAAGCCAAAAATAGTGATATTATGCATTAATTTGAAGGGTTTTTTTTTTGTTTTTGTTTTTTTGTTAACAACTACTCCTACAAACTCCAAAAGCTCCAAAAGTTACAAAAGCTTCCTTCAAACTTGCATATCACAAACACAAACCAAACACTTGAAACTTTGTTAAGATTAGCAGTGGTTAGTAAGAATTAGAAGTGGTTACAAGATATGTACTGGCAGTGATTATACAATGTGCTAATCACCCAGTCAAATAGTCAACTTCAAGTCATTACTCGTCCAGCTTAAGTCAAAGACTTCATTTACGCCACAACAACTCACACCTTCCACACGTTTAAATCACTGATTTCTCTTTAAATCTATTTAAGAACATATCACCCATAAACCACACATATCACTCACATTCCCAAAAACATTTCTCTCTCTAAACTAAAAAGCTCAGCAAGATTAGTGACTCTAGCAACCCCATTGAAATCTCCTCAGTCTCTTCAAAGAGTTCATCTTCAAATAATGCCTGGGAAAACTATTTTCCACCAAAGAACACATCAATCACCTACATGAACACAAACACTGCTCCAGCTGGACCGTCTGCTATTCAACCAATACCCCAAGAAGTTATCCTGAAGGGAACAAGTTCTGAACTAAGCTCTATGCCAAGCTATGTGTCTCCTTATGAGGACACAGATGATGAAGCCTCCTAAAGAGTGTTGATAGTTCCTCCCCTTGCTGAGATACCACCACAAGAACCACTCACATCTCCACCTCTTCAAGCACTCCTTGCAGCTCTACCACAACCAGCTGGTCCATCCTCATCAGCACCCCCTAAAAGAGAGCGAGTGATGGGTCTCCCTTGCCCAAAAGTGTGGGATGTTATTGGGGGCCAAGGAGTTAAGAAGAATATGCCAGCATGGGCCATAGAAAAGAGGTCAAGGGAGTAGTTGGTTTAGGTGGTTGCCTTGTTGTAGTAGTCTCATGATGGTATCTTTTGATGTAATGTTTGCTCTAGTCAGTGGATGGTTGTAAGGACAGTAATGGATGTACCCCTCTACATCTTTAGATGCAGTTAATAAAATGAATAAACTTGTTGTTGTTTTCTTTTCTGTCCATTGCTACATACTGTATGATTTACTTCTTTGATCTGCAAAATAGTTAGTGGGAACAAAAATAACAAGCAGTGGATAAAACTAAACTTGCAATACTAAGATCTACCAATAACAATACATAAATTTTACAAACTTTTACAAAACAAATTTGAGATTTAGAGATTTATCATACTAATACTAACTACAAAGTACTGAAACCTCCCCACATCAAAAGCTTTAATGAGAAGATCAGCAACATTGAAGTCATTATGGATCTTAACCATTTGAATTAACCTTTTCTCATTACAATATCTAATAAAATGATGCCTTATCTCAATATGTTTAGTTCTAGAATGCAAAACACGATTTTTAATAATGCATATTGTACTGTTATTGTCAATGTAAATCTTAGTATGCATAAAATTGTTCCCAAAGTCCAACAACTAATTCTGAATCCAAAGCACTTGACCACAACAACTAGCAGCAGCCACAGACTCAGCTTCAGTGGTGGAATTGGCCACAATTGTCTGCTTCTTACACTGCCATGAGATTAGCCTGCTTCCCAAAAACTGACACCCTCCAGTAGTAGACTTTCTATCCAAACTAGCTCCAGCATAATCACTGTCTGTATAGGCCACTAATTCAAAAGCTAAATCCTTAGAATACCAAAGGCCCAATTTTGGATGACCCTTAAGGTATCTAAAGATCCTCTTCACATCATTCATGTGTGATGTATTTGGTGTGACTTGGAATCTTGCACACACACATACTGAGAACATAATATCTGGCCTAGAAGCAGTGAGATACATCAAAGATCCAATCATGGATCTATACACCTTCAAATCAACTTTGGGACTTCCATCATCTGGTAGCAGTGGTTTCGAGTCTCCATAGGTGTACTTGCACTCTTGACATCCTGAAAGCCAAATTTCTTCAAAATATCTGCTACATACTTGTCTTGACTAATAAAGATTCCATCAGTCCTTTGTTGAACCTGTATCCCCAAAAAGAAAGTGCGTTCACCCATAGAACTCATCTGAAACTTATCATGCATAAGTTTCTCAAAATCTTAGCACAACTCCTTATTTGTTGAGCCAAAGATGATGTCATCAACATAAACCTGAACCAGTAATATATCATCCTTGTGCTTCCTTATGAACAATGTCTTGTCAATCAGTCCTCTCTTAAATCCATTGTCTAGCAAATAAGTAGAAAGGCAATCATACCAAGCCCTTGGAACTTGATGCAATCCATACATAGCCTTCTTCACCCTGTAGACCTTATCAGGATGATCAGGATCTTCAAAATCAGGAGGTTGGCAAACATAAACCTCCTCTTCAATAGTACCATACAGAAAGGCACTCTTAACATCCATTTGATACACCACAAAATTTTTGAATGAAGCATATGCCAAAAACAGTCTTATAGCTTCAATTCTGGCAACAGGGGCAAATACTTCATCATAATCCAAGCCTTCAGTTTGTGTGTATCCTTGAGCAACCAACCTTGATTTATTTCTCACCCTTTCATCCCTATTGTTTCTGAATACCCATTTAGTTCCAATAGCCCTCTTGCCATTAGGTAGATCAACCAATGTCCACACCTCTTGAAGTTTAAATTGTAACAGCTCCTCTTGCATTGATTTAATCCATCCTTCTTCTCTTAATGCTTCTTCAACTCTTTTGGGATCCTTCTGTGACAAAAAGCATGCAAACAAACAGTTTTGCAAGTCTTGATGACTGTTCCTTTTGTGAAGTGACCTTGCAAAGAAACCTTGGTCAGGAAAGGTTTTAGTGTTCTGAGTCTTGCTTCTTGTTTGAACTAGAGTATTCAAATTTCCAAGTATTTGTTCCTTGGGATATTTTTATGAACTCCGGTGGTAGGAATTGGACTCTCTATGATGATTGTTTCCAAATTAGTAAAATCAGCATCTTTGAAATAGTCATCCAAGTTCTCATCATCTGTGGGAGTATCCCTTTCTTCCAAATCAGGCATGTCAGGATCAGTTGGATACTCATCATCACCAAATAGTGGCTTGGCAGGGATTCTAAAGTAAGTACTGCTATCAGAAATTGCAGCGGGGGTTTCACATGAACTAGCAGTGGTAGAATTTGGCTTAGTAGTGCTTCCAGCAATTTCCTTCTGTTTCTCAATTTCTTCTACTGTCACTGAGTTATCATGAGACAACTCTTCTTTATCTTGATGATGATCACCTTTGCTTCCTGAATCCAGAACATCATCATCTATGGGACTCTGCTTTTCAATGATGGGTTTGACAGGACCAGCTTTCCACTTCTCAACCAAATAGAATTCCTTTGGAGGTTCAGCTTCCTTAGAATTTGTTTCTGCATCAGAATCCTTTTGTCCACTTCTCAACCAAATAGAATTCATAGACTTGGTTAGCATATCAATATTAAACAGCCACTCTGGTCCTTTTGTCTCAACACTAGGAGTTTCTTCATTGAACCTAACATGTAGATTCTCTTCAACTATCCTTGTCCTCCTATTGTATACCCTAAAGGCTTTACTACTGAAAGAATAGCCAATTAAGTATCCCTCATCTGCTTTTTCCTCAAACTTTCCTAGGTGGTCTATGGTATTCAAGATAGTAACAGGACACCCAAAAGGTTTTAGGAAATCTATCATAGGCTTCCTACCATGTAACAGCTCATAGGGGGTCTTGTTATGAGGTTTCACTACCTTACTTCTATCTCGCACATAACATACAGTTCCCTGACTTCATTCAAAAAGGTAGTTGGTAACTTAGATTCATATAATATTGTTCTTACAAATTTCAATTAGTGTTCTATTTTTCCTTTCGGCTACACCATTTTGTTGAGGTATCCTAGCAACACTAAACTGTCTTTCAATACCCTTATCCACACGTAACTTATTGATTACATCATTTTTAAACTCGGGCCCATTATCACATCGATTACTTTGACCTTATGGTTCACTCTATTTTCTATTTTAGTGATGAAACTCTTAAGAATCTCACTTGTTTCACTCTTAAGTGCCGAAAAGTAAACCCAAGAAAATCGCTATAATCATCGGTGATAACTAGGCAATCATCGCTTATGATTCAAACTCTTAACAAATGTGGGACCAAATAAGTCCATGTGTAATATAAACAAAGGGTTGAGTAATGGTGTTATGACCTTGGTCTTACAAGAGGCTCTATGTTGTTTACCTTTTGACAAGCCACACAAAGATCTTTACATTCAAAAACCTTAGAAGGTAGACCTCTAACTAAATTCCCTTCACCAATTTATTGATTGTATTAAAGTTTAGGTGACCTAGCCTTCTATGCCATAATTTGACTCATCAAAGATGCCTTAGCAAACAAACAAAGTTAGGGATCTATTAGGAATGACATCTTTCATATCAAAACAATATATGTTATCCTTCCTAGGAACCCTAAGCTGACATACTTATTATCGAGCATTTTGAAGTCGGAGATAACACCACACATTCAGTTTCCCCAAAAATTACCCAATTCCTTTTATCACACATCTGAGAAACACTGAATAGATTGTACTTCAGTCCCTGTACAAGATAGACTTTTTCAAAGTCCAATTTTCCTGTTCTGATTGTTCCTCTGCCAAGTATCTTTCCTCCCTTTGGATCATTACCAAATGCCACATAGCCTCCATCAAAGGCTTCAAAATCCTCAAGGTTGCTCCCATTCCATGTCATGTGCCCAGAGCAACCAATGTCAAAAATTCCTTTGTCTTGTAGCTCATCTTGTAAATTGCCCTGCACATGAAATTAGAAAAGTTAGTTCCTTTTGGGGCCCAAGTCAGTGCCTTGTACATCAACATAGTCAAATTTCTTTAAGTTCATTGATGCACTGTTGACATGTTCTAAGACATTGGTCTTTGGTTTCCATTGCCAACAAGCTGAGGCCTTTACAACATAGAAATGGCTTCCAACCACTGTGTCAGTTATCACCTTAGGTATTTTTAAAACTTCTTTTGTCTCAACAGTGGTGACATTTTGCTTGGCATTTGAATCATTTTGCTTAGCAGTGGTTACATTTTTTTTAGCAGTGGTTGGAACCCATTTGGGTGCAGCAATGATTATTGATTTATATGTGCCATTTTTCATTAACACTGCTCTGGAAACCATATTTTTATTAGGATGAGGGATTGTTTTCTTTGAAAAGTTTTGATGATTCACCCTCCTCCAATGGTTCCAAACTTGTGGTTGGTTTTTATAACAGTTTCTTTGTAGATGTTCAAAACTACCACATTTAAAACAAGCCTTTTTAACACATTGAAACTCACTTTCTAGTCTGTTTGAAATTATGCCATTGAATTTTATTTGATTACCCCTGGGTATGTATCTTTTCATATGTTCCCTATATATCTCATTGAATTCAACAACCTTCTTAGAAATCTGAGCTCCAAATCTAGGTATACCAAAATTAGCTTGTTTTGAGTCAATATTTTTAATATTTTCTAACTTATCAGACTGTGTTGACTCAGACCTATCTTCCTCAGAATCTATCTCCCAATCTTTAATAATTGGACCATCAGATAACCTAACAGTTTCTTCCTTAGGTGACTCAGTCTTAACTTTTTCATCTACATGTTTGTTAAAGCTAAGTTCATCTCTGAATAACAATTCAGTACCAGGTGGTGCATGTTTCATTAGCTTGGGTGGTGGCATATCATTGTATCCTATCCCAGAACCCGTTTTCATTAATTGACATCCTATTGATTTATTTACTAAATCGAAGCAAATTGTTGTTTTTCCACCCTAACTATGTGTTTCTCCTTTTCATCTAAGGCTTCTGCTTTTACAATTTCAATTTTCTTCTAGTTTCATTTAAGCACCTTAATCTCTATCTTTAATGTTAATCTCTCCACCTAGTATGTTTATCTTTTCCACATATTCAAACTCACATTTGATACAAAACTTAAGTTTTCTTCTACATTCAAGACCAACTTTATAACCTAAGTTATCTAATGCAAGTCTGTCTACTTTTCCTAAGACTCTATAATGGCTTTCGACCTTCTAAAGTATCTTGACAAGATTTGTAAGAACAAATGTAACTAGTTGAATTATTTGATACCTCTGTCGAGCGTAAGATGATGAAGCATAAGCCATGAGTGCAAAGTTGTGCACTTTGGAAGCTTCACCAGCGAGAAACCTAAAAGATTTGGTCCTTCCTCAATTTGGTCACTCCGGTCATAGTCTCCAAGTCCATCTTGAGCAACCAAAACGAAGAAGGTTGTGGTTCTTCGTGCCTTCTTAAAGTTCTCACTCATCGCCTTAGGATCCCTACATTCCCTTGCAAAGTGCCCTTCTTCTTGCGCTTGAAGCACTCCATCTTGCTCTTGTCAAACCCTACCTTTCTTTGACCATCATACTTGACATGTCTGCCAGTCCTCCTTAGAAATCTCCTAACTTGCAATGTGAGCATTGCCATTTGCCATTGAAGATTGATTTCTTCAAGATCATCAGGATCAATTTGATCCAAATCTTTGTTTAGCACAGTCACACTGGTTGTCAGATCAGCTAAAAAAGCACATATTGCACCATCACTAATGTTATCACTAATAGTGGTATCATTAGCAATAGCAGTAGAAACCATAAGCAGCAGTGGAAGCTTCCTGAGAACTCTTATGGCTTGTAGACACAAAAGCAATGTTCTGTGAAGATGAGGATGTTCCAGCAATGTTCTTTTCAGACTCATAAACCTTCAAGTTGTCGTAGAGATTGTCCAGAGTCATCTTTTCAAAATCATCTTTATTTCTCCACACAACTGTATGCATAGCCCATTCAGGTGACAAACTTCTGATAAACTTGAGATTTACATCTTCTTGAGAAACTTTATAGTCCACCAATTTTGATTGGCTTATGAGCTTCTGCAGTCTGTTATAGGTGCCATCAAGATTCTCTCCACTGAAAGCAGTAAAGTTTTCAAGTTGATGTTTTAGCATGTTCTTCCTAAATTTTCTGGTAGCATCATTAACAACAAATCTTGTTTCAATGGCATCCATTAGCTCCTTAGTAGTCTCATACTCTTGAAAGTCCAATGCATACTCATTGGGTATTCCCATACTGAGAATACTATGAGCCTTTATCTCCAACTTCCTTTGAGCCTTGTCAGGTTCACTGACAATCCCGATAGGTTTTCCAACAGGACCCTTAGTGGGTAAAGTAACACCCTTCTTAATAACATCCCAGATGTTGTAGTCAATCATGCGAATGTATTGTCTCATTCGCATCTTCCAAACTTGATACTCTCCATGCTTCAGCATGGGTACTTTGGAGGCAGTAACCATATGAGTTTCATCAGACATCTTGAACTTGAGTAAATCTGAGTAAACTTGTTTTCTTCTTGATCACAGCTTCTAGATCACAAGCTCTGATACCACTTGTTGATCCCAGTTGAGCAAACGATCCTTTATAGAAACTGACTTAACTAAAACGAACTATTAAACACTACGCGGAATTTAATGTTTAATCTTAAGAAGAATACTTTGATTAACACTCAACACCTCAATATTATATTAATACGAATACTCTGAATAGTATTAGGGTTTTACAACCTTGAAGTGTATCGACTTTAGATATCACAAATACGTATATCTAACCTAAACCTAGGACCTCCTTTTATAGGCTAAGGAGTCCTATACAATATACAATACGTAACCTACAAGATAACTATCTTTACTATAATTATCTAAATACAAATCTTAAACCGACTTAACAATACTAGTAGTGCTTTGTTACATAAGCAGTGGATCACTATTACTACTAGCCGTGGTTTGTGTTCATCAATGGTTACATTTCTTCTAGTCGTGGTTTCATTTGTGCTGGCAGTGGTTCCACACTTAGAATAATTCCTTTCATTGGAACCTAAAACCCAACATTTGCTTTATTTTTCTTTCCTCGGGACTTGTATGGGTCTACATCAAAACACCCCGGAGTGAAGACCGGTGGCTCGGCCTCCGTGGGTGGGATTTTATCTTGTCTCGGTTATCTGTAATTGTCAAGAGTTTTTTCATCATTTTGTAGGCCTTGCAAATAAAGTCTCGGGTGGTGTCTAGAAAGTGTTGTTTTTGTTTCTTTTCTAGATTTTTTTGTACTCTTTGGCTTCTAGTTCCTTGCTAGAAGCATTTTTTATATATAAATTTCATAGCCGTTCAAAAAAAATTGAGTGAATAATGCATTTTCAATTTTCTTTAGCCAAAATATTTGTTTTTCTCAAAAGAAGAGTAGATATCAGGGCTGTAAAACGAACACGAATGGAGTATTATTTATGTTCGTTTGTTAAATTTTAATGATACAAATAAATGGACAAGGACACTTAAACAAATGAATATTTTTGTCCATGTTCGTTTATTTAAAAAATGAGTTGTTCATATTCGTTCATTAAGACATTAAACGAACATAAACGATCGAACATAAATGAATGTAGAAAAAAAAACTATAAACTTTATTAAATTATTATGCATAATATTTTGTTTTATACTAAATGTATACCCGCGCAAAAAAACGGTGTATAGCGACAAATAATTATACTTGCGAACTTGTGATTATGTTATGACTCTTGATACATCCGTTTGTTTTTGTTTTCTTTTATTTTTTTCTTTTTTGCTAATTTTTTAAAAATTGATGGAACCGTGACCATAAACGAATATTCTCGCAAACAAAACAACTTTTTTTTTATTATACGTTTCCAACTTTTAATTTAACTATAAATTACCACAAGGGTAAGTAGAAGTTTATAGTGTGTATATAGTTGTGTTTAGGCCTAATTATATGAAAACTATTGATTATTAAAAAGAATCATGTATTTTAACATGTCTCCATTATTGTCTCTAAAAGTTCTCAATTGTAATTTTATATTAGAGATTTTAATTTAAAGTTTAAATCGTGTATTGGCTCCAAAGTTTCATTAAGTTAATTATTTTAAGTAAGGGGTATTTTGGGGAATCCACATTACTCATTTTTAATAAATTTTAAGTTTTCAAGATCGGTTAAATTTGCTTTATATGTAGTAAAGAAGTGTTGTTTTTGTTTAAACAAACTAATTTTTAAAGTATATTATTAAAAAAATATGATATACGAATATAAATAAATAAATGAACATAAATGAACATTAATAAACGTATAATCGAACATTTACGAATATAAAAGAATGAACACAGTTTTTGTTTATATTCGTTCATTTAACAAAACTAGACGAGTACCCGCGCCTAGCGGCAACGGTATCTAGTTTTCTGCAAAATTCCGATGACCCATAAGTTTCTTTCAACAAACTGTATTTGTAGCATCAGAGAATCATTTTCAAATAACTATAATTCTGATGCGTGGTTGCATAGCAGCAGTAAATATCTGATTTCAAGAAAATTATGCGAGTCTATCTAAGTGTGGAGTATATTTATAATAGGATTGTTTCAACTTTTAAGTTATTAAGATTTTAGTAATAATAGATTCAAGCATTACAAAAAGAACAGACATGTAGTTGGCAATATTATATTGTAGCTAGTATGATATCCAACGCACATGACCGCCTTTTCTTGTTTTGTCGATAATTTAAGAAATGATAACTATTTTTTTTATTACATATGTAGTGTTTATTATTTGGTGTGTGGCTTTTAAACTTGTAACCTTATAAATTTAATATCACCATAATAAGATTATCTTGTACTATCAATTTGCAGAGATATTTAAGCATTGTTCAAAGCTATTTGTTTGTGGTACAAATAATTATCGTTAAAGATAACAATACTATTTAATTTTTGTGATTCTAATAAACTTCCATAGCATTATTGATATACCGAGCAAAGGCTATACAATATATATTAACTTTTAAAAGCGATTATATATCTTTAGTCCTTAAGTGATGCAAGACCAACATTTTCAAATTAACATTATAAAATGACAACGATACGTGTCAAAGCAAAATAAACAATAAAAACTACAATTACTTGGTCTATCATTTTCCAAATTTGTCACGGGTTTCACAATTACTACATCATTTTCATATAATTTTGTCCAATTTGAAACATGGTTCGATCCGGTGGTTCAACCGGTTGAACTGTTCCGTAAAAAACAAGTCGATTTAACCGAGTCAACTCGACGGGTTGAAAACAAGTCAAATTAAATCGGGTCAACCCACGGCCATAGTCTCATTCCTGGGTTTTATGCGGTTCCACTTTTTTCAATTTTCACTTTTACTTTTGGTTTTCCAGTCTGCTGCGTTTTGGCGGCGGCACTGTGACGATTAACCGCAGAAATAGATCTCGATGAGACCCGATTCACCGGTTGTGTCGGTTTCAACGGTCCTACAGTTCGCTTTGGATGGCTTTAATTGGTTAGCGAACCATGACATCGGCTGGTTCATTGAAAACGTGCACCACTTTTAGTTTCAACTTTTCACTTTTACTTTTTGTTTTCATTTATATATAGTATATAGCATGGTACTCGCTGCGTTTTGGCATGTGTGACTCGTGACGATTAACCGCAGAATAGATCTTGATGAGACCTTATTCACGGTTTAGATCGGCTTCAACGGTCTTATCTCTGGTTCGCTTTCGGATGGCTTTAATTGGTTAGTCGAGCCGGTGGCGACACCGGTTCCCTTGCTGAAAACGTTGGTGCGGTCCGGTTCGGTTTTCAAAACTATATGTAACATCAACATTGTTAAATTGTATGAAGTTTTGTGTGTTTTATTAATTGTATAATAATATGTACTTTTCAGTTTTGGGTGTTTTAAAAATATCATTAATTAGTGCGTTTAATTATTTTATATTTTGGATTATGTTGTAGCTTCTTTAAATTGTACATTATGAAAATTTTATTGTACTTTTTAGTAAGAGGTGTTTTAATTAGTTGTTTTTAATTTGGTAGATGTGTTTTAATTGGTTATACAATCTGAATAAATTATTGGATTTTTAATTAATGAAATATTTTAATAAGATTATTAATTACATTATGCATTTCTCTCTCATTTGACCAATTTCAATAATTCAACTTGATAGTTTAAAATATTGCTAATTTTCGCTGATTTAATAGATAAACAAATTTAAACAATTTATTTTTTTACCGAAAGTGATACAATAGTTTTGTTTGTATCATAACCGGAATATATAAGATAAACTTATCCTCAGAAAGTTAACAAGTTTGTTCCAGTACCCCATCCATCCATTCGCCATGTCCATCTTCTTGTTCAAGTGAAAGGAATTATCTAAATTCTCCAATAATGATTCTCCAGTCACGCATTTCTTTTCTTCCATCTTTAATTCCCCTCAAGACCCCTCGCCATATCTCCTCCCTTCAGGTTTCTTTCCTTCTTTCTAATATTTCATTTTCATTTTAAGATTTAGAGACATGTTTTATCTAACTCTTCATTCATTTGCTTTTCTATATTATTATACATACAACTAGCTAAATAACTCGGAATTATCTAAATTACTCTTGTGGAGATGGAAGCTGCTTACTAAATTACTAGCATGATACCCGCGCAAAGCAAAGCCACCATTGCTTAGCTTGCACTTTCCACTAGTAATGACTCAACTACTCTAGGGGGATGAAATTCTGTTTCCTAGTGCCAATATTTTACCCCGGTAAAAGTAAAATATATTGTATTCATACTACTTGCTTATAAGTTAGTCTATTAAAGGTTAAAAAAAATAAAAAAAGTCATTTTTTTATGAAATTCAGCCGTTTTCATTTGGTGCTTTTTCCCATATACTTTAGCTACAAAAAATGCGTGCACCCGGCAACTGGTTACTAGCATGGTATGGCTCAAAGTGGCTGCTGCTAGTAGTTTCTACTAAATTACTAGCATAGTAAGCGTGCACTGCTGCTAGGTTTTTTTTTTTTTTTTTTTTTTGACTTTTGGCGTTGGTGGATGGCGGTTCGGGTGATCTGGGGCGGTGGTTTTTGGCTGTGACCAATGATTTTGAGCGATTGTGGGTGTAAGAGATGGGGGAGGGATATTTTTTTCACATTTTTATTAGGTGTCATACATGGTAGTTTGGAGTGAATTTTGGAAACGAAAGTAAAATTCGAAATACACTTTGTACGTTTAAAATGTTCCCTTTTGTAGGTTTCTTCTTTAATATTTGACCCGTTTGACATAAAAGATAACTGAAATGGACGCACTAATAAGTAAAATTTGAAATACACTTTGCCCGTTTGAAATGTTACCTTTTGTAGTTTTCTTCTTTATTAATTGACTCCGTTTGACATGAAAGATAACTGAAATCGACGCACTAATAAGTAAACTGATCGAAATTACCTATTCTAATTGCCATGATCCACCTCAACCAGAAAGTTGATATCCACATGCTTTGTGTAGATACTAATTTTATATTTCATACCTTAAAACAGATATGTAGAAGAGAACTGGGAGCTATTCAGACACTTATCTCAGCAAAACTTGATGGTAATTCCGTCGTTCCCTGTCTTTTTCTCTTTTTTGCAAGTCTAGATAACTCTGTGTTGCAACACCCTTAATTCGTGTAAAGCAGTAAAGCTATAATAATTTATGTGCTCTTGCTCAATACATTATCCACCAAGATGGTTGACATGATAAGATATCCGAATGCCCGTAGCCCATATACAGATGCAACGATGGTTGATATGTTAGTAATACATTTTAATGGGTAGCGGTCGACAAACCATACTCTCATACCCATGCATCACAAAAAACAAAAATCATGAACACATTCCATTTTAAGCTGTCCCAAAAGCAAATGAAACTTGTCCTTTTTGTGCAATGTTTTGTAACCTACTCCATATTTTGATCAACAAGTTTCCTTTATTTCTTATATAGTCCAATGAAATACAATAGTGAGCCAAATCCTTTTCCGAAAGAAGTTTTAAAAAGGTCTACATGTCACTAAACAAGGTAGATGTTGTTTTGAGTTTGTACATTCTAGTTTGAAATTGAAGTTACTAGTTTTTTCAAATATGATCATATTCCTGTGTTGAAAATATTCTGCAATATACTGATAAGTGGTGTGTATCTTTGGCAGTTAGTGGAAGGAGAACTCTGTCAGGTAATGTAATCATATTCTACTATCCGGCGTCTTGCCATTCTAGTCGATATTTCCCCATCAATTTCTACCTCTAACCAACATAAAATAGTTAGTTTGTAATTTTGAAAAGTCTCACTAATGTAAAAAAAAAAAAAGATGCACCAAAACAGTGCTACATATATATTTCTAAAGATTATTTTTTTAAGAATAAATGAGATATGTGGAACATAATCCTATAGGTGGCAATTCCAGCCCCGTTCACTTATGTACGCATTGATTTGGGTTATGTTTTTATCTCTTATCAAGTAAAATTGGTAATTTCAGAGAAATGGTCGATTGGGTGAAAAAGTTTTACTAATGTCATCCAGAATGTTGTTTATTGCGTGCAACTTACTAAATTGTTATTCACATAAAACTTGATTATTCCAGTATTTTAATTTATTTTTGGTAATCATAATTAAACCCTGCCCTTTTCGATTAGTACAAAGCTTATCCTTTGGCCTGTTACAAAACCTACCCATTTTGATCAGCTCTACAAATGCTGTTTGTTTTGATAAAACTTCATTCAAATTCATATGGTGTGTTGCAGAATTAGCTAGTGACAAAGATGTGCGAAACTTAAAAAAAGAATTGATTAGTATGGGAGTGTTTTCAAGTGGATCAATGAGTTTATTGACATGGGCAGAGCCAGTAGCAGCAAGTGAATATTTGAAAATGAATCCTGTTTATGAGGTTGGGGAGTTATTTGAGTTAGGGATCCAGCTATCGTACCTTCTTTTGTTGTTAGGCTTGCTTGGTGTTGGTACCTTTTTTGTGATCCGTCAAGTTCTTGTCCGCAGAGAGCTTGATCTTTCTGCAAAAGAGTTGCAGGTACAGACTTTGATGATGTTGAATTTCATTTCCTCTTGTTGATGTATGTCATCTAATCATTCTCACCAGAACAAGTAACGAACCACATATTGACTATTGTATGTTACTATTAATATGCCAGTCACTGATAATTGATACTTGGTCCGTGTCAAAACTAGAGTCCCACTTGGTTTGTTCTTTGTTATATATGCATGCGGTCAAAACAGGTAATTAGATACTGGTCTGATTGACCAGGAAACACTTTGTATCCAAAAGTTTTTGCTGAGTGTTTGTGTGTGAAATATGATCATAAAAAGTTGTCATATTATAGTATCAATCTAGTTTTTTTTAAGAAAGCAATTAATCCATTAATGATATCATAATAATAAGTATAATGGCCTAAAAGAACAAAAATATCATACAATGACAAAAATGAATATATACGCACAGTATGATGACCCTAGAAGTCATTACCCGCTTAATTTAAGCATCAGTGCATGGATGTTGGTAAGAGTTTCTGTTTTATATACAAGTTCATCATCTAGACTAGTATTGTTGCTTGATCTTGGATGTTGAACACATAAAGAAAGACATTAGAACCTAATGAGTCGAGGTTTGTGAAAATCACACCTACATGACTATATAAAAATATAAGTCTTGATGTGGTATTGCCTGTGTCAGTGGTGTAACTTAGATACGTGTGATTCTTTTGACCATTTGAGTTATATGAGTAGTCTTAAAAGCATCGATCATTTCATATCGCAGGAACAAGTGAGAAGTGGTGATGCAAGTGCAACAGAGCTATTTGAACTTGGGGCGGTGATGTTAAGGAGGAAATTCTATCCAGCTGCTACAAAGTACTTACTTCAGGCTATTGATAAATGGGATGGAGATGATCAGGATCTTGCCCAGGTATCATTATTTTTACTATGAAACTAACCTTCAACCTATTAGCATTGTGTAATTTGATGTTTATGTTCTGTAATTGGTTCAGGTTTACAATGCTTTGGGTGTGAGTTACGTTCGTGATGAGAAAATTGACAAGGGAATATCTCAGCTTGAAACTGCTGTTAAGATTCAGCCAGGGTATGTCACGGCTTGGAACAACTTGGGTGACGCGTATGAGAAGAAAAAGGATTACAAATCTGCTCTAAGAGCGTTTGAGGAAGCCTTGCTATTTGATCCCAACAACAAACTGGCACGACCAAGGCGAGATGCCTTGAAAGACAAAGTCCAACTGTACAAAGGAATTCCTCTCAAGGGCGAGAAGAGATGATTTTCAGTTTCCTTTAATTTTTTCCTTTCTTACGAAGAAACTATAGCTTGAGAAATTTCTGGTGTTATAGGGAACTTGTTTAAAGCTCATGAAACGCCTTTGTAGAAAGTGTCTTAAATGCAAAATTTTCTTTCGGCCTCATGTATAGTCGCATGACTATTTCAAGTATTTTCCATAGATAGGTTTTGAGTTCAAAATCCGACTTAAGTTAGATCTTATGTCCGTTATAAGGAATAATACACATTCAACTCGCCACAACGCCTGGTTAAACTAGGCACGTTATACTATAACATATCAAAATACTTGCACAACATGTCACACCTTAGCAATTTTTTCACTACTTTTATGTGACATTTGTAGGTATATTAAATTTCATGTGTGTTTGTCACTTGTGTTACATGATCTCGTGTTATATTTTGTCTTTGTGTTAACCAAGCATTGAGAAGCTTCCTAGAAGCTGCCAGTGTAGTTAAATCGTTGACTTTTACAAACAATGGGTAGCTTCCTAGGTACAGTTGTATTCATATTCCTTTTTAATTGCATCTTTACAATGATTAAATGTGAATTGGTTTCAAAGGAATCTTTTTAATACGGAGTAAAATTAAAGGAATTAAGTATGAACTTAATCTTAGTTTTATTTCATTACAACTAAGAGTCTGCAGCGTTGCGTGGCGGATCTGCAAATTAATTTTTCGATGAATAATTTATTTTAGTTTATTATTTTCTTTTAATAATAAATTTACGGATATCAAAATTTAGATGCAGTAGTCCGTTCGGGCTCGAACGAATCATACCAGATCTCGCTCTGCTCGAGCTCGAGCTCCCTTTCTATTCAGCCTATTAGTAGATTCTTCGTTCGAGAATGAATATTGTATAATGTCTTTATTATTTGTAGTAGTGAAATTTAATCCAGAATTGTGTTTTATTTGGTTATACAATATCTTGATAATTTGTATTTTATGTAATGGGTGTTTTAATAACTATATAAATTGTATATATTGACCAGTTAAATAATTCGACTACATTAAACAAAGATTAATGTGGTGTTTTTTTTGTTTATGATTCTCATTTCAGACGTATGAAAATTATGTGTATTAAAGTGTTGACACTATGTTTCTTTTCTTGTATGTAGTAGTCATTAATAACATTAACCACTTTAATAAGATTAATGTTGTAAGTCGAAAATAAGTTCGAAAATTACATCACGCTTATTTTGTTGTACACTATCTTATTTTGTTGTAAATCGAAAATTGGTTGCAACTATCAGACATTGTCTTAAATGGTTGTAATTTTTGGTGAAGGGTGTTTTAATAACATTAATGTTGTTTGATAGAATTTTGGTCTTTAAACGACACAACGCTTTATTTTGTTGTACAATATGCTTACTTTGTTGTAATTATGAAAATTGGGTGCATTAAAGTGTTGTAAATCATGTTTAATTTCTTGTACGTTTTAAAATTAAGAGTGAGATCGTGCATTATAAGAAGTATAGATGTGTTGTGTGGGAGTTTCAAACCTTTGCTGAACATATTAGAAGACAAAAAGTTATTCTCAAATTATCTCTTTGAATTGCTTGGTCCTAAATGAAACAAAATTACGAAATGAAGGGACATTTGTATATACTAAATTTGTGAAATTTTATAAAGAAAAATATTATCTTGGTGTCGATATTGTTAATCTTACTAATTATCTATTTAGAAAGTATATAACATGCTCAAAAATAGTTTTTTTTTTTCTTCCTTTTATTTATTATTTTTTTTTAAATCAAAATAAATTTTGGGAAAAGGTGCGATACATATTATCTCTTTAGTACTCCGTTTTATGCGAGATCGGGTATAATTGTTGTGATAGCATGTTCAAAACTTTTTATTTTAAAATTAATAATTATTTAACATGACTGATAAAATATATATTAAAATCAACATAACCCGGTCCATAAATACGTGTAATATTAATTTATTGTTATAAGTGCACAAGGTGAGGGAAGAACGGATAACACGTTATCGGTATGCTATTTCAGCGCTACCTCATCATCTCCCTAATAACACACCAATAACTAAAACACCCTCCCTCATAATACACCACTAACATGTTATTGGATCAAAATACCCTACTAAAAATACCCACTCACCCAAAAAAAAAAAAAAAAAATCACCAATGGCTTGAGCCATTCAAATACCCTACTAAAAAAACATACAAAACGGACGAAAATGTAAAAACAGATGAAACATGCAAAAATGAAAAAAAAAAAACGTGTAAAAATTGATGAAAACATGTAATAACAAACGAAAACGTGTAAAAACGAGACATAAACATGCAAAAACAAACTTTACACATGTAAAATGGACGAAAACGTGTACAACGAACAAAAATGTGTAAAGTGTAAACATGGATGAAAACGTGAAAAAACGGACGAAAACGTGCAAAAACGGACGAAAACATGTAAAAACGGACGAGAACGTGTATAAAACGGACGAGAACGTGTAAAAACGGACGAAAACGTGCAAAAATGGACGAAAACGTGCAAAATTAGACAAAAACGTGCAAAAACGGACGAAACGTGTAAAACGGAACTAAAACATTTAAAATGAGAAAGTAAAACAAACAAAACGTGTAAAACGGACGAAAACGTAAAAACGGACGAAACATTTAAAATGAACGAAAACGTAAAACAACCGAAAACATATCGAAACGTGCAAAAACGGACGAAAACAAATGAAAACGTGTAAAAACGAACGAAAACGTGCAGAAACGAACAAAAAGTGTAAAACGGATGAAAAATGTAAAAAAACAAAATGTGTGCATAAGTGTCAAATAAATTAGTGTAAAGAAAGTGTAATAAGTGTAAAAAAACAGAATAAGTGGTAAAAAGAAGTATATTAAGTGTAGAAAAACTAGTTTATGAACAAATTGAAAAGAAGAAGTGAAAAAAATCAAATGATGTACTAAAGGTGAAAGTCAAACCATAAGGATCATTACTGTAACTTTTAAAACTGAATAAGGTAAAAGGAGACCAGTGAAAGTCAACGCAAACCACAAAAGGCAATAATGTAAGTTTTTTAAGTGTTAACCTGTCAAACAGGTTAACATCCGGTTAATATTACGTAAATTTATCGAAATTTGAAAATATTTTAGCGATACAAATAATAAATTTAATTGGTACGTATTTTATTTTTTTTAGAAAATTTGTTTTGCATCTTTAGACTTCATCTATTCAAAGTGAGAGATTTTGGTACACACGGACGAACATTTGATGCATAAAAAGAAGGTAAAAAAATGATCCGACCTCATCTTTAGACACGTCTCTATCTTTAATATTAAATCAAAATTTTGCCAGAATTTAGTTATGGGAATCAATTTTTACATTTTTATTTTTATTGAGATACTAAATATTTGTATCATATTTATATTTTACTTTAAATACTTATAAGGTGAGTATGTAAATAAAAAAAAAATGCAAATCACCTATTTTTAATTACGAGAATAGTTGACCACAATCTTTCATAAAAAATACACAAACAATAAATGAAAAATCCAAAAAAATAATCCGTTAACTATATTTATAGCACAAAATTGTAACACAATTGACTACAAAAAGTTATAGCTAATATATTCTCTTTATTTATATGTCTACCCAAGGTTATAAATAGTGCGAGGCGTGACGTGTCGGCATAACCAAGCCTCACGCCTTTACGGTTAAGACGAAGCTTTTGCGTTTATAAGGCGTGATATAAAGCGGCAAAAAATATGAAAATATTTATATATTTATATCATATTTCATATATATCGAGTTACAAAAAGACGTGACATAAGACGGCGTTGCGGCATGGCATGCCGACATTATCGAGCCTCACGCTTTTGCGAGGCTTTTACCGGGTCTTTGCAAACCTTTTAAAACCATGTGTCTACCTATTTTATATTAAAACAATTTTTGTTTTCTGTTTGAATCTATCAATTATTGTATTGATGCTAAAATTGAAATTTAACTTTCCTATAACTACTTAAAAGTGAAGAGATAGAGGTTGAAAAAACCAAACAGCTTATGTGTTTAGACCATTGACCAATAATAACACTTCAAGTTTAGTTTGGTGACTTCTTCTACTTACTTCGTTTTAAAATTATAATCTTTATCTTAAAATAATTGTTCTTCACTTTCATTTTAAGTAATAGAAAAAAAATTTAGTGAAGAATATCCTATTTGATCGAAAATTAATTGTACTGTACTAGTCTATTAAAGTGTGTAATAAATAGTTGGACATGTTTTTATTTATTTTCATATGATAAAAATAAAAAGTGAGATTCCTTCCAAAATAGCAAACACCTCTTTCATTCATTCAATCCTCCAAATCCCATCTTCTTGTTCATTTTCCAGCCATGCAATCTTCCTCAATCTGGTAATACCCTTTTCTTATTTCATCTTTTTTTTTTTAAATATTTTTTACACTTTTTAACTGTTTATAATATGTGGGTATTGGTTTTTTGTTAGTATTGTTTTTGTATAATTGCTACTTGATGATCGTTGTTAGTTTCATGACCCATAAGTTTTTAATTGACTTTTCTATGCTTTTAGTAGGGTTTGACTTTTATTTTATTATATGCTTAGGCCTATATGTGTTGTGGGATTATTGTAATGATCAAGTAGTGTTTGCAACAGATTGAAAAAATGGATGCTAGAAAGAAGCATTTGGCTTCATTAGACCCTTGGTCAAACTATGATGATTTAAACCAACAACAACAACAAATGGCGAACTCGTCGAATTTGGATTATGATGCAATGATTAGGAAACAAATGGAAACAATCCCATTGACGCAAATGAATTTTATCCAACAACAACATCAGCAGCTTCTTGAGGTTAATGATAAGACGCCGTCTCAGTTATGGGATCCGGAAACTATGTTGAGTAATCTTAACGTTATGGAACAAAAGATTCATCAGCTTCAGGAGTTGGTTCAGTTGATTGTCGGCAAGTCGTCCATGGATCAACCGAATCAGCTTTTGATTCAACAGCAACAACTTGTTACTGCGGATCTTACTTCCATTATTATTCAGCTTATATCGACTGCAGGTAGTCTTCTTCCTTCGGTCAAACATCCACATTTCTCTCCGAATACGATTCCAAATCCATCTGTTGGTAATGGAGTCAACGTTTCAGATAATATTTGTAATGATAATATTAATACCAATAGTAATAGTAATAATTGTAATAACTATAGTGATAGTAATACTACTCATAGGAATATGGTAAGCAAGGTGGAAGATCAGTCGCACGATACTGATCATATGGATACTCATGAAGAACATGAGGATGATGTTGATGAAGGAGAGCATCTTCCGCCTGGATCATATGAAATATTGCAGCTTGAAAAAGAAGAAATTCTCGCCCCACATACACATTTTTGTGTTATTTGTGGAAAGGGTTTCAAGCGCGACGCTAATTTGCGAATGCATATGAGAGGTCATGGAGACGAGTATAAAACAGCAGCCGCATTAGCGAAACCTCAAAAGGAAATGGGGTCAGAACCGAAGCTTATCAAGCGATATTCATGCCCTTATCTTGGTTGCAAGAGGAATAAAGATCACAAGAAGTTCCAGCCTTTGAAGACAATATTGTGTGTAAAGAATCATTATAAGAGAACCCATTGTGATAAAAGCTATACGTGTAGCCGTTGCAACACCAAGAAATTCTCTGTAATTGCAGATCTTAAAACACACGAGAAACACTGTGGAAGAGACCGATGGCTTTGTTCATGTGGAACAACGTTTTCGAGAAAAGATAAGCTTTTTGGCCATATTTCTTTATTTCAAGGCCACACTCCCGCCATTCCATTAGATGAGCCAAAAGGAGGACCAGTTGTTGTACATGAACAAGGGGATACTAACAATAACATTGAAGGGCCGAAAGATGTTGGATTCTTTGATTTCAATTTTAATTCTAATGGTGCGAGTGGATCTGGGGTTCAAATTAGTGGTGAGCCCAATGCTTGTTTTTCACCAATGAACGGGTTTCAAGAGTTCCCTCGATCTCTGTTTGAAGAATCAGACAGTTTGTCTTTTCTTTTATCCTCAGGGTCTTACCTATGGAAGAATGGAGGGGAGTCTAGTTCCAAGGATCTGTGACGATGACGAAAATTTGTAGCAAATTGGTAGTAGGGTTAGTTGTTTCTATGTTTTGACGTTGCATTCTAGCCCATAGTCTCCGTCTATTATAACTTTGTATTTCATATCTTGGAATAAATTGATGGTTTATTTATTTATTTTTTATATGCAAAAACATGTCACTCGATATGTTTCTTTTGCCACTTTGTGGTGAAAACTGGATATAAGAGTAGTAGAGATAGTTTCATACCTGATGCTGATGCCGTTGTTTTCATGAGTCATAAACAATAGTCGCGTCAGGTCTCCTAGCCGTTCTAGACCATCAGAAAAAGCAATTGACTTGGCTTTTCCTGATCTAATGTAGGTAAGAATAAACGGATTTTTGTAGACAAACCCCTTCTGAGGTTATATCTGGAAACTAAATTGTATGTCTCTTTAGGTGTAGTAAGGATGGCAGCCAACATGCTATTGCTGTTAGAAGCAAATACCATAGTTTGGTGGTTAAAATCATCTCTTGTTCTTTCAATTTGGGTAGGTCGGGAATTTCATTGGCGTTGATAGTATTTTAGTTTCAGTAGTGGTTATCTGGGATTGTTGTCTGGTAGTGTTTCCAGGATTGCTATCTTAATTAAATCTGTTTTGTAGTTGTGGTTCAGTGATAGGTATGGTAAGATGATAGTATTGATGAAGTTTGTGAGTTAATGGACCAGTTGTATCTTGTTAATGGATTTATCTGTTTGAATATATATGGAAAGGAAATGATGCAGATAGAAAGAAACAATGTATCCTCTTACTCATTGTTTTACTTATCATTCTAATGTAACATGTCAATCGTATATTTACACTCTCATACACTGTTTAACCCTGTTTTGGTGGTTTGCTGTCATGTTTTTTCAAGTGTTTGTTAGCTTCTGGTGTAGGTGGTTATGTTGTTTCTTGGTGTTTTTGGCCCCCTTTGCCTGCATCTCATAGGCTAGGCTTGAGTGTTGCTTTTTGTAATCTTCTTTTTTGTTTTAATAATAATAGAAGATTACTCGCGCATAACGGCGGCAGTGATATTAGTATGAATTTGTTTGTATGTGTATTTATTTTAATTTTTGGAGTTTTTTAATAAACCATGGCACTTTCAAAACTTAATTAACAAAATGAGTACTTTTGAAAATATTTAATTTATAATAGTATTTATATTTTCTTCATTAATAATACAATAGAAAAAAGGAACAGGAGCATTAAAACCCTAAAGAGACCATCTTCCTCCTCATGCACGGCTATAACATGACGTTATATTCTTAACGTGATCGAATTTCAACCCTCATTGTGCCCTGATTGTCATTGTCTTTACCGCTGGTCCATAGTCGTTTCCATAATTTTTTTCTCGGTCTCCCACTCTATTAGGTTTGATTACCTTTAAGCCCTAAGCCCTATTATTCTTTGTTTTCTATTTGTCTTCTCAAAGATGAGGAAAAGTATCATTATATTTCATTGTAACAAGAATATAGAACTTGAATTAGATAGTCACTGGACATGAAAAAGGAAATCAATGAAAAGCTATCTTTTTTAGAATAAAACTTCTATATCATGCAGTAATGTAAAGCTATCTTGTTGATAAAGCTTCTATTTGATTTGTACCAGGTTGTTAGTTTTTGTAACTATGGCGTCAAAGCAGGTAATACTATTATGTTATTGGGGTGGAAAATGATGAAATATATTCCCCTCCCAATCACGGACAATAACGACATCGAGATCATGTTTCAAATACTCAATGTCTATCAAGAACTAAGTACCATTGATCCAAGGGTAGTGTCACGGTGTCAAGGCCACAACCTAAGAAGTTTTATTGGACTAGTAGTTTATGCAAAAGTTATTAAGTCATTCATATTCCATTGCTTCCAAAATCTTTATATTAGTAGCTCGATTGGGGTATGCCGACCAAAGTCAATTTACTAATTGTGCAGCCTCATAATAAAGACATGCAGTTAAATCACAAAACAATATAGCATAAAGTACAAAAAAGTCTATAATGGAAAACCCTTATTTATGAAACGTGGGTCAAATTTATTGTCCATTCAAATATAACATATTATTATAAATATTTTTAAAATTACTCATTTTGTTAATTAAGTTTTAAAAGTGCAATGGTCAATTAAAAAACTCTTAATTTTTGTATATATGGGTATAAGTCAGAGTGAAGAAAACTTGTGGATTAAATTGTAATTAACTATTTAAGTAATTGATAGACTGTATTACTCTTTATAACTAAGTGTATTTTAGTCAAACAACATTACTCAATTTTTAAGTTTTAAGACTAAATTTTGACAATTTTCTCTCTTAAAAAGAGTTGCAGTAAGTACTATTTCTTTTACAAATTTGGTTCTATTAGACTCATTGTAATGGTGACTACCCTCACCAATCCACTCTCACCATTGCACACCCGCAAGTGGTGTCCACCAAACCGATCACACAAACATATTTCACTTAAATTTAAACCATAATACACTCTCACGCAAAAAAAAAAAAAAAAAAAAAAAAAAAAAATCGGTTCGGTCAAGTTTGTAACCAAACCACTTCCAAACCTGGTTGATGACGCGTTTGGGGCGGTGACATGTGAAAATAAAATACCACTATGCACGGTCTTAAGGTCACGTTGCCTTTGAGTCCTCTTATTTAGGTGGACACTTGTTGAGGTACCAATGTATAAACGTATTTTTGGATGTGCTTAAGAATGACAACATTAGTACAACCGATACTCAATCGTAACACTCCATACAAGGCATTGTAGCTTAATAGCTCAATCAACAAAAGCACATTTAGGATGCAACTACAAACCAAGTTTTTTATGGATGGCTAATGTCATTATATCTAAAAAAAGGATACGTTAATAAGCTAGAAACACATTTGCGATTACATAATATTGTAGATAAATAAGTTGGAGTGGGTCTACTAAGCCATTGACACCAACTAATTACTGCTTCAACTATTCTATCGGCGGAAGAAGCAAAAAATTACATCATCTGTAAGGGTGGCGTTTGAGAGATTTTTCAGACTAAAGGAGTGCTTGTTCATGTGCTGTCAAATAAGAAGTGCGGAAATATTGATTATGTCACTGAGTTGGTGATGGTTGAAATTTTCATATTTCCACCACTTCGCAATATCTTTCCATAAGTCTCTAGCACTCTGGCAGAAATTCGTGCAGGGTTTGTGATTATCCTGGATATGTTAATAAAATCGTATTGAGTTCTCTTTTCGTATAAAGTATTTTGATCTTATATATGCTTGGGTTGCACGAAGTCTCTATCGGGATAATTCTAGAAAAGAAACACTTTGTGTCTAGGCACAAGATCACAAAGCACGAACAAGAAAGGAATTGTACGTGTTTTTTGTATGTCTTTATGAGGCTAATAGATATGTTTATAAAATAGTTTCTATATGACAGTTAGCAGTTAAAGTTGGTTGAAACCAACTTTCACAACTGTTTTTCCAACAGTCACATCGGTTGGGAATTTATAAGGGGAAAAAACCGATAACTTACTTGGAGCATTAAATATACTGTTTGGGTCGGGCGCTGCCCCGAACCCAGCTAGAGTCGTTGCCCGGACCCCAACAAGGGGAGTCCCCCCCCCTCCCGACCTCAGCAAGGGGCTCTGCTCCTTGACCCTGCAAGGGGGCTGCACCCCTTTGACCCCTGCCTTTTTTCATAGTCGAAAACATATTAGCTTAAGGAGTGCGCACTCCACACTTCCCTAACTCGTATCCGAATCGAATATAAAATCTCATTAACCTTTAATAAATCGTCATTACCTAAATGACCTTCAATGACAATAAAATCACCAAACACTCTATAGGTACCAAATAGATGAATATCCGTTTCTTGGTCTTTGTCATATATTGGACAACGTGTATAATAAGTCAATACCACCATTATCTTAAAATTTACTCTAGTTTCAAATCTTTCATTACGATTTCTCCGAGATGAAGTATTAACTCTAAGGGTGTGTTTGGTGTGACCCTTTTAGTCAGTGGGGTTAGACTCAAAGTAAAAACTTTGTTTGTTATATGTCAAGGGGTTTAAAATCGGTACTCATGCGCTCAAACATAGGTTTACAGAATTCCTAATAAGCACCCCTACTTTCTCATATATTTGGCTGATAAAGTAGGACCCACATTATTTTTTGTATTATTTTTTGCTTTCAACCACTAATTTTATTATTCTTTTGTATTATTCTCATTATTGATTTTGTCCTCATATGGCAAAGCAAAAAAACTTGTCATGAACCAAACATAAATTTTAATATACCCAAACCAAATCCAAATCCAAATTTAAAATACAAATTCAAATCTTAATCCTAAACCTACTTACAAACCAAACGGGCCCTAAATTCCATTTTTCCTATTGGGCCTTCTTCACTCTATCAAAAATTCAGAGCACGCTATAGATGGACATGTACACTTCAAAATTTTCTTTGATGTCTGTGACACTCGTTATTTATTTTTAAGGTGGTGAGAGTTGTTTCAACCATAAAACCAATAAATCAATCTCTTTAATCTATATATGTTTAAGGCATTGAAATTTTATATAACTAACTTTATGTTAATTGTTAAATACTCAATAATGTCAACATGAAATCACATAAAATATGAAAATACGTACTGAATAACTCAAAACCACAAAAAAAGTAGAAACTCAGATGTGTTGGTTTGTGGGAGTTAAAACACACCTAAACGACTAGAAGTGTGTGAGCCTATGGGGGCACACACGTTAAACACGAGAGTACGTTTTATACGTTTACTACTTGAACTATTTACCTGTGGTACTAGGCCCGATCCAAGCCCATGACCGGTCACATGTAGGGGCATTTGGATCATGCTTATGGGCTAGTAGAAATTGTATGAGAATTAGGAAAGTGAGTAACTTGGTGCTCAAGGTTGAAGCCCAAGTGCATTAGGTTTTTGAAACTATATAAACCATATGTTAATACTCTTAACGAGGTTGGCTGCGGTCCGCCGCGTTGCGACGGGGCGTCGTTTGAGCGTTTGAACGGGTAATAGTTTTTGGTAGCGTGGTTAGGGTGCAATGTGTGGTATCGAAATTTCAGTAGTTAGTATTATGTACTTTTGTCTTGTTGGGCTAACTTTATTTTTCCTTGAATAAATACAGGCTAACAATCCAAGAAAATAGCATGCAACACATTCAAATAGAGACATTTTGAAGGATGGAATAAAAGGCATACCATAGCCGTTGTAAAAATTAACAGATGGAACCCCAACATGATGCAAAAGTTTAATCATTGAAAATATTGCATTAAACATACCAATGGTGTCGCGAACTTTAATCTGGTTTTATTAAAATAGAAGTTTTGCACCAAATGTCAGTGACTCCCTTTATGTCGAAGTGAACTCAATGACCTGACTTGAACATCACAACCCGTATTGATATATGTATTTGCCTTGGGCCTTGAGATTTATAAGCACAACCCGTCTTGATATATGACGCCTTTGACGCGAGATTTATAAACCGCACAATAGACATGGCCCATTTTCCGGTAGCAATCTTTCCGACAACGATGCGTAAAGAAACAAAATTTACCATATATAAAATATTGACCTCCACGAAATCATCTTTTAAGACAAAATTAAGAAAATATAGTAATAAAATACCTTACAAACCGAACATACCAAATGTCAATAAAGATAAAAATAAATGCTTTAACGTAGCAAAATTAAATATCTTGAAATAATTTTTTCCTAAACCATTTATCCGGATGAGTATTCTCTGGTCTTACATTCAAATTTATCGAAAGAATTTGAAGCATGGCTTTTATAAAAGATTATAAGGTATAAAAAATATTTGCTTATAAGACTTACAATTTTATTTGCTTCCCACTTGAATGAATCAGACTTGATCAAATTTTGTGCCGAAATTTCAGAACCAATACCGGTTGCCGTTCAAACGGGCAAAGATCTTGAACACTTTTTCGCACTTCATTACACGAGCACAAAATAATGTTTTTATATATGTAACCAAGTATATCCACATATATACATCCTACAACCCATAAGAAAGTCAAAGACAACATACCGCAATAAAAAAAAAAAAACACAACAACCAAACATAAAAATTAAGCAACTACTCCTAACAACCAATAAAAGAAAGCAGGAAAATGCAAGTACAATAAACACACAACTCGTAACACGACCTTTAGATCAATATATTTGCAAAACATAAACTAAATAACAACACCTTCAATACACAGTAACACGATAACGCCGCCAACCACCGGATCGTGAAGAAGAAGGTCGGCATTCGGACCACGCACAAACCGGATAACCATGAATGAATCGGTTCGAAAAAAAAAAAAAAAAAAAAAAAAAAGCTCTATTAGGTATTGGGACTGTTTGGATTCGTGTTAAACGGCAACAATTCAAACATGGGTTTGATTCATAAAAATAGAAAAACGGAAAACAAATACCTTAAAACCCTCGACCGCAAACAACAACGACTCAACCTGCAAAAGAAATTAACGAAACTTCCAAATTAACAACACCCCAAAATTATGATAAAGCCCTAATTTAAAAAATAAATAAGTAAATAAATAAAGTTCTTTAAGAATCAAATTAAAGTTAAAACTAAAAATCTAAAGCGAAAATAAAATTGGCTTTTGGACTTTTTGCTTTGAGTTCCAAATTTTGAGCTTGAAGTTCTTGCTTATTCTGTACCAACAATGCAATATCTTGAGAATTAATTAACCAATATTACAAAAGAAAAGTTGAGATAAAATTACAGATGTTGGCGGTGCAGATTTATCTTCTGGAAGTGTGTAGAAATGCTTCAACTCAAGAAGAAAATACCTAAAAGATGATAATAACGTTTCTACCTTTGAGTCAGAACATACACCGGTCCTTCATATTTGGGCTGACTATCCGAGCCCAGCACATGTATTGGGCCACCTGAAATGGGCCGTGTGCACTGTTAACGGAACGGCGCCGTTTTAAATCGCTTATAATATATATAGTAATTCTCGACAAGACAGACATACCCAAAGTCAACCAATTCTGTCCTATGCATGCAATTAATATTCATGTGTTACGCATGATTTGAGCATACTGTATATATACATGTTATACGCATGATCATACATGCATGATAAGATGCATGCAATTAATTACTTGCATGTTTTCTTTTTGCTTGTGATATTTGTTGTTCTTGGTCGAACAAGAGGATTGAATTGGTGTCTGGCTTGTTTTCGTTCTCGGTCAAAAAAAGGCAGTAAGATATCGGACGTGTTTTACCCGATATCGGATAAAGGCGTTTTTTTGCTTCTAGGGTGTTGTATTTGATCTCGGACAGAAGAAAAGAAGTGTTTTCTTGGTTTTCTTGGTTCGTGTTTTGTTCAAGTATTCAAGGGTTGATTGGGTAAACGTTCACGACTAGCTTCATCGGGCGTATTCGTGATTAAGTGTTTGTGTGTGATACTCATAGAGACATCTATTTTAGATGCTTAGTTTCGTATTGGTTTTATTGTCCGTTACACTTGCGTTCAAATAGCCACGAAAGGTTAGGTTTTCTTTTATCCCTTTTATTAATTAATTGTTATATTAATTAATTGTTTATTAATTACGTGTTTAACCTAATTGCGATTACTAGATCCTTATACGCTGCGTACTCGTAGAGGTTAATGGTTAACTTAGTTCTAAAATCCCAACAGTGGCATCACGAGCCATCTTGTTTTTGCGATTATGGGTTACACGTTTCTTATTAATAAACATGTTTAAAAGACTGCATGAAACCTAATTTAGTTATTCGTTTTATTTTGCTTTGACAACTATATGCAATACTTGTCAATTTTAATAAATAATAACTAGTCACACACAAATTAAAATTATATTGATAATTAGAATTAATTTGTTAATTAGAATTAATTTGTTAATTATAATTAACTTGTTAATTAGAATTATATGTTAATTAGAATTACTTGCTAATTAGAATTAAATATTAATTAGAATAAATTAATTGTTAATTAGAATTATCTTTTATATAATAAAGGAATTACATCATTTCGGAGTGATTTTGTCAATTCATTCTTATTGAAAAAACAATTGGGCCAATATGAGAGCTCGATTTCGCCACGTAAGCAAAATCGTGTGATGTGATTGGTTAATAAAAGTCAAAATTAAATTGATTTTGGTCAAAATTTAATAAATTCAGTGGAGAAATTTGGTTGATTAAAAAAACACATAAAAATATAGGTGTCAAATTTGTGAAAACAAAAACTTAAAAAAAGAGGAGGTAATTAATAAAACTTTAGTGGTTGAATTTTTAAAAATTATATAGAGTTAAGTGTAACATTATAAGCCTCCATGTTTTTTAATAACTTTGGATTATAAACAAAGAGGAGAATTATTTTACATACCAAATTTTTTTTACATATCAAGGGACTCATCTTCTCCATCAATCTAAAAAGAAATCAATGGCTGAGATTAAAAGCATTTTATTATTTCACATATTTTTTATAATTTAAATATCTCTTAAACCGTTAATCGTTAAGTGAAAATATTTACATCGTTATGAAGAGCATTTAATTATCTTTTATAGGCAAGACTTTGATATACTTTCAAAAAAAGAAAAAAATTAAGCTTTTCAAATTTTTTCGTCTTTTTTTTACGTTACTTGAAAATCTGCATAAAAAATCATATATGATTAAACACTAATTTGAATATCATATGTGATATTAGTGTTAAATCATATATGATATGTGATATCACATGTGATATGATATGTATATCATATGTGATATTACACTAATATCACATGTGATATCACATATCATATATGATATAACACTAATATCATATATGATATAATACTAATATCACATGTGATAATCAAATTAGTTTTTAATCATATATGATTTTTTAATGCAAATTTCAGTCACGTAAAAAACGAAAAAACTTAAAATAAAAGGTGAAAAATACGATTTTTTTATCGAAAGTATATCAAATTGCCTATCTATAGAAAGATAATTAAATGCTCGTCGCAATGATATATTTTTTTTGGCTAAACGATTAACGGTTTGAAAGTTATTAATATTTGAAAAAAGAGGATGAAAGTGGGTTTTTTAAATTGTTGGAATTAATCTCATCCATTAGATCAAATAAAAATGAATGGTAGAAATTGATCACTTGGTATGTAAATAATCTTTTGTCCCCAAATGATCTTAAATCTTAAACAAATACCCCCTTATACTTTATACATTTTATACTTTATACCTTAAAAAATACTGTACAATGTATGTGTTGTTTTAAAATAACAACATATTAATTTGCATAAGTTATAAGTATCAATTTTTTTTTACTATATACGTTCAAGACTCATTTATTTCATTTTTAAAAGTTTAACCTATGTGGACACGAGTTTACATTTTAAATATGGCTAAATTAATGAAAACGAGAATATAATTATCAAATTGTAAGTACGGGTTACTTTAATATAAAAATAAATATACGTGATTGTACTTATAACAATGACTCATGTAATTCTTATTTATTTATATAATGATGTTGGGTTCAGTAAATACCCAAACCCCTTAATCTAGGATTTCTGGATTTGAATAGAAAATAGCCCAAGTGTTTAGTCCGTTAAACACTAACAGGTCACTGAGTGCATAGTCTCTCAGTGAGTCATCTTCAGGATACTCAAGATGAGAAGAAGAAGTCTCTCCACTCGAGGCGGAACTTAAAGGGTGTAGGGCGAGTCAAGAAGAAGATGATGGATTCGGTGAGGATGACAATAACTCATTTGAATCCCTAAGACTCTCTCCAACTACTTACATCAAGACAAATCAAGTAGAAGGCAAGGATGTAAAGATCAAGAAAGAGCGGGACATGGCGGGATAAGTTTGAATCGATAAGACGGTACTTATCAACCAAAGTCAACTTTCCACGAATAGCAAAGATCGGGTTCAATGTCATCACCGAACTTAGGAAAGTAGTCTTGTCTCTTACCTAGAATAGTCTTTAAATGAGACAAAATACATCAATATTTTGTCTTACGTATGATGTCGGTTGTCACTTAGAAAAGAGTCAAATATCATACATGTATAAATAGCATAAGAGATGGAGTGAAAAGATAAAGCTTGTGAATTGTAAAACACACATACACGCAAGCCATCTTTTCACTCCTCCAAATACAACTTAGTTCTGAGATAGCTCGGTGGGCTCTAAGAGTTGTGCTCGGACTTAGCTCGAGCTTAGAGATGAGTCACCAAACTTTGTCATTTCAATCCCAAGTACTATTCCGCAAGTACTTGGGTAACGATTCTTTGTTGATTTATTTCTAATAAGAATATGATGTTGAAAATTACTTTGTGTGTTTTACTTATGTTAATTTAGGTCATTGTTCACTATTAACTTGTTTTATATTTCTAAACTGTTTTAAATGATAGTGAGCGGGAACAACAAGTGGTATCGAGCAAGGCTAATTATAAAACTTGTTTTAGGCCGCTCTAAAAGTTTTTAAATTAGGATCCTAAATGGTGATTTTGATGTACCCCAACTAGTCGACAAAAGGGTGGAGCTTATCGACTAATGCCCTCGACTTGAAGTTGGCAAATTCAACAAATGAAAAAGCGAATGCTTTGCTATTTGATTGGAATGGAACCTTACTACATAAAATGTATTAATGAAGGTCCATTCGTCCCAAAACATTGAAGGTTTGCCTAAACACAAGCTCGATGGACTCGAGGATGAAAGAAGAGTGGTCAACGGGACCAAAGACTCAAGAGTATCATCATATCTTGTCTCCACGATGATACCATGGAGTCGGTTATTAATCGTAGTACATCTAAGCAAACACAGGAAGACACGGTCCATAGTCATGAAGGTCCATCGATACCAAGGAAAACAGGATAATGGACACGAAACTTGAGTATAATACCTTGAGGCTAAGGACTCGAAACTCGTCTCAAACTTACACCGGTACAAAACTTTGTTAAATGAACTTTCAAATGATGGTGTAAATCTGTCCAAACATGAAATCAATGTTGGTTTTGTAAGCAGTCTTCACGAGAAATGGTTGAATTTCTCTCGGGACTAAAGAATGCTAACCACATTCGAATCTTGAGCTTCACGAAATTTATGGAAATTTGTCTATGAGGAAAACCTCATCAGCAGACGATACCGACTTGAAAAAGTCCCGTGAAGTCAAGAAGTCCCGACAACCATTTCCAATCCAAGTGTCAATCGCTTTTATTCTAACAATGTGATTCAAGATTTTAACTCGATGATGAGGCAGATGAGAGGACAAGCGAGGAGTACGAGCGATTTAAATCTTGAGTTTCGGAAAGAGCACTCTCGCTAACTCCAAAAGGTTTATTCGAAGAAACAAAAGTTTTCAAATGCTAAAGCTAATGAAGACTTGAATGTTTTAAGTGTCACAAAGGGTCATTTGCAAAAGACTGTTTTCAAAACAATTTCGAACCCTCTTACAAACCATCGTGGTCAAACCGGTCTTCACGCTTTAGCAAATTTCAACCAAAATCTTTCGGTCTCATCAAAATTTTCAAAGCAGATCTAATCAAAACAAAGTCGTTGATTATGAAACCAAGTATAAGAAAGCAAAAGCTAAGCTTGCATTGCTTGAGGCGATCCCTCGAAACAACCAGTGTTAAATGCATGCGGGGTAAAACAAAGGCCTCGTTCTTTGAAACCTTCGATCGGGATGAAGAGCGGTATCATCGATGATGAAATGGTGCATGTCGATTGCAGCGATGGCCTCTCGAGAAGAGGACAAACTAGTCGTTGGGAAGAATCATGCGAAAGCGGGAATGGGTCAACATCACAATGAAGAAGGTAAACATCTTACTTTCTATGGATGATGAATCGATTGGCGGTCTTATATGAATTATCTAAATGTTGACCTTAAGTTCGTAGAAGAGCAAAGATTAAATCTTTTTCAAAATACAACAAGCTAAGTTTTGAATTAAACAAGTGTAGAGATGAGCTGCTTATTTTAAAACAAGCCAAGCTTGAGGTCGTCACTTTGCAAATTCAAAACACCGAACTAGTTAAAAGAAATCAAGCTCTTCAAGATGAACTTAAAAGGTACAAGATATTCTTGATAGTTGAATTGCTAAGAATCCTGGGGTCTTTGATGTGGGTGCCCCATAGCAAAAAGAGAGTCATAGGTGAAGATCGGCTCACGACTCTCACAACAAAGACCAAAGTCCTAAACCTTTGTATCCGGTGGCATGATTACCAATATGCTAACAACTCCAAATTCCGGTGAGTGGATTGAGCGGGTTAATCCCGAGAGTAAGCTTCCAAATTTTGATTACGGAAGGATTCTTGAGCACGAGCCAAGCTCTTAAGAGCATGCTAGGACTCACGATGTGCCCGGTGGTACCGAACACATCTACGAGTGCAGGCGAATCTCAAACACCGCTTCCACACCGAAACCTCTTGTGGTCTTGATCCAAGCTCGAGCTTACTCCTCTAAAATTCAATCCTCACTCACCAAAAGAAAGGTGCGGACTTGGTAGAACCATCCCGCAAAGACAAACAAAACAAATCCAACAAGAGTCTACTCTCACCGAGACTTCAACATCCTCTGTCCCCAGGTCGACTAAATTCAACAACTTCATCGAGCTTGTGAGGAAGGCGGCGAGAAAAGATGGAATCCATCGAAAAAGCCCCGATTCAATCAAGGAAACGAAGTCGACCTCATCTAGCTCATCAAAATCAAAATCCACCAACAAACCCAGCGAAGTGTGAGATGTGTCATTACACTAGTCATACCAGCGACAAATGCTATAGAATCCTTTATTGTATGATGCGTAATAAGGATGATCACAAAGCTGAGACCACTTACGGTATGTAAGCTCATCGATAAAGCAAACTATACCAAATTTGGTCATCGGTATGCTTCATCCTCCAAAACGACTATCAAGAATAGAGCAAAACCTTTTCCTCTTTGCCCTCTTTGTGGGTTTAATGATCATCATCGGGATGGTGTCTCATGAACACATCTTTGTGATATATGTGGAAATCCGACTCATAAGACATCCCAACATGACGGTGTCATTCATGCAAGGAGAAGTGCAAAACAACCCAAAATCACCGAGTCTTCCTCGGTCTCTAAATGCAAACACAGTGGAAGCACAATGCACTCAACCACCGACCATGAGTCGATTGCAAAATTCAAAGAGACCTTGAGACCCAAGCCCACTAACAAGTGGGTCACTAAGAGAAACTAATTGAGTTTACTACTTGTGCGAGACACGCCGTGGAGCCTATTTGGCATCTAGCGGTGGATGCTCAAGAAGCATATTTGGTGTCAAGGAGTATCTGCACAAGTATGTAAAGAACCGGGACCCAAGGTAGTATTTGGTGATAACTCATCATGTCCCAGCTGAAGGTTATGGTTCGATGGCGCAATGGAATAGTTTTCTCTAGAATTGCTTACGTCAATGGTCTCAAATACAATCTCATCGATGTCGATCAACTATGTGATGCTAAGTACATTGTGCAATTCAATGACAAACAAGGTACCATTTTCAATGCCAATAAAGAAATTGTTTTGATATCCCTAGAAGAGATGATGTTTATGTCTTAGACATGTCTACTCTTTCTCAAGATGGAACTGTCTCTTTGCCAAAGCCTTTGAATCTATCAATGGGGTGGCACAAGAGACTCTCTCACTTAAACTTCAAAAATATCAACAACCGGGCAAAACAAAACAAGGTCCTTGGCTTACCATCACTTTGGTTTTGCAAAGACAAACCATGCTCGCTTGTGAAAAAGGTAAACACCACATAGCATCTTTCAAAACCAAACAAAATTTCTCCATCAAAAGCGCCTTCACCTCCTCGCATATGGATCTCTTTGGACTGTCGGTCCCGGATCAATCCGGCATGAGAAGTATACACTTGTCATTGTTGATGAGTTTTCAAGATACACTTGGGTATACTTTCTTTCCAAAAGAGTCAGTAATCGATACAATAATGTCATTCATCGGAAAATTGAAAACCGAATGACATTCTTGTTAAACAAATCGAAGCCGACAATGGTCTCGAGTTCGTAAATCAAGAACTTGAAAGCACGTGATGAAAAGGAATTTCTCAAAATTTCTCATCTCCTTATACCCCGAACAAAATGGGGTTCTTTGAAAGGAAAAGCAGAACTCTCATTGAGGCGGCAAGAACCATGTTAAATGGCTCGACCCTCTCAAAGCATTTACGGATCAAGCAGTCAAAGCGCACATTACACTCAAAACAGGTCAATCATTGTCAAAAGACATAATAAAACCCCATATGAGACTTTCAAGGTAGACTTCGACATCGCCTACTTTCATGTGTTTGGGTGTCATGTGTTTATTCATAACCACAAGGATCACCTAGGCAAATTTGATGCAAAAGGCGATGATGCATATTCTTAGGCTACTCATCGATCTCCAAAGCCTTGAGGTGTTTAACACCGAAGACAACATGTGGAGGAAACCTTTCATGTCACCTTTGATGAAAGTTCGAAGCATCAGTTCACCAATACCTCGATGGAGGAAATAGGAATTGATGACTCATCAAGATATCCTCGATGAGTTCAACATCGAAATCAATTCCTCATATCAGTCGATCTCGACATCTCATATTATGTCTTACCTCACAACCTACCCCAACCAACTATCGGTGAATTCATTGATAATCAATGGGTCCCTATTTGGGATAGGCAACATCGATCCAAATGATCGGTACTGTGATTCATGAAACCTAACTGAACAAGACATCTCAACATATGTTCTTAATGATTATGTGGCTAATGTGCGAACTACTTTGAGTCTCCGGTGACCTCCTCAAGTTCGGATCCTAGACCACAAAGTAAGTGGACAAAATCTCGGGAAATTGAGCTTGTAAACATCATTGGTGAACCCACCGAGGCATGCTCACTAGAAGCATGGTCGTAAGTTTAACTACTGACTTGACCAATGAATGTCTATATGTTGATTACCTATCGGATATAGAACCCAAAAGTGTCACCTTTGAGGCTCTAAAATACCCTAGCTGGGTTCGGGCTATGCAAGAAGAGCTGCAATAGTTTGATAAAAACAAGGTCATGACCTTGATCAAATGTCCTCATGATGTAGTAGTCATAGGAATGAAGTGGGTTTTCGAAACAAAAGCGATGAAAACGCACGCTTGTCATTAAAAACAAAGCGGACTTGTAGCCAAAGGTTACGATCAACAAGAAGGCATTGACTATGATGAGACATTTGCTCTGTTGCAAGAATGGAAGCCATCGGGATCTTCCTTGCATATGCAACATACATGAACTTCGTGGTCTACCAAATGGATGTTATAAGTGCATTCTTAAATGGTGATCTCAAGGAAGATGTGTATGTTCGGCAACCTCCGGGCTTTGAGAGTAGTGAATTCCACGACTATGTGCGCAAGCTTGACAAAGCCCTTTATGGACTTAAACAAGCTCCCGGGCATTGTATGAAACTCTAAGCCTTCCGATACAAAACAAGTTTGTCGGAGGAAAGATAGACAACACATTGTTTGTCTATAGAACACAACAGGATGTGATCTTGGTCCAGTATATGTTGATGACATCATCTTTGGCTCAACAAACTACAAGCTTTGCAAGCAGTTTGAAAAGCGATGACAAAGAAGTTTGAAATGAGCATGATGGGTGAACTCACATACTTCCTTGGACTACAAATCGAACAAGCGATAAAGGAATATCCATCGGTCAAGAGAAATACACGAAATCTCTTGAAGAAATATGAGATATCGATTGTGCCTCGGTGAAGACACCAATGGTCCCTCCAAACAACCTTGGACTCGACCTCACCGACAAATCGGTCAATCAAACTCATTTCGGAGGATTGTAGGCTCACCGATGTATCTAGCGCTTCTAGACCGGACATCCATTCTCGATCATCTAATAGCAAGATATCGATCTAATCCTAAAGAATCCCATCTCACTGCGACTAAGAGAATTCTCGGATACCGAAGGAACTTCAAGCCTTGAACTTTACTATCCTAAGTGCTCATGGTTTGACCTCAAAGGGTATTTTGACTACGATTATCTTGGTACGCAACATGGACGAGAAAAGTACCTCGGGGTCTGTCAATTTCTTGGAGGAAAGGCGGTTTGTTGGAGTGCTAAAAGCAACAATCGGTGGCTATGTCTTGACAAAAGGCGAGTATGTAGTTGCTGACGCAGGATGTTGTGCCAATGTATTATGGATGAAAAGTCAACTCGGTGACTATGACATCCATTACAAAATGGTACTCATCTTACGTGATAACACCGGTGCTATTGCAATCTCCAACAACCCTGTCCTCCACCAAAGAACCAAACACATTGATATCGGATATCACTTCATCGGGGATCACATAATGAAAGGAGACATAGAACTTCATTTCATCCTCACGAATATCAACTTTCGATATCTTCACCAAACCCTTGGATGAACCTACCTTGGAGACCGAAAGTTGAATTGGGAATGCTTGACATTGAAAGTCGGGCATCGAAAACCAATCTCGATAAGTTCTCGAAATGGTTCCTCCTCACTGAACGAAACCCACAAAACATCCTCTCCTTTGAATGAGTAAGACTCATTCGGGGACCCTGACGATTGATATTGAGCATTGAATGAGTAACTAAATGATCCAAGTATCGTTACTTAAATGTCCTAGGTTGGTAACTATGCCAATTTAATATAGGAATATATGTCTTACGATCGGGGTCTCCTCACTTACCTCATCCCACTTGGCATTAAATGCTTCTCTCACATAAAATATCCTATGAATATTTTATTCTCGCAAAAGTGCACTTTTGCCGCACCGCTATTCCCTTTGAAATACGGGTTTTTTGCGGGTAGTGGTGGGTGGCATTAAATGTGGAATTTCAAGCGTTTTAAAAACCATCTTTACATATCCACGTTTATGCAAAACCACCTCTCACCACTCTATAAATACCCTCTCATAAATATTAAACACACACAATTGATTTACGCAAACAAAACTCTGTCAAAATCTCTTTCAAACCCAGAAATCATTGTGTTCTTCAAACCTCCTTCTGAAAAACCTTCATTGTAAACATTTACAAAAGTTTTTCATCACAAATTAAGAGATACAAAAACTTTTGATTGTTCTTGTCAAGATATTTTTAAAAAACTAAAACCTTTTTAATGGATATGGCAAGAACACAATCTCTTCAGTTTGCTTCACAGTGGGTAGGCGATCTTAGCAATGTTGAATTTAAAACAAATAATGTCATAGGAAATTTTGAATATCCTTAAACTGTCCCAACCTATAAAGACATTATGAAATTTTTGTATAGCGCCCTTGGCGGCCTTTATTCGGTGTCCTACAGACTATACCAAAACCTCCTTGGGAGTTTTGGGCAACGACCAAGGCCTTTGACCCGACACCTCTCTGATGAGAACAACCTTAGACCTCTTGGGAATATCTCATCGAGTTCGGTCTTAATGGGGGCAACAATTCACCTGGATTATAAAACATTTTGCACCTCAGCGAGGTTAGATTACAACAAAGGTGTTTATCTCGCCTTCCCGAACCCTCCATAGTGAAGGATGGGTTAAAACAAATTTTTTAGATCCAACGCTTTTGGGCAGACCCGGTCACCAAGAATTCATTTCCGTGGCTTGGAGGACCCTATTCACATTTGTGATTCGGGTCCTCGGGGAATCACTCATCAAGCGAACAAGTTAACTCTATTCGATTGATGATGGCATCTTGCGATGAATGGGGTCACTATCGACATAGGGAGATCATTTACGGTGATCTCGTAACCAAGCTCTGAGCAAAACTAGGGCGAAATACGTTTCGTATCCTAGGTTTGTCTCTTGTGCTTTACAAGTGTTCTTGGGTACAAATTATCCTCGGGAAGAAAATTTTGGTGCTTTACCCGGCATCTAAGCCAATCAAATTTTCAAAAGGACCCATCCCTTGTCACAAACATTGAATTGAGGCCCATATGGTTCTTGTAAACAACGAGAGGAATCGATGTCTCTAACCTTGCTCCTACAAAGAGAAGGGAAGTCTCGGACGGGACTAAACCAAACCCAAGTCTCGGGGCCACGAGGCTTGGAGCACCGGCCAAAAGGCAAAGACGGCCTAAGGCGATTTGACACCGTTGGAGGCCAATCATCATCCACCCGTGACAACGAAGGACACCGATGCATCACGATCGGTGCCCTTGGTCACAACCACTACTCCCAAGATCCGGAGGAAACATACAACCCCCGGTAGGGGCGCCTTCCACAACGCCCGGTGATGACATTAGCAAATCCAATCCTTTGTGCGAGGGCACCGATCGATCCCAAAGACTCGGAGGAACTAAACAACCCCCGATAGGGATATCATCATCGCGACTACGCTAAAGGCTTTGGAAAACACCCATCGGTGTCTCGGGGTCTAAGGGGACAAAGACTCGGAGGAAAGAAACAACCGCCGATATGGAACCCAAAACCAATCGACTCGGAGAAGGCACTGGAAACTCCACCGATGTCGAGGGGTCAAGGGGACAAAGAATCATAGGATTAATACCACCGGCGATATGGAACCCATCACCAACCCTACGTTAACCGTTCTTGATGTTCTTTGGAATCTGTTCTCGAGAAGATGAGCTTGCTATATCGATGATGAAATTCTATCGGTGGGGAATAAGTGGACGCCGAGGTTCAATCGAACAAGAGCCTCAACTGATCCAAAGGAGCATCTTGAATCACCATTCCACTGAAAATGATGACTCCTCTTCCTCCACCGATGAATTTGCAAGATTTGATAATGTTCTCCCACTTATCGAAGGCGGCTTGTTCGGTGGATCACCAAAGCATCAAGGAAATTATACTCGGGGTCCTTTGAAACACCGTGGGAACAACACACCGAGGTGGTGCCGATTATGCGAATCCAAGGTCGAGAGTGCAGGGCTTATGATGAAAATGTTCATGAACACAGAGAACTCATGTACCAACACCTTCATAGACTGGATGAAAACCTGGGTAAATTCCTCAAGCATCTTTAGACATGTGGGGTCACAATTGATGAAATCAGGGATGCTGTCAAAGAAGACCCATCACTCAACTCTAAAGTGCTGGAGGCTACTGAGGCCTACTTAAAATAATCCTCAAGCCTCACTGAACCGATCGAAACCCTAAAATCTGCAAATGTTCAGGGTCTTCAATCTGATCCGATCTCTTGAGCTACATTGGACTCGTTGACTACTCAGGTGGCTACTTTGACTCGGGCCTCGTCTTCTATGGCACGGAATCTTGGACCTAGAATGATTGTCTTGGAGGAATCTCGGGCTAACTTGGAAGCAAAAGTCACTAGCATTGAGCAGATACTTGAGAGATTAAGGCTATGATTCTTGAAATTTATCAGGCCTTCAAGGGTCAAGCAACTCGGTCCCCTCGGACCAACACAAACTCTTGCCTCACCGACGCTCGGCAGCGGTTGAGGGGAGAATCTTCTTGAAGAAACTCCTCTTCACACTGAGGGGGAGCCAACACCATCAGTATCTGCAGCTCAAACATCATCATCACAACCAGTATCAGCAATACCCATCTCATCACTTCCACCACAAACATCAACAACAACAACAACAACAACAACACTGACAATCACAACACCTATAATGACAACGACACCACCCTTGGTTGCATCATCTTCCTCAGGCCAGGACAAAGGAAAAGGCAAAATGACAATTACTGAGCCTGAGAAGATTCCTTACAAAATCGGCGACACTGAATACCTTCTCACACCTCAACAGCTAACTAAATATCTTGCTAAAGAAGAAAGGATATTGAAACAAGCTGAGGACGATAAGAAGACCAAGGAAGCACTGATTCAAGTGATTGCCGAAGAAGCTGAGAATATGGGAATTGATTCAAAGAAGCTTGAAAAGGGTCAGGCAGGACAGAGGTTCAAAGATGCTCAGGAAGCAAAAATGGCTGAAATGAAAAAGCAGTTGGAAGAAAAGAACAAAAAGCTGCGACCATCGGAAAGCAAGAATTGACCATTATAATTGGACAATGAAAGCGAAGATTGCCTAAGAAGATCGCGATGTCAAAATCATCCCCAAGTCTAAACCATCGGCAATGAGCGTCTCTGGGGGATGATAAAGGCATTTCGAGGTTCATGATCCCCTAAAATTCGCGACTTTGAGATCACCGAACTCGATGAACTCGGTCAATTATTGAAAAGAAGCAAAATGCAATGGTTAAGGAGGCGATGAAGATGCTCGATAAGAGGTATGAAACATCGAGAGATACACCAAGACTGGCTGGGAATTCACCGCCTTAAGCGCACCTCAAGGATCTCAACCACAATCATCCACTAGCAAAGGAAAAGGGTTGAGTTCCGACTGAGATAAAGTGCCTAGACTCAAATGCAACGAGGGCGCGGAAGGTGTTAAGTTCGTGAACTATTTAGTGATTGAAAAGCACGAAGAGGGCTATTCCACATTGATGTCTATGGAAATCCGAGATTTCAAAGATGGAATGATATTGATCGGTGGTGTGGCCGCAATCTTGAGCTACATACCGGTGGCCTCTCGGATCAAACCCAAGCAAACATCGGGTTCATCAAGACACGAATGCCAAGATAAGAGAGCATCCCGACGGGAAACACTCATCACTAAGAAAGTCAAGCTTGAAGCATTGGGAATCCATACGGGTGACATCATTTTTATTTATCTTTTGTACTAGTGATAGGAACCTTGTAATTTGATTAATAAGCGATGTATGTTTTGTTAAAATATTCGGTGTTCCTTATTGTATTCATTAGTACATTCGGTGTAAGAAGAAGCCATTTGCTCACTTACACTAATCAAACACTAAGGCTATTTGTATATCCAAATAGGGGAGGCTGTTGGGTTCGATAAATACCCAAACCCTTAATCTAGGATTTGAATAGAAAATAGCCCAAGTGTTTAGTCCGTTAAACACTAACAGTCATTGAGTGCATAGTCTCTCGGTGAGTCATCTTCGAGGATACTCGGTATGAGGCGAAGAAGAAGTCTCTCCACTCGATGAGGCGGAACTTAAAGGGTGTAGGCGAGTCAAGAAGAAGATGATGGATTCGGTGAGGGATGACAATAACTCATTGAATCCTAAGAATCTCTCCAACTACTTACCGAAGACAAAGCAAGTAGAAGGCGAAGGATGTAAAGGCGAAGAAAGAGCGGGACATGGCGGGATAAGTTTGAATCGAGATAAGGCAGTACTTATCAACCAAAGTCAACTTTCCTTGAATAGCAAAGATCGGGTTCAATGTCATCACTAAGCGTAGGAAAGTAGTCTTGTCTCTTACCTAGAATAGTCTTTAAATGAGACAAAATACATCGATATTTTGTCTTACAGATGATGTCGGTTGTCACTTAGGAAAGAGTCAAATATCATACATGTATAAATAACATAAGAGATGGAGTGAAAAGATAAAGCTTGTGAATTGTAAAACACACATACACGCATGAGCCATCTTTTCACTCCTCCAACACAACTTAGTTCTGAGATAGCTCGGTGGGCTCTAAGAGTTGTGCTCGGACTTAGCTTTGAGCTTAGAGAGGAGTCACCAAAATTTGTCATTTCAATCCCATGTACTATTCCGCAAGTACTTGGGTAACGTATTCTTTGTTGATTTATTTCTAATAAGAATATGATGTTGAAAATTACTTTGTGTGTTTTACTTATGTTAATTTCAGTCATTTTTCACTATTAACTTGTTTTATATTTCTAAACTGTTTTTTAAACGATAGTGAACGGGGAACAACAAAGGATATCCAGAAAAACATTTTTAAAAAACTTTAAGGAGTATACTTTAACATATGTGCTATTAAACTTGCATCATGTGTACAACATAATATCAGTAGTGAAATTTTAATAACAATATCAACATCTTTGTCAGCTAAATAAAATTAAATTTTGAGTTACATAACATAAATTTTTACAAATATTTTACTAATATCTAATGAATATTAATGCATAATGAAAACTCGTGCATAAGTATTAGTTGTATTTATATCACAATTTTCATAGGCAAATTCTTATATGTGTATATAATGAACTAAAATGTTAAAATAAATTTGATTTATGTGTAAACTTCGTGAGTGTACGAAACTTATATAACTATATAATTATATGCAATTACCTTTAAAGACACAATATTCAGTATAAATACAGAATAATTTTGTTATCAAAACCCGTGCGTGCACGGGTATTATAATTAGTAATGATAATTAGAATTACATATTGTTTATTAAATACATAAGATTGCGTAATTACTTGTTAATTGAGATTGCCATGCGTTTTTATGTGTTTTCCGGCCACAAGACCCACTCAATTGCTTTTGCGATGTATAGGGCGATCTAGGTATTGTATCCTAGTGACGGTCTTATGGTTCTCCGTTTGGGGAAGACTCGCAAGAGAACTCGGAACAATATGTTATTTTAATATTGATGTTTATGCTTATATGTTTGTGATTCCTATATGTGCATTATTGTTACTTTCTTTGACACCTAATTGCATGCAATATGGAATAATACATATCGTAACCATAACATTAATATGGGTCTTTATTTACACGCCTAAATATTATGCTCTATTGTGACCTGCTATTTCATTCGTGGAAAATCGTTTTTGTTAAATAAAGTGACCTAATATATGAAACACGTTTTCAAGAATTTAAAAACTAGACGCTATGGACACTTGGGATGTACGGCTCACCCACTAGAACAAACTCAAGGGGTTCAAAGAGGTGCGACGATGACCGAAAGGATGTCTAGGTTATGCTTGACTCTTACGGTCCTCTGCCTCGCTCTGCGTTTAATTGGAGCTACCGTGAACCATGATGATTACTACAATGTCATTACCAAAAGTTTTTAAAATTAGTGTTACAAAGTTGTTTTGCATGCTTCTTTGTACATAACTTTTACCACATTTATATGTGCATACCTATTTGTTAATTTTAAGTCTATGCCATCCAACTATGTACACGTGCATTTGGATTGACTTCTCTGGTCAGACCTAAGGGCCTTTTGTTAGATATAGGATTTCACAAACATATTAAACCATAACCATGTGGGGCGTTAACAATGTTTAGAGAGAGAAAGTTCTAGTGAGATAAAGAAAGAGAGTTGGGAACTATGTGAAACAAAGAAAAATAGTATTGAAGCTCCAACCCTCTACCTTGGGAGGTAGAGGGTATTTATAGTTTCTTACAAACAAACGCCACCTACGGGTGTGGATCGGGCATACGGTGGGTAAAGACCCGTCCGTCCTCCACGGTGTTACTTAACTAAATACTACTTAACATAAAATAACTACGACTACGAGCTTTCAAACGATTACATATACTTGAGGTGACCGACTCTTTAATACACGGAATTTCTAATTCCTACAGTCTCCCCAAGGAGGTCACCTCAAACATACATTAAAATTACATTGAATATAAGCAGATATAACATTGAGGCGTTCTTGGATTCTTGTCCATGTTCTTTGTTACGTAGCTCGTAGTCTTTGATTCTTCATTATTGCATGTTTGGATAATCCGGTGGAGGTCTTTAAGCGATCCACGTGATCGAGTTTGAGCCGCTTTGAGATCATCACCACATTTAAATCTCGACTCAACCTTTGTGGTGTTGGTAATTAGTGATGTTGTGATTTTTGGACCGACATGCTCACATTACGGATCATGATTTATTCTTATCGAGTAGCGAGCTTTCTTGATTCATGATATTGGCGGACGTAGCGAAGCATGGAGTAAAAATATCGAGACATTGATGCACCAATCATGATTTCTTTAGATATGAATGTGTTGTGTGAGCATGCGGCTATGGATTGACCGCTCCATTACGATCATTTACAAGCGTCGGGGTGTACTGTATAAGGCGATTAGCAATAAAGCGCATGAAAGTGTCTTTGATCACTTTCGATGAATTGAGTACACGCCCACGGTTCCCCGTTGATCGGACAAATCTTGCTGTGATCGGTATAATTCGAAGAATTTCCTTGACGAGGTTTCGCAATGTTGCTCTAGCCGTTCTCAAACCGGGCGCCTCAAAGAAGACAACACGGAGTGAGTGAACCAAATGAATAGAGATTCATTGATTGATGAAAAAGATTTGAAAAACAATCGTGTATAGCTCAATAGAAATTGTTTTTGCAATACAACGAAGTTTTAGTGAAAAATCATTAATCAATCATAAATACCTTTTGATTTGAAATAATAGTACACAGTCAATGTGCTAGAGAAAAGAGTTTTTAAGCACAAAAACCGGTTTTTCAAAGGCATCCGTCAATCCATTTTCTTGGACCTGGATTGATTTACTTTTGAATCGCTCCACTGATGAGGTCCATATGTCACAATCAAGTCTTGGCAATACCACAAGGATAGTGCGTAGGACTCATAAGATATAATCTCACATTCCACATTGTGTGAAATAGTGAGTCTTTAAGAAATAAGTGTCCTAAAGAGATTAATTGATGATCTCGAGGCTCTAGACTCAATTAGTGCTCTTTTGGTTTCCTGTGCCGGAGACTAGGGAGAGGGTCTCCTTCTTCAATATCAACAATCTCTAAGAGAGAGTTGATTGGCTCCCAAACAGTCAAGTTTAATCACACAAGCTGACCACTTGTGAATGGTCAACCGTAACAAACTTAAAACAGCTCAGAAGCAAATGCAATTAAGATCAGAGGAATATAGTGGATTCCTGGGTCGTTAAGTCCCACGGAGGATGAATTGGTGTTAAACAACTTCAGATGTCGAATAATCACTAAGGATAGTGATCAGTAAGGATTTTGAGATATTTATACCTAAAGAGAAAGTTTACAAATTACAGGGGCTTAAATGCAAATTAAAGAAAATTAAAAAGAATTAAAATATATTAAATAAACGCTATCACTATTTTTACAATGATGTTTTTGTGATTTTATAAAATAAAATAACTTAAATAAACTATTTTAACTAAAACGTAAACTCAAATTATCTAAAAACTAGATTTAAAATGAAAACGTACGTTATTTATAAAAATTACGCGAGTGCGCAGGCAAAAACATAAAATTTATGAAATAAAAGTCCTATAAGTGTAAAAACAATTTTTTTACGTACTATATGATAGAAGAAAATTTTAGAAAAAAGATTTATATTTTTTTGACTTTTATATTTTTTATTATGAATTAATTAAGATTTTACACTAATTAAATGTTTAAAAATACTAAAACTATTTAGAAAAATCTGAAACTTTTTTATAAAATACTTAATACTAATACAATTTTATAAAAAATACAAAAACTGAAAAAGCTATCAAAAATAAGCTGGAAATAAGCAAAACACCTTATTTAGCTTAAAAATTGAAAACGTATATAAGATACTAATTAGTGCAAGATATGACAGTCAAAGACCCAAGGGCGCAATGGTTCCAGGTACACTCTTATCACTCTCACAAGGTGGGAGGTCTCAGGTTCGAGCCTGCCTCCCCACCTTTTTGCAAAATATTTATTTTTTGGATTTTTCTTTGACAAACTAATTAAGCACATGATATTAAGCAAATTTTGTAACTACAACTTTTTCTAAAATCTACTAATAAGCACTGAATAAGCCTAAGGTTTTGTAACAGTGAGCTTTTAAGAATAAGCACAAGGATGAGCTAAAATGGTTAAAATGCTAGAAAATAAGTACAAGGAAACTGGAAATAAGCAGAAGAACTTGTAATAAGCTATTATGACAACTGAGAAAGCAATTCAACTAAGAAAATAGCTCTGAATAAGCCAAAATAAGCATAAGCTTATCTGAATGAACAGGGTACTGTTTGGGATTCTAGGTAATTTTAAGCTACTTTTTAAGCACTTTAATAAGCTATAAAATGAAATAGAACACTAAGACTATCTAGTTAACCAACTAAGCTTCCTAAAAAGCTAAAGTACTCACTGTGGTGATCACAAGAGAGCTTTTAACTAGCTTATGAAATAGTTTATAAACACTGGATGAACTTTGTACTAGTTAAAATGGACAAAATAAAAAGCTAATGGTAGGCTTATTAGATAAGCTGCAAATTGAAAAACAAGCCTTGGAACCTTGAGACAGCTAGGTGAGCTTCTCAAAGAGCTAAAACACAGGCTTAAACTAAGCTGAATAAGCTCTTGATGAGCTTATGGCAGTATGTCTTAGCGTGTACGTGATGAGTTTTGAAAAAGGGTCTCAAAATAAGCTAAGTAAAAGCACTTTATAAGCTAAGTGGGTAAAAGCTAGTATTTTTCTAATTTTGTTTAGCAGCTAAATATTACTATCCCAAAAGGAATTAAGCTAAATCTCATTATTAAACACACAATAAAATTCTAAGTTTTATTCAAAAACGGGTATTGAAAAATTTGACTTTTTAATTAAACTAAGTATTTGACTTTTATGAATTTGTAACTGATTCTATGGACTTAATATGTTATAATAAGCTACAATGAGATTGATTTAAGCTAGTGTACTAAATTATAAGCAACTTTGATGCAATATGTATTCCTAAGTCTTAACAGTTAACAACTGAGGGAATTTTAAAGCTTATTTTGACTTTTTTTACTAACTAGGACTAGTTTTTATGACTTGATTGAGCTATTAGGTACTAAAGAGACATGAAACAATAACAAACAATAACACAGATATCTTATAACACAGAAAACTAAGTTGAAACAAACACCTCTATATAACACTGTTTTGAAGCTTTAAGCAATGAAACAACTTTTTAAACCAAGGGACCTAGTAATTAGCTTATATTAACTGTAATGAGACAATATTAAGACAAAGTTAACAAGTTTTAACTACTAATAATAAAAAATGCAAATTTCAAAGAAAAAGCTTACAAATTGAGATTAGACACAAAACAGAAAACCAAGGTCTCAAATCACACCCTATGGCTTCCCAAGAAGCTCTAAACCAAAATGCAATCCAAAATCAGCTCTGCATCATCAAATATCCTGACCAAATCCATTTTGAGCTCTTCAGTTGACTTTTGTTGACTTTTCTTTGTTTTTGAAATTTAAACTAGTAGAATCTGAAACAGGCTCATGAAAAGCTATAGCAAGCTTATCTGAGCTTGTTGGACAGGTAAAAGAGCTTTTGTAACTTAGAATGAGTATAACTGACTTAATACGAATTATCAAGACACATAAAAACTTGAAATCTTATTTAACTTGAATAATTACAATACAAAAGTGACTTATAACTTGAAACAAGCTTGATATTACATTAAGGCTGAAATTTAAGTTAAAACAGATATTAAAAAGGTTTTACACTACAAACTTGGTCTAAAACATGCGACACTTTATCTCTCAGTCTTCTTTCTTCTTTATAGATGACTTCTAGAACTCTGTGGGTCCCACTTGGTCTTTCCCATCAATAATCTCAGCCTTTGGATGGGTCAAATTCATCTTGGCCTTTGATTTTGCTTTTGGCGCCAAAAGTCCTAAAGTTAACGTGAGGCAGTTTTGAGCAATTAAAGAACTTTGGAGGGATGTGTTGGTGGAGGGGACAAGTAGGAGAGTAGGTGATGAGCTGGTGGTGAGGTGGTGAAACCACTGGTTTTGATTTGCAGGTGTGGGAGAAGAGAGAGCACAGTGAGGGCGGTATAATATTTAAACACTGGTTTGGGCTTTTGGACTTGGGCCTGGTTTAACTGGATTTGGATTGTGTTGGGTTAATAACAATACAAGGGTCCGTTTGGTTATGTTAATAACACAAGGACTAACTTTGCAATTCCTGAAAAGTAAGGGACTGATCATGTAAACTTTCCAAAGTTATCACAAGGGTTAAACACCGCAATTATTGGTTAGTACAAGGACAAATGTTACATAAAATTCCATTTTATAAGTCTAAGGACTAAAGCGCCAATTTAGAAACTCTAGGGACCAAACTTGTAATTTTCCAAAGTTTACCATAAGGACCAATTTTGTCATTTATTTATAGTACAAGGTTTATTCTTGATTATTTTCACTTTTTAAATTCACCAAGGACTATAATTGACATTTTTCAAAGTTAAGGGACCAAAGTTGTAAATTGTGATTTTTTTAAACTTCAAAGGACAATTTCTTACAACTTATTAATCCCAAGGACCTTTAATGGTTTTTTATAAGTTTTGGAATGACCAGGGACTAGATTTGACAACTTTTGAAACTTGGGGACTAACACGCCAATTATGCAAACTTAATCGTTTTCATCGATTTTGATATTTTGCATTTAAAACACATAAAACACCGATTTGTGATATTTTCATCATTTTGATGCATTTCGAGTGTTTTCGGATGTTTTTGCGATCTAGATAGTACAAAATGATGAGTATTTAGACACTCATCCATCCCCACACTAAGATATTGCTAGTCCCTAGCAATGATTTATGAAAAGTTAATGGATTTTATCTCTTTACCAAAAGCCATTACTACGGAGTAGCCAATTGTTTTAGTTCAAGTAAGAACCTTGGTACAATGATAACCAAATGATTTTGAGCAAATCATAAGTCGTCAACCGATTTGATTTGTCTTTACGAAGCCGTTTGCTACGGACTAATAACTCTTAGATAAATTATCAATATTATCTTTGGTGGTGATTACCAATTATGGATTTCAAGCGCCTTTACCACAAGCCATAAACTTGCGGGCTAGCCAACTCTTCACTAATTAAAGATATGGTGGTGAACACCATACAATTTTGGGCAAATTGCAAGCCATAAGCGGTTTGAGATATCTTTACCAAGAGCCGTTTGCTCTGGATTAGCCGATCCTTATGTGGGTTAGACATGGTGGGTGATTACCATTTTTGTGTTTAGTACATAGTACTTCCACTAAAATTTTTTTATTTGGCCATTTTGGGGAAAAAGGGACTAAAAGGGTACATTTATGATCAAATTCGCGAATTTCCCCCACTTAGAAATGAATATTGTCCTCAATATTCAAAGTACCTACTGTTATCTTTGAAACTTAGAACGTAAAAGATAACATTACTAGCTAAGTGTAGAAACACAACAATTATTCTCTTTTTTAATATTTACAATTTTTTTTTTTTTTTTTTATACAACAGTGGGGGCAACTCCCCCACACTAGGGTGATAGAAAGGGGTAAGAAGTCAGAAATATGGGTGAAAACCCATATGGTGTGTGCTACTGTTTTTGATTACCGAGTCACTAGCTTGACTCGACCCCGAATTCATTTGTTCATGGGGAAGTAAGTGGAAGAGACAATCTCCATCGGACTTTCATTCAAGATGTTTGTATAAACATTGAAGTACGTGAAAGTTCCACACCGATGAGATATAGATAGAACCGGCTCAAAAATGATAAATGAAAATGCCGGGATCAAAAATAGTGTCTTCATTCCCGCAGGAGTGAAAATGAAGATAAATCACAAGATATTTGAGGAAAGGAAGAAAGATTCTGATAACAATCAAGATCCATTCTTCATTCTCAAATATAGACATAACGGGAGGAAGGTTGAGGTAGTATCATCAATAAGCAAACTCTTATGAGAGAGTATACCTTCCTCGAGCCAATATCATCCTCAAGATCAAAATAGAAATGATCATATTCGGAGGAGATATGTCATGAGAGAGTTCACCGAGAGAACTCCTCGTGAAGAGAATCAATCACAAGATGTAAATCGTGAATTCTTGTTCCATCAGAGACTCATCACTATCCTCAATCGAGTATCAAAGAGTGGATTCTCGAAATTAAAGTGAATTGAGTCGAATTCAAATAGAGGATTAGTGAGAGTTGTTTTGAACGTTCGAGAACAAAGTGATCAACATTCTCTATTGAACTGTTGGGATATGAAGTGAGTGAGCGATCATTAAAGGAGACTTTCAATTTCTCCTAGGTTGGCTTTGAAATCAAAGAGATCATCATCACTTTCGATGAAAGTGGAATGAAATCGGAGAAAGTCTCAAAATGATCTTTTGAACACTCAAGAGGGAAAGGATATCACACAAATGCTCGAGAATTCCTGCGACTCTCTCGGGATTGGGACAAGGTCCTCGACACTAGACTTTATGAATTCGTCCGATTCCTTTTGAGGAGCAGTGTCAAGAAGCTCGTCCCCATGTTCGGAGAGTGAGTGGGAGCTTGGTGTGATAGCGATTATTTGAGAATGAATCTCAATCTTTGGGATATCCATCGATGAACTTGATGAATCTTCAAATGTATCTTCATCATCATCGTCATCGGGAATAAAATGAAATTGAGAGCTAGATCATCGCTTTTCTTTTGCAATTGATTCCCTAATGATTTTTCAAAGGCAATTTGGGAATTTATTTTAGCGACCTGCTCTTGACTAGCAATTCTTCCATGGATTTCTCATGTGAATTTTGAATGATGGAACATTGTGGGAGTGGAGATTTGTCAAAACCGGAAGGTTGACATTGATAATCATCATGAGGACCCCACAATATACACAAGAAAAGCGGGAACATTACGAAATGTTGTTTTACTCAACTCCTCGACTCTTTTCACTAACTCCGAAGCTCTAGATAAGTGTCTTGTTGAGTATCTTTGAGGAGTTTGAGTCATTTAACCTTGTGGAGGTTGGTTGTGATCCGGATAGTCGTAATTGTTACAAGGAAATGGATTCCTATTTGACAATCGAGTGAAATGGGGACCTCCACAGTTCTCACAACATAAAAGCTGAGCACGGATTGGTGAATCATATGGATATTGGTCATAGCCAAAGTTCGAGCATCACCGAAAGCTATTCATAGACAAACGTGTTTCCGGATTGACACTCAAATCCTTGGTGAGGACTTCCACAAAATTCACAAACAATTATGTTGATTATATGAAGATAAGTCGGGTGTGGTGGGTAATTGGAAAAATTTGAGGGTCGTTAAATGAGTTCGGATTAGGATCATAATCAAATGAATTCCTCGAACCACAAAACAAACAACTCCGTTCTGAATATCATTACCACATTGTACACACGTACATCAATGACATGGTGAACCAAAAGAGGCTCACCACAACCGACACAAGGAATAAACGATTCTATTTGAGAGTTATGAGAAGGAATCGGTTCATTCAAAGAATCAACAAAACCAACATGGTAATCCGAGTGACTATTAAGATTTGAAGAACATTTTGAAAAATCCGGAGGTGGGACAAGTGGTGTGCTCGAGAGCTAGCAATTTCCACCACTTTCGTTATGGTCTCGGTTTTGGTTCTTGAAAGCGTGAAGATTAGGCAAGTCATTCTTGCTAGTCACCGGTCTAAATTTCGCATGTTTGCTTTTTAGTAAATCGTGAAAGTGTAGGATCAATTTTAGGCGGCTTAGGAGCAATTGAGGGATTAGATCTTTGGATAACCGTAGGTTGGACGTATTTAGCACCTTCATTATCGATGAAAGTACGGTCCTTTGTCACCTTGGTTTCTCTTTCCATTTCCTGCTGAGAATTAATGGATCATTACGAACAACACGAATTCTTGACATTTGTGATAAAGTAGGAAGTTTTCAACCGTTCGAAGTCGTTGTAGTCGAGAGATTCCATGGGAATAGAAGAAGTTAGAATCAAATGGATAGAGGTAAAGGGATAAAGAATCAAAAGGGTAAGAGGGTAAAGATGAATATTTTGGATTTTTGGATAAACATTTTGTAAAAACAAAGAATTAAAATATTTTTGGTGTTATTAACACTTTAGGAAAAGTGTTAATGAACTTTTGATTTTGATTAACTTTACAAAAAGTTTACAAAAGGTGGTATATGCACAAGAATGGATCGGAAATGCTTAAAACACGCTTCTGACCTCCCGTAGTGGCGCCAAAATTTGATTGGCTCCCAAACGGTCAAGTTTAATCACACAAGTGACCACTTGTGAATGGTCAACCGTAACAAACTTAAAACATTTCGAAGCAAATGCAATTAAGATCGAGAGGAATATAGTGGATTCTGGTCGTTAAGTCCCACGGAGGATGAATTGGTGTTAAACAACTTGGATGTCGAATAATCACTAAGGATAGTGATCGATGAAGGATTTTGAGATATTTATACCTAAAGAAAGTTTACAAATTACAGGGCTTAAATGCAAATTAAAGAAAATTAAAAAGAATTAAAATATATTAAATAAACGCTATCACTATTTTTACAATGATGTTTTGTGATTTTATAAAATAAAATAACTTAAATAAACTATTTTAACTAAAACGTAAACTCAAATTATCTAAAACTAGATTTAAAATGAAAACGTCGTTATTTATAAAATTACAGCGAGTCTTGTGAGCAAAAACATAAAATTTATGAAATAAAGTCCTATAAGTGTAAAAACAATTTTTTACGTACTATATGATAGAAGAAAATTTTAGAAAAAGATTTATATTTTTTGACTTTTATATTTTTATTATGAATTAATTAAGATTTTACACTAATTAAATGTTTAAAATACTAAAACTATTTAGAAAATCAAACTTTTTATAAAATACTTAATACTAATACAATTTTATAAAAATACAAAAAGCGAAAAGCTATCAAAAATAAGCTTGAAATAAGCAAAACACCTTATTTAGCTTAAAATTGAAAACGTATATAAGATACTAATTAGTGCAAGATATGACATCAAAGACCCAAGGCGCAATGGTTCCGGTACACTCTTATCACTCTCACAAGGTGGGAGGTCTCGGGTTCGAGCACCGCCTCCCACCTTTTGCAAAATATTTATTTTTGGATTTTCTTTGACAAACTAATTAAGCACATGATATTAAGCAAATTTTGTAACTACAACTTTTCTAAAATCTACTAATAAGCCTTGAATAAGCCTAAGGTTTTGTAATGGTGAGCTTTTAAGAATAAGCACAAGGATGAGCTAAAATGGTTAAAATGCTAGAAAATAAGTACAAGGAAACTGGAAATAAGCAGAAGAACTTGTAATAAGCTATTATGACAACTGAGAAAGCAATTCAACTAAGAAAATAGCTCTGAATAAGCCAAAATAAGCATAAGCTTATCTGAATGAACAGGGTACTTTTGGGATTCTAGGTAATTTTAAGCTACTTTTTAAGCACTTTAATAAGCTATAAAATGAAATAGAACACTAAGACTATCTAGTTAACCAACTAAGCTTCCTAAAAAGCTAAAGTACTCACTGTGGTGATCACAAGAGAGCTTTTAACTAGCTTATGAAATAGTTTATAAACACTGGATGAACTTTGTACTAGTTAAAATGGACAAAATAAAAAGCTAATGGTAGGCTTATTAGATAAGCTGCAAATTGAAAAACAAGCCTTGGAACCTTGAGACAGCTAGGTGAGCTTCTCAAAGAGCTAAAACACACAGGCTTAAACTAACTGAATAAGCTCTTGATGAGCTTATGAAACTGTATGTCTTAACTGTGCACAGGACAGTTTTTGAAAAAGGGTCTCAAAATAAGCTAAGTAAAAAGCACTTTATAAGCTAAGTGGGTAAAAGCTAGTATTTTTCTAATTTTGTTTAGCAGCTAAATATTACTATCCCAAAAGGAATTAAGCTAAATCTCATTATTAAACACACAATAAAATTCTAAGTTTTATTCAAAAACGGGTATTGAAAAATTTGACTTTTTAATTAAACTAAGTATTTGACTTTTATGAATTTGTAACTGATTCTATGGACTTAATATGTTATAATAAGCTACAATGAGATTGATTTAAGCTAGTGTACTAAATTATAAGCAACTTTGATGCAATATGTATTCCTAAGTCTTAACAGTTAACAACTGAGGGAATTTTAAAGCTTATTTTGACTTTTTTTACTAACTAGGACTAGTTTTTATGACTTGATTGAGCTATTAGGTACTAAAGAGACATGAAACAATAACAAACAATAACACAGATATCTTATAACACAGAAAACTAAGTTGAAACAAACACCTCTATATAACACTGTTTTGAAGCTTTAAGCAATGAAACAACTTTTTAAACCAAGGGACCTAGTAATTAGCTTATATTAACTGTAATGAGACAATATTAAGACAAAGTTAACAAGTTTTAACTACTAATAATAAAAAATGCAAATTTCAAAGAAAAAGCTTACAAATTGAGATTAGACACAAAACAGAAAACCAAGGTCTCAAATCACACCCTATGGCTTCCCAAGAAGCTCTAAACCAAAATGCAATCCAAAATCAGCTCTGCATCATCAAATATCCTGACCAAATCCATTTTGAGCTCTTCATTGACTTTTGTTGACTTTTCTTTGTTTTTGAAATTTAAACTAGTAGAATCTGAAACAGGCTCATGAAAAGCTATAGCAAGCTTATCTGAGCTTGTTGGACAGGTAAAAGAGCTTTTGTAACTTAGAATGAGTATAACTGACTTAATACGAATTATCAAGACACATAAAAACTTGAAATCTTATTTAACTTGAATAATTACAATACAAAAGTGACTTATAACTTGAAACAAGCTTGATATTACATTAAGAACTGAAATTTAAGTTAAAACAAATATTAAAAAGGTTTTACACTACAAACTTGGTCTAAAACATGCGACACTTTATCTCTCAGTCTTCTTTCTTCTTTATAGATGACTTCTAGAACTCTGTGGGTCCCACTTGGTCTTTCCCATCAATAATCTCAGCCTTTGGATGGGTCAAATTCATCTTGGCCTTTGATTTTGCTTTTGGCGCCAAAAGTCCTAAAGTTAACGTGAGGCGGTTTGAGCAATTAAAGAACTTTGGAGGATGTGTTGGTGGAGGGACAAGTAGGAGAGTAGGTGATGGTGGTGGTGAGGTGGTGAAACCCTTTGGTTTTGATTTGCGGTGTGGGAGAAGAGAGAGCACAGTGAGGGCGGTATAATATTTAAACACTGGTTTGGGCTTTTGGACTTGGGCCTGGTTTAACTGGATTTGGATTGTGTTGGGTTAATAACAATACAAGGGTCCGTTTGGTTATGTTAATAACACAAGGACTAACTTTGCAATTCCTGAAAAGTAAGGGACTGATCATGTAAACTTTCCAAAGTTATCACAAGGGTTAAACCTGCAATTATTGGTTAGTACAAGGACAAATGTTACATAAAATTCCATTTTTATAAGTCCAAGGACTAAAACTGCCAATTTAGAAACTCTAGGGACCAAACTTGTAATTTTCCAAAAGTTTACCATAAGGACCAATTTTGTCATTTATTTATAGTACAAGGTTTATTCTTGATTATTTTCACTTTTTAAATTCACCAAGGACTATAATTGACATTTTTCAAAGTTAAGGGACCAAAGTTGTAAATTGTGATTTTTTTAAACTTCAAAGGACAATTTCTTACAACTTATTAATCCCAAGGACCTTTAATGGTTTTTTATAAGTTTTGGAATGACCAGGGACTAGATTTGACAACTTTTGAAACTTGGGGGACTAACACTGCCAATTATGCAAACTTAATACGTTTTTCATCTGATTATGGTATTTTTGCATTTAAAACACATAAAACACTGATTTGTGATATTTTCATCATTTTGATGCATTTCTGAGTGTTTTCAGATGTTTTTGCAGTCTAGATAGTACAAAATGATGAGTATTTAGACACTCATCAAGAGTCGATAGATTATGTAGGTTCCTGTGAGAATGAAACAAGCCCTTTAAGAGGAACTTGAGTAGCTTGGGAAGTTAGTGCGGTGCGTCCTTTGGGTCCATGACGTCTTGTCTTCAATACCGGTGTTACCTTAGTAACCACCGTAGCATATGAATTGAACCGGTTTACGCCTAAGGTTGAATTATTGGAGGGCTATTTCTTTTCACCCTTTTCTCATTCAATTCTTTTCATTCTTCAACCCCTTGATTGCTTACCGAGACTTCATAACTAGAACCTTGTTGGGTTTGTTCCAAGACTAGCTCAATCTCGATCCGCACTCTTCCCATATCTCACTTTTCTCCTCTTTTTTTCATCATACCTAAGGACTTCTACACTATCTAGTGGATTGTCCTGGTAGATCCCTCCGGTTCTAGCGGATCATGGGACCTCAACCTAACCTTATTAACCTTATATCACCATACATAAAGTAAAGTTGGTCGGTCTTTTTGGTATCGTTCATCGCCATTGGAACCAATTGAAAACCATTTGAAAATCAATCAAGATACTTGTGATATAGAATCAAAGCATTTTGTATCTTAATTGTTTTGATATTTTAGAAAGGCTCCCCCTCAACATATGCATAAAATTTAGAATTTGTTTAACACATGGAGGCAAGAGATCTTTGAAATCGTTAGATTGAGAATGAAAGGTCCAATCTTTTGATTAACGTTTTCTAAAATGATCATCATCACTTCCTAATCAATTTGAGTAGATAAAACTTTTTAAGGAAGGATGAGGTTTTCACAAGTTTGCTCCCCCTCAATATGTGCGTAGATGTTTGAGAATATTTTGCACTACGCACATATTAGGAAAAGACTGCTCATTGAGATAAATTGATCACGTTTCAAATATTTGTGGTTTAAGATAGATGCTCCCCCTCAACGTGTGCATGGAAAATTTGAAATCGTTTGTCACTTGGGAGGCAAACATACTAATCACTTATGAAACCATCTATCGAATTATCGGTTTAAATCCAATTTAAATCACAAATTCTCCCGGTCACAATTATCAAATCATTTGGGAATCGTGATCTCGATGAATTTAAATTGTTTTGAAAGCTTTTAAGGATAATTGTGACTTGATTTTGAAAGCGTTTTAAGCGATAAGGATCGAATTTTGAGACTTTAGACTCCAAAGATTTAAACATGCTTAAATATCTTTTGAAAACAAACCATTGTTTGAAAACAAATACACTTTTAATTAAAATCATTCTCCCCTCAATCAATGACATAAGTTGTTGATTGAGATAGATAGTTTTAACAACCGTTTAGTACAAATGATTTTCAAAAAATTGAGCCCGAGTAATTTTTAAAAGCAATTCGTTTTCCTTGGATAGTGAGATTTTTTTATTTTATTTTTTATTTTTTATTTTTTTTATTTTTTTTTGAATCAGAGCATGAGATTTGAAAAACAAGATAAAGTATGGCTCTGTTATTTCTTTTTAACACGGGTTACTGCCTGAAATGACAATAAACCACTATTTTTCTTTTTAATTTATTTATTTATTTTATTTATTTTATTTATTTATTTTTTTATGAAAAACTATGTACATTCGATGAACATCTAAAGACCCGTGACATTCTTTGAATATCAACACAAAGTCCGTAGATGATATCGAATCGAGAAAACATGACAAAAGGACAATATTTTGAGGATTTTGAATTTTTCACATTTTTTTTATGGATTTTGAAAGTTTTATAATTTTCTATTTGATTTTTGAAGCATTTGTAATTTTGTATTTTGCTTTTTGAAAAAAATATATACAAAGAGATAGATGAAGAAAGACCTTCACTCCTCGTCTTCCTCACGAAGGCGTTTGAGTGTTACGGTTGAAGGCTTTTCAAGCCAAGTCGTGGAAGAATAAACTCAAAACGTTCTCTTGGAAGAGCTTTGGTGAAGATGTCGCTAAGCGGTATTCGATCCTCACAAAATAGAGTTCCACCACACCTTTTTCCACTTGTTCCCCGATGAAATGATGTCGAATGTCGATGTGCTTTGCTCTTGAGTGTTGAACGTTGTTGCATGAGAGAGCAATAGCACTTTTACTATCACGATCTGAGGATTTTTGAATACAAAGCCATAGTCGATTAATTGAGATCTCATCCATAGGATTTGAGCACAACAAGATGACATGGCTATGTATTCACCTCTGTAGAGGAAATAGAAGTACTTATTTGCTTCTTTGAAGACCACTCACAAGCTTATCACCCAAAACCGAGCACCTCGCACGTGCTTGACGAGTATCTTGACACCCTTCATGATGCGCATACGCATATGATGTTAGTGACATACCGGTGTCCTTCGGTACCAAAGTCTCATGTTGATGGTTCCTTGGAGGTACCGAAAGACCCGTTTAACCGCTTCAAGGTGCTTTTGGTAGGCTTAGCACGGTATCTAGCACACATGCATACAACGAATGAATATCGGGTCTCATCGTTGTGAGGTACATCAGGGATCCGATCATGCTACGATATTTCGTTTGGTCTACCATGATCCCTGAGTGGTCCTCATCCAGTTTTGTACGCTCAATCATGGGAGTGTCAACAGGGTCACTAGAATCAAATCCAAATTTCTTTAAAATCTCATTTGCATATTTAGATTGATTTATGAAAATGCCTCCGGGACTTTGTGAAATTTGTAATCCCAAGAAAAATGACATTTGTCCCATCATTGACATTTGAAATTTAGAACCCATTTCTTTTGAAAAACGGTCACACTCATTGGGGTCAGTCGAGGCAAATATGATATCATCAACATATATTTGAACGTGAATTAAATATTTGCACGACTTCACGGTGAGCAGTAGGATCAATCGCTCCTTTCTTTGAAGCCGGTGAGAGCGGAAGAAACTTTGATAGCGTATCATACCATGCCCTTGGAGCTTGCTTTAAACCATAAAGAGCCTTCTTCTAACGATAAGCGTGAGTAGGATGCTCGGATTCACAAAGCCTTTAGGTTGGTGGCGTGACAACTTCTTTAAGATCTCCGATTCGTAAACGCCGTCTTTACATCCATCGATAGACTACCATGTTCTTACTTGCGGCATTAGCCAAGAATATTACGATTGCCTCGATTCGAGCAAGCGGAGCAAAAGATTCTTCAAAGTCAATACCCTCCTCTTGACGGTATCCTTTAGCCACCAATCGAGCCTTGTTCTTTAACACATCACCATGCTCATCAAGTTTCACTTTGAAGATCCATTTTAGAGCAATGATCATAGCACAATCTGAGTGGTACTAATTCCATACATCTAATTGATCAAACTCATGAATTTCATCTTGCATGGCATTGAACCGATGTCTTCATTCATAGCGCTTTAACATCTTTAGGTTCGATCTTTGAAATCTTGAGTTAAAGAAGCACCATAAGGCATCGATAGCAAGTTGTTTACAGTGGATACGGACGAGAAGGGTTTCCAATGATGTTATCCAATGGGTGATCATGTGTCCATTTTCTAAGATGTTCATGTGGTTGTGGTTGTGGAACCAAGTAGCAGAGTCGATGTCTCAAGAAGATGGTCGGATGATGATTCGAGAGCAAATATATTTTCAAATGGAGCATCTTGGGAGTAGCAAAGGGATTAACTTCATCACGTGAATCGAAGCATTTCCATGATGTACACTTGATGATTGAAGATTTGTTGATGAAACAGTTGGTCGTGACAGCGCTTCTTGGCTTAATGACATAGAAGTTAAAGGGTTAATTTCATTGGCGAGGATAGAAGCGACCTCGGTGATTGAATTGTCATATCATTGTTACTTGGCTCAAATTGTTCATCAAACATTGGATCAAACAGTTTCTTTAAATCATCTTCCGAGGAGGTACATATGGAGTTCTTGATGAGGAGTTTGGTACAAGAGATTAACCAATGGGATTGCTTTGAAGTGCGGGTCTGGCTGGATTGTCCAGAGCCATCGACCGGTCGACTCATCAAACGTGGCGTGAATTGTTTCCATAATATTTGGGTTCTCTTGTTGTAGATTCGGTAACCTTTTGTGTTAGGTGCATAGCCTACAAAACTCCAATGTCCGCTTTAGCTCTCAGTTTTCCTAAATCTTGACCATCATTAGTTGGATAACATAAAGCACCGAACACACGAAGGAATGAAAGATCAGGTTTTCTGTTGTGGACAAGTTGATATGGAGTTTTTCCATGAGCAGTGTGAATTAGGGATCGATTTTGGGTGTAGCATGCAGTGGCGATGGCTTCACCCCAGAGAAACATTGGAACTTTTGAGTAAATTAGCATAGTCCTTGCGGCTTCCACAAGAGTTTGATTTCGTCTTTCAACTACACCGTTACATTGAGGAGTTCGAGAACACTTCTTTGATGGTGATTCCAATACTTTCATAAAACTCACCAAGTTGTTTGTTAACAAACTCGGTTCCATTGTCATTCGGATGATTCGACCGTTTTGTTAAGGCGAACTGCAATTGTTTGATGAGTTTGATGATGATATCTGAGTTTCATCCTTTGTCTTTAAGAACTTTACCGGTGAATCTAGAAATCATCCACCACAACTAACATATATTTCTTCCCAAAGATATTCTGCACTCTCATGGGTCCACATAAGTCCATGTGAATTGTATGGAGAACTTCTGCGACTGAGTTTGTAGGTTTGGGTTTATGGGCATACTTCTTGCTTTTTCCCAACTGGCATGCTGAACAAAGATGATCCTTTTCATACTTAAGTCTAGGTAGACCTACAACTAAGTCCTTTCTGGAGATATCATTGATGGAGACGACGATGGTGTATAAGTCCATGTGATTGAGACGACGATGCCATAACCATGACTTTGTTTTGGAAGCCTTTGACAACAAGCAAATTGGAGAAGACTTCATCATATCTTCGATAGAGATGGTGTATAGATTTGAGCTACGTGAACCTCTTAAAGTTCCTTACCATCAAGTTCTCTAACGAAACAAGTATGTTTTTCAAGGCTACTTCTAGATCGAATCGCAGAATTGACCAACAGAGAACAAGTTATGACCAAGACCTTCCACATAATATACCCGGAGATAACACTTTTACCAACAACATAATCTCCATAACCCATAATTGCACGAAATGATCATTCCCGAATCTAATCGTCCGATGAATTTGCTCACGAAGTTCATGAGCATGACCGGTCTCAAATATATGCTTGGAGCGACTGAGTCCGGTACCACGAGCGATTTGAGCGATCTGCGGTTGAACACGAGACAAGAATGGATAACTTGATAATTGGGATCCCCATGCAAGAATGGGTTCCACTTGGTTAGTAACGATGGTGGAACACCCGCATCAGAAATAGAAACATCCATATCATAAGTAGAAGCAATGGAATCATTGGGAATAGATGCAGTGCTGGTGTCTGTATTTGACCTATTCAAAGTATGTTCACTTCTTAAGGGAAGAGTTCTACCAGTAGGCATCCATTTTCTAGTGGGCACAGTCTTAGCAGTTTGAGGACAAAACTAATTCTTCTTATGACCAAAAGGTATCCAATAATAACCTATCTTTATAAATGTTCTTCCTGTGGGTTTCCACTGTTTTCTAACAATCTTTCGTCTTTGCCTTTTAGCCTTCTTTGCACGATTATTAGCATTAACAATTTTAACTGGGCATTTGACAGCATTAGACAAAGCATTCACACCACATTCATGATTAGCAACTGAATTCAAGTAGACATCATTACAAGGTTTGCAAATAGTATCGAATTGAATTAATTACTGATGCGCCTATGGCTAATACTAGAATCAACACGATTCGTTTTATTTAACTCAAACTTAGTGTTCCTAGGGTGATCTTCTACTTTCTTCCAATGCACATTCTTAGCTTGCGAGGTCCTATCATTCATTGTATTGTCTTGAGACTTTGACACCTTCGCTTTAATGTCACCATTTACTCTGTAGAGGAATGGGAACATTAGTTGGTTTTGCTAATTTATGCATTTCTGTTTAGATGTCTTTGGGATCCGAACTATTTGAAGGCACAATAAAGTTCATTCTCTTAACGAGAGAAGTCTTTGGTAGTTGAACTCCTAGAGGGCACACTCGAGTTCACATTCTTAGCACTAACAAATTTGGAATCTGAACTACTTGAAGGCACACTAAGGTTCACGTTCATAACATTTGGCATTGAATGACTTGCATGCTTGGCACTAGGCATTGAACAAGATATCAAGGGATTGACTTGCTCACCTAAGGTTTTAGGGCATATTGTAATTAAGCATTCTAGAAGTTCTTGAGATCTTTTGGCATATAAGCTTGCATGACCAATTGCATTATCAAGTGGTTTCTCTAACTTATCCTCTTCTACAATCTCACGGAGACATTCTAGGCTGTCCTTAAGATATGAGAAATATGTTTGAATTGCCGGTTTGTTATTCCTAAGATGAGGAGGAACATATTTCACGATCAAAGCATATTTATTACTGAGACATGCACCTTTGAAGCACCATTCTCCCCATTGGTCATTGGCATTTTCCCTTTTACGACTCTTGATTCTCAATTTCCTTTTACAACGAGGTTATTTTTTCGTTATTTTTGTTCCGAGTGACTTTAATCGACTCAAATAACTCATTGAAATGACGTTTAACCTTTTCATTTTCTTCTAGAAAACTCTCATTTTCCTTTTGTAAGGCATTAACCAAGTTTTGAAGATGAAAATTTTGAGAATTCGAGAATCTAAAGGAGGAGGCATTTGGGAGCCGATCATATTGTTCTTTTCACCCTTTAATTGAGAGATTTGGGCTTTCAACTTTTCGATCGTGTTACGGTGAGCTTGAATCATTCGTCACGTTTGTTTAGTTCAAAAATGCATCAAACTCGGAACATCCGAGGATATCTTGATGTTTGAGGTTTTAACATTTTCTTTAAGATGTTGATATTTTAGTTGCAAGTCAAAATGTTCAACTTCTAGCTTAGAAAAATGTTTTACCAAATTATCGTGATCATCATGTTCAATTTTATCACTTAGTTTAGAGTTTTTGATTTCAAGCTCAATGACACGAACATGGGAGACTTTCAACATAGCAGATAATTCATGAAATTGAGAAGCGATAATAGAGCAATTAGTAGCGATGTAAAACACATCTTGAGAGATACATTCGAAATCGATTCTCATTTAAGGTATGCAAGTTCTTCCTCTCAATTTCATTATATTTTAGTGCCCGCTCATAGTCACTAACTTCAATTATCATTGCATCAAATTCTTTTCCATCCCTTTAATATCTGTATCCATCCCCTTTTAAGACTCTCAAAGTGATCTTTTAATTGTTTAAAGAAAGGCATGACTTGATTAAATAACATTCTTTTGTTTGTTCAAAGCCCTTTCCCTTGATTATCGATGGGTGTGATTCTTTTCTTACAAGTTTTTCAAAATCAACAAATAATTGAAAGATCACATATTGGTGATTAAGGTTTTGCTCTTAGTGGCAATAGTTCTAGGAACTAAATGCATTGGTGTATTGGGAGGATACACGATCGCAGAGCATTCTCCTAAGGGAGGGTTTGTTTCAACAAGATTTTCGACTTTTAGCTTATCTAAATCCTTTTCCGAAAACTTGTTCGGTGTTAATAACGTTTGAGGCTTAAATTTGTTTAAGGAGATCCAGTTTTCCTTCTTGTAATCATGGGGTTTGATCGCGATGTTATTCTTTTTGCATTCGGGATCATCTAGCTTCTTATTCATTTTTCCTAGATGCATCATCTAATTTTCTATCTTCCTCGATTGCACTCAGAGCAACTAGGTTTACATCTAGGCTTAAGGATTTCATTACCATCATAGATTACCTTATGAGCACTTTTAGCCTTTTAATGACCTCTGGATTTGGTTCCTCAACAAGGGAGTACTATGCTTATCACTTAAAACTATGTGCTTAGTGATTAAGTGAGCGATTTGAATGGTATTTCCTTGTACGTACAACTTATTTTCAAGCTTGTTTTTCAAGGTTTTAGATTAGAAAAATCATTCAAAAGTTTTGATTCCTTAGCACGTAATTCTTGCTTAAGCATTTTAACATTTTCTTGAAGTTCTTGTTTTTGCTTTGCGGTTTAGAAAGCTTTTCTTGTAAGGAGTTTAACTCTTGTTTTAATACTTCTTCTCTAAACTTACTTTGTCTAATAGTTATACGCATTTGGTCATCCATCTCACGCTCACGAGTGGTTAACTCAAACTTAGCTCGTTGTTCATAAATAGCAACACGTTCTTTATAAGCATTAAGTTCGGAGATAATGGAATCATCGGGGCATAAGCGGTGTATTCATCAAAAACATAGTCATTGTTGATGCGCGAAGATGCATCACTTGGTACAACTTCACTTTCACTTTGTTTCACATATTGATCATATGGGACAACATTGATATTCCTCATATTTTCAATATTTGATTCAATAGTTTTGATTGTTTGTACTTTGTCAAGCATCTTTTGCACATCAACATCATCGTATAGTTTTAATACCTCGAGATGAGTTTGTCTTTGGATGGGCCACTTGTGGTGAAGATGAGACCTTAGGAGAAACCATTGGAGAAATGCTAGCCATAAAATTGTGTGTGCGATGGGTCCATCATCCACATCAGTCGTATGCATCACAATCGGCGACTTGAAAGGCATTCGATGATTGTGACCTATCTCCGAATTGGTCGCTCATCCACATCGCATCATAGGTCTTGGCATTGCCTCGGTGAAACAACAACTCTTCTTCATCCAAAGTCGCACCATTATCCCGAGCTTGCACAAGCAACATCTTATCTCGAAGTATTCGCATTACGTGGACATTTTGGAGATGTGCGGTTCCTAGCAATGTATCCTTCACCACCACGGTTGTAGCATTTGATTGGCTTTGATTAACCACGGTTTCCATTCCTTCCCTATTACGATTTGCGGCATAACCTCTACCAGCTCCACCTCTTGCTTGTTCGTCTTGCCTTTCTTGAACTGGTTGCACCATAACCTTCCATCTCGGCGGTGGCTTGATTGTGTGGATTGGATGCGGTTCGAGATTGTTGTTGGTGTGTGGAAGAGAGTTCATGTTTTGACTAATCGGAAGAGCGATTGATTAAAGAAGTTTCCACGTGTGCATCAGCATCAGCTTGTTTGAACATAGGATCAGGAATGAGTTTGTGATTACCATTACCCATAGGTATGACTTGTGAGGCTTTGGTTGTGATTACGATTTTAGAGTAGAAAGCAGTTGAATCATTCGATGAGCTTGTCTCTCCCTGATTGGTTTTGAATTGTTCAAGAATCCTCTTTTCAAACATGGCATGTCTCTCATTCTGGAGAAGGAAGGCATACAATTGCTCATAGTTTGTATTCTTCAATCCTTTAGTGAGCTTCACCGATGTGACAAACTTGTGCCATTCGGGATTCATGTTGTTCACAAACTTTGAGTTCAGTTGAATGTTTGGCATGGTCATTCTGATGTTCCTCATGTCATTAACAAGCTTGTGGAACCTCACGTAATACTCATAGACACTCTCATCTGGTCTCATCTTGAAGTGCTCAAAGTCATCATATAGTTGTGATTCTCTGTCTTCAACAGTTAATTCAGAACCTGAGAGAAGCATCTTGACAATATCCCACTTTGCCTTGGCCGGTGTTGTGATTGATCGACTTGTAGATATCCTTTGGAAGACCTTGAAGTATGATGTTAGAAGCCACGATATCGACATCGAATCTCTTTTCTCCTTATCATCGAGCTCATCATATGTCTTTGGTGCATCTATTCCATATATCATTGTTCCATCTGCAATTGTATCAATTAAGTCTCTAGTAGTTTCAACCCGATAAGGTCCTTCATCGATTGACTTGAGAATGTTGACCCATTTTCCTTTCCAAGACATGCGGTCGATTCTTTGAGCCCATGAATCATAATCGATTACATCAAGCATAGGTGGACGAGTATCTGACCCTGCTGCTTGAACATCCTCAGCTGTCACAATTCTTAATTTCCGGTCATTTTTCAAATTTACTATTCATCCCGGGGATTTACTATTCATCGGTTACTATTCACCATTTACTATTCATCGTTTTTGAAGTCGAGTTGATATTTTGAGAAGTTATTTCAAAATTTTACTATTCACGAAACACTATTCAACCCCGGAGAAAAATTTATAGTTATGACCATTATCTGCATATTAGTTCATGCATGGGTTTGCATAGTTCATTAATGTACATTTTCCTATTAAATAAACGCTATCGCGTAATCAATTATTTTGAACATTTGATCTGACACTTCCAAAAGTTATCCCGATATATTTTTATACTCATATTAAGATTATAAAAATATTATTATTAGTTTACTCGGTGTTTTAAATATATTTTGTATATAAATTGTTATATTTATATAGTTCTGACAGTTTTAAATAAATACTACACGATAATTATTATTTCACTCAATTTTTGTAAGAAATGTATTTTTATAATTTTTATGACTTCAATATATTTTATTTTGATCCGTTAAAATTTATTTTTAGCTAACGCTACCCTAAAAGCTCAAATATGTACACAAGTTACTAATTATCCTTAAGATAACATACTTTTACTTAACTACTCAAAATACATCTACTCATTTTTTTTCTTTATGAATGTCGACCAAGAGAGGTGACACACCACTTTTTAGAACAAATATCTCAAGTATACAATATTATATACTTACGTTTAATATATATTTCATACAACACATACATACACATTATATCAAAGGTGTGAAAAAAAAATTATTCTCTCTTCTTCTTTCTCATATCAACCGGCCAAGGAAGATCACAAACAAGAAGATCATATTTTTTTTTCAAGACAAGTAACTTCACAACTTAGGCATACTCTTAAGCAAGGTTTTGGAATAAAAACCTATGGTATTTAGGATAAACCTTTGTTCATTAAACCTCATCAATTAACTAGTAAGCATTTCATGATCATTTTCATCTTTCACATTCATATTATGGTCATTTTATCATGCTTGAGAAAACTATGCAAGTTATATGGTTATCTATACCACTTTAATTGTTTTTAAGTACTATAAATGTATATATATATCATCCTATAATTATCCCTTGAAACATATCACTTTTGATGATGTCTAGGAACCCATGACACCCTAAGGAGGTGTATGGTAGGTTTAGAATAGCTTTGGCGTTGGTTTGAAGTGGTTAGAATAAGTTTTACGCGAGAAAAACCCATTTCGACAACTATATATAAGGGTCTGATCATATTTGTTAATTCTGGAAATTTCAACAGGTTGTAAAACTTTTTGGGCTAGATATTCAGAAAATATACTTTAAAAGCAGCGTGGCGCTTGAATGGGTTAAAGCGGAGTTATAACGAAGAAGTTATGCTATTTTCAAGTTTAACGACAAAAACTATAATTTTCGGAAAATTCAACATGTTGTACCAACTTTTACGAGTCAAAAATGAATCTTAAGCGTTATTAAATGTGTCGACTTATCAAAAATATATCAGTATAAATTATCACGATTCCGAGGATATATAAAAACGTAGAAAACGGATTCATAACGACTAAGTTATTCACATTTTAAACAAGTTGTCGTAACTTTTATTACAAGTATAACATACAGTATATATTTTCTTATAGCCAAAAAGATTACGGCCGTGAATGACCATGTTGAGGGTTGTTTTTAACATCGATAGAGTACTTTTTAGAAAACGATGTCTTCTAGTAAAAGTAAGTTCACCTAGCCTAATTTCCAAAATGTCCAACCGTTCGTCAAGCGGAGTTGTAACGAATAAAATACGGTCACTTAAACTTTGCCGAAAACCACCCTTAAACAATATTTTGGATACAAGTACCCTACCTTACCTATGTTTTTCTCCATGATCGAGACCTCTATGATGAAAACTTAAAAGCTAAAACTTTGAGATAATGCTACAAGCTTTCCAAAACCGTTGAGTTTGTTTTCTAACACTCAATATTCATTATTTTACGACTAGCTTTTCGAGGCCATTTAGTCACTTTCATGACTTGTCAAATTATATTATTTTGCGATGAAAAGCTATAAATTCTTGATAAATCACTAAACGACTATCGTAGGATGTTGTTTCAACGCAAATACTTGTAAAGTATTTTATAACATGACGAGATGTCATAAACATATATTTCGACGACAAACATTATTTTCAAATATACAAGTGGTATGGATATCATATGAGTTTGCATGCACGACATTGTTTCATGACTTATATTAGATCATATCATTCATAATAGGTCGCGGTTAGAGAGTTGCGTCTCATTTCTGTGCATCCACTTTGTCATCATAACTATTGCAACAGGTGAGTTCGTAGCCCCACTTTTACTCGTTTAATTGTTTTATAAACTCTGTGGGGGAGATACATGCTCAACTACTTGCTTTTACTTTACATTTACATGAACTTAAATATCTTTTGTTTCACTATATATGCGCGTAAGTAGATTATGCCCGAACTAAATTGATCACTATGTTATGAACGCTATTATTTGAATCACTTTCCTTGATTTTGGACCCTTCAACATGTATATTTGAGCTCTTTTAAATTGATTCGGACCCTTTAACGTATAAGTGAACACTTTGGACTTGATTTGAACTTTTTGACATATAGTTAAACTCTTTTAACTTGTACAAGGACCCTTTGATATATTTTAAACTTGTTTGACGTGATTTTGAATGCTTCGACTATCTTGAACCTTTTGATATTATTCGAGCTCTTTGACTGTTCTGAACTTTTGAACACGACTTAAATCTTTGAACTTAATTACGAACTTTTGAACGAAACTTTTGAACTTAAATACAAACTTATGACTTGTTTGAACTTATTGAACCATACGTGTTATGACCTTGACCTAAAGTCTCCCATGTTCGGAGCATCACTATAAAGTCTCGCCTTAATGGTGGAGTGTTCTCAATAATTCTCGCCTTGTCGGTAGAGTGTTCACAATAATTCTCGCCTTGTCGGTGGAGTGTTCTCAATAAGTCTCGCCTTATTGGTGGAGCGTTCTCAATAATTCTCGCCTTATCGGTGGAGTGTGCAAAGTCTCGCCTTATTGGTGGAGCGTTCTCAATAATTCTCGCCTTATCGGTGGAGTGTGCAAAGTCTCGCCTTATTGGTGGAGCGTTCTCAATAATTCTCGCCTTATCGGTGGAGTGTGCAAAGTCTCGCCTTATTGGTGGAGCGTTCTCAATAATTCTCGCCTTATCGGTGGAGTGTGCAAAGTCTCGCCTTATTGGTGGGCGTTCTCAATAATTCTCGCCTAGGTGGTCGGTGACAAAGGAGTCTCCCTTGTTGGAGCGGGCAAAGTCTCCCATGTCGGAGCATCCACAATTATTATATCGTGGTGCAATATTGTGAATTATTATGGTAACTTATACTCGACTATTAGACACGCTATATTTTGTGCAATGGGTTGTGAACACACAAGTTGCAAGTTTTGTATGGGCGGAACTTGGAACTGAGTGGATTTACAATGCCTTTGCTTTGTGAACTATTATGATAACGTGCACTTGAATTCTAGACATACTACTTTTGGCAGTGGGTTGTGAACACACAGGTTGCAAGTTTTGTATGGGCGGAACTTGGAACTGAGTGGATTTGCAATGCCTTTGCTTTGTGGACTATTCTATATGACCAAAACTTTTCCTTTGCTGCATGAACATTCTTTAAAGGCTTTACAATTCAAACAAACTCTATGAACTCACTCAACCATTGTGTTGACACTTTTAGCATGTTTTATCTCAGGTATCTAAGGCATTCACTTCATGGCATGCATGAGGACTTATCATAGAGTCGCGATGACGACGCGTCTCACATATATTTTATGCACTTAACTATCGTTTGATTGTAACAAACTCATTTTGGTATATTGGAAATATATTGGGACCTATGTTTTGTAAACTCTGATTATTTTACTTAATCAAACGATATTTTCAAAACGACACTTTAGGTCGTTCGATATAACTTTAACTTTGATGCTATGACAGTCATCCCCCAGGAATTCCATTCCGTTGCAAAACAGTTAATTTGGGGGTGTGACATCAGCTACGGAAGAAACAATAGTAGGAACGATGTTTGCCATGATTACAAGTTCTACGAGATTTTACAATTCTTTGATTAAACCGGGAAATTGATTCTTTCACGGGATTTTACTAAACCAAAAGAACAACCGTAAGAATGTATCACGAAGAAGTAACAAGCCTAAAATTAGACAAGTAGTAAAACACACAACTCGCATAGTTATCAACTCGCTAAACACCCAACTCGCTCAAGGAGACAACTCGCTTAAGGAATCAACTCGCTAAATAGCCAAGTCGCATTAGCATCAACTCGCAACACTGTCAACACGCTTAATGAATCAAGTCGCTAAATAACCAACTCGCTTTAGTATCAACTCGCAACACAATCAACTCGCTTGAACACCAAGTCACTTAAATTAACTCGCTAGCTTTACAACTCGCTTAATAGCTAAGTCGCTTTAGATCTCAAGTCGCTTAAAGAAACAACTCGCTTAGAACCCAAGTCGCATAAAAATCAACTCGCTAAACAGCTAAGTCGCATGTACCAACTCGCATCCAATAACAAAGCAACTCGCTTTGAATAAAAAGCTATCCGAGACTTAACTCGCTTCGTACAAACTTCTAAAATAACCACTTTATCAATCAAAAACAACCAAACCACAATGATTTAAGCCTTCCAATTCAAAACATAAACACATATGATGATCCTAAACACCAAAGTACAAGCAAAATTCAAACTTTAACACTAGAATTTGTCCAAATGAATCAAACTCTCCTAAACCTTTAATACCCAAAAACCTTATGAAATCCACCAAAACAAGAAGCATGAAAGATGAGTGATCAAACCTGGCTCTGAAACCAATTGTTAGATATAGGATTTCACAAACACATTAAACCATAACCATGTGGGCGTTAACAATGTTTAGAGAGAAAGTTCTAGTGAGATAAAGGAAGAGAGTTGGGAACTATGTGAAACAAAGAAAATAGTATTGAGCTCAACCTCTACCTTGGGAGGTAGAGGGTATTTATAGTTTCTTACAAACAAACGCCACCTACGGGTGTGGATCGGGCATACGGTGGGTAAAGACCCGTCCGTCCTCCACGGTGTTACTTAACTAAATACTACTTAACATAAAATAACTACGACTACGAGCTTTCAAACGATTACATATACTTGAGGTGACCGACTCTTTAATACCTGGAATTTCTAATTCCTAACAGCTTTCCAACCCATGGTAATTATTTCTCACTGGTCAGACCTATGGTTATTTTTACACGTTCATACTTGGTCGACTTATCTCAAGTTAGCTTGGTCAGACCTTGAACCCGAGGCATAAGATGAGAACTAAACATGCTTTTGACATTATTACTTGATACTAATGCCTTAAACAGTCTCATAAAGTCTAAGAGTTGGATTATGCAATTAACGCTCGTCGCTTACCTCTTGTCCTATTTTTTTATGCACTTGTCAGACCTATGGTAATTAAGTGGGGTTGCAAGATGGATCTTAGTATTAATTAGTAATTAATTGGGTAGTTAATTCTTTTAAGAATATAATTATCGAAAATACTAGAGTTGAACTTTTTATGTTCTGATTAATTGTGTTATTGCAACATAATTCGTAAACAAAGTTGTTTTTCTTTGAAAGACAAACTTAGTCTCTTTTCCTAGTAAGAAGAGTGAGACTTATACCTATCTTTTCTCCTTAGTTGACAAACTAAGATAGGATTACAAAGATAAACTCATTTATGGTCTGTGGAAAACTAGAAGGGGGGGTTGAATAGTTTTACCAATTAAAACTTTCTTTTAATCTATTTAGATCGACTTATGTCAATCTATTTGGATGTGTGTGTTGGATGTTGATAAACAAACATATAAAGGTAAGTAATGAAAAGATAAGAGTAAGAAGCACAAAACCACAACACGAGTATTTATAGTGGTTCGGCTACAAGGACACCTTCCTTGCCCTACTCCACTCCCCGAGTTACCTACTCGAGAGTTCGTAATCACTACACCAATCTCCTTATGGCGGAGAAGCCTTCACAACGTCGCCTACCCTTTTTCCGGTGCTAGGCTAACCACCGGGTTCTTTCACTCCAAGGTGAACCACTCCTACACAACGTCGCCTACCCTTTATAAGGTACTAGGCTAAGTACCTAGTTCTTTCACTCCAAGGTGAACTACACCTTCACAACGTCGCCTACCCTTTATTAGGTACTAGGCTAAGCACCTAGTTCCATTGCAATGGAGGAATTACTACCACACTACACCAAAGACTAATCCCAAAGGAGATCTACTCCTTTACAACATCATCAAGGATATCAATATCCTTGGATCCTATACTAGTCTATCTTGTACATCGAAACACACCATATCGAATGTACATCTAAGGCACCTTTCACTAATGCCTTTGACTAGATCTACAAGACACCTTTCACTAATGTCTTGTGTCTTCACTTCTAAGCACCTTTCACTAGTGCTTCTTTGTCTTGACTTCTAAGCACCTTTCACTAATGCTTCTTTGTCTTGACTTCTAAGCATCTACCACAAGTGCTTATCCTATAGACGATAGATACCTTTCACTAATATCTTCGTCTTGGCACTTGAAACATCTTTCACTAATGTCTTCAACACTACACTTCTTTGAAGAAAGAAAGAGATCATCAACAAGAAGACTTCAGTAGCCTTAATGATGAGGAAGCATGGCAACTCATGGACTTGAGCTTGCTCGACTTCAAAGATGGTGATCTTGCCTTTAAGAGGAACCTAAAAGATCACACAAAAACAAAACTAC